>JBBBDQ010001389.1:4022500-4445000 GCA_037127315.1 Ascarosepion bandense
AAAGTTAACTGGGAAGCAAGAAGCTGAAAGAGAGTTTCACAAGTTAAAAGTGTGATGGAAGGAATTATTAGCAGAGAACTTACATCTAGCCAATTCAACTGTTGAATTGTCTCATTAGACATTGCCACCAATTTAGTACTGCAATTAAATTCATAAAGTCCAGGAAAGTTCATAAGAGCAATTACCATGAAAGTATTTATAGAAATGGTGCAGGAATGCTCTATTAAGGCAGTGGGAAAGTAACTGAAGCCAAGATGCCAGGTCAAGACTAATAATATTGCAGATTTTTCTGTGTGTCTTTACCAAGAATCTCTAAGTATATATCAAGAGCACCAGACCAGATGTAACAATATTCAAAGCAAGAACGAATTGTAGACTTATAAAGATGTAAGATTCTGGAGAGAAAAATTGTCTTGGACAACACAGTGAACCAACTATCCAATCTGCAGGTTTAGCAATTGATTCAATATAATCTTTCCACTTCATGTTAGCCTGGGAAGGCATAATTGGTCACCCACCTTGTGGTTAGTATCAAATATGCTGATAAAAGTTAAAAAGGTTCTCTCAGATGATGAAAAGAGAATGGTTTAATTTTGGAGATGTTAAAATTGATAAGAAGACACCTCCTAACACACTAACTCGCACCCATTCCCTCCAACGCTCTCCCTACTACCTTCTAACTTGTCTATCACCATAGGAGTTTAAATGTAAGGTCAATAGACACCTCCTAAGACACTAACTCGCACCCATTCCCTCCAGTACCTCCTAACTCATCTATCACCATTCCTCTGACATTTCCTATACCCAACTGCTCTATGTAGCCCTATGTGCTATAGTGGCAGTGGACTGCCTTGCTTGGGGTGATATGATTTTAAAAAAAAAAAAAAGATCATTTTTTAGATCAGCCATGAATTTGACCTTATTGAACTGATCAGATTTACCATTAAACCAGGAATAAATAGGTGGGTTATCTTCATGCATATCAAGTTGAGAACTGATAACATCAGGAAGATCATTGATAAAAATTAGGAACAACATAGGTTCAGGGAATAGAGCCCTGAAGAACAAATGCATTAATGGAAGAAAAAATCTAGAAGAGTAGCCTTTCAAAACTACTTTCATTTTGCTATAAGAAAGACTGAATTAATTCAAAAATTTATCCAGAAATACTATAATCTTTCAACTTGTGAAGAAGACTAGTATGCCAAATCCTGTCAAATGCCTTTGTGATATCTAAAGCAACAAATAAGCTTCACTGGTCTTATCTAAAGCTTGATAGACTCTTTCAGCAATAATAATAATAATAATAATTGTAATTAACAATTATTGCAGAAGAAAGCCAAATAGTGTTTATAGGATAGATTCTTTAAAGGAAAGAAACTGCTGAATATAATTTTAAAAGTTTAGAAATGGTGACTACAACCTAAGAGATGCTGTTCACTTAACGATGACCAGTTTTTATTTGAACTCAATAAAAGAAATAATGTTGTGACAGTTGATGAATTAACTCAAAAACTGAATTGAAACAGTTCAATTGTTTTTTTGTCTACAACAACTTAACAAAAGTTCTTGAACTTGGAAAATAGCTTCCTCAGGATTTGACACGAACTAAACATCAACCAAGAGTTGATATTTACATTTCTCTGCACTCTTGTGAATGTAACTTGTCATTTTTGGCTCAATTAGTGACTGATAATAAAAATTTGGATATTTTACAAGAATATAAAAGCAATCAAGCAAATGTCTTTGTGGAGACAATTAAGATAAAGCATTAACCCAAAATGAACCTCGCTCTAAGGATAGTTTTAGTGCTTAGTGATCCACTTTGAGTTGCTACAAGTTAATGTTATAATTAAAGCTAACCTCTATTGTCAGCAGTTAGACTATTTAAACACTGCTTTGAAAGAAAAGAGACTCAGTTTGATCAAATGCATGTGTGTCTCATAATACATATGACCCTATTTAACAAAGAAATAATCAGAAAAATCCAGTCACTTTATTCTCCAGATCATCTGATTACAACTTATTTTGCAGTTTATAGTACCATATTGATGAACTAATTCTTAGAACATAACAAATGGTAAAAACTACTCTCTTTATAATCTTTTCTTTTTATTTTATTTTCTTATCTATTTTTCTTTTTTTTTTTTTCTTTCTTTCTCAAAACACTTTCACAAAAATGTTACAATCATTCCTGAGCAGAAGTTATTAATAATGGAAACCTTTTTGACAAAGAAACAATTTTAACTAAGCTTTTTCTTTCTTTTTTCCCCCAACTCAAAATTTGGACCTTTTGTATGGGAGGACCTGATATTTCAGAGTTGAGGAGCAGGCTGTTGACTAAAAGTTAAAAGATTAAAAAAAATATAAGAATTTCTTCAACTTTGACCTCAGTATGCTATATCAAAGCAAATGTCATGATGAAAAGGTTGTGACCAGCCTGTGATCTTTTTTAGTGACTGAGTTATACAGAAGACAACTCTAAGTTTACACTTCATTCATTCAAATAGAGGATAGAGAAAGGTCAAACAAGGAATGAGGTTTCTTAATTTCAAAGCATCTATGTCAAATAACATAAGTTTTCTTAATTTCAAATTCTGTAGTTTGAACAAAAGACAAATATATATATATATATATATATATATATATATTTTTTTTTTTTTTTTTTTTTTTTTTAACCAAATAATCTACCTCCTTCAATTTTGTAATACTCCCCACCACACATAACTTAATAAATGACGGAGAAATAAAATTTCTGCAAGCATGGAAGCTTCAATACTCTGACTAGTGATTTATGTTCAGTGCTACTTAATTGTGATATGTACTTAAATACCATGACTAGATTACATGCATTGGTCTTATGGAGCATGTGCAAAATTAATATACACAAATCTTTGCTTCATGTTACTGAATATATTACAAATGGATCTGTTTTAGCACACTTGATCAAAACTATCTGTTTGAATATCACAGCTGTTAGGTTAGTTTAAAAGGATAATAGTAAAACTATGGCTAATTATCATTGATTACAGCTATGTATATCATCAACTTCATTTTCTCTATATGCTGTCCAGGATAGCAGTAGTTTATGATTAAGAATTGTAATCTTATACAAAAGCAGTATTCCATTGAGTTTTGGACAATTGTCCTCATCTTCATTGCCATATTCACAGCATTTTGACCATTATATGCCCCCCCCCCCCAGGACTTCTTCAAATGATTAGAATTTTGAACTGAAACCTTTATTTTATCCACTGGAGTAAATTGTTTTATCTTTCAGGTCACATGGCCCAGTCGATAAAAACATTGGTTGAATCAAATGACTTAAGTTGTTGTGGATTCAGTACCTGGCTACAGCACAAGTTTAAAAAAAAAACTGATAAAAAAGGTGAAAAAAGAATTGAGTTAAAGGGAGATAACTGATACTAAAGCATCCAGAAGAAGCATGGTGCATAGAACTAGAACAATCTATCCCAATAAACGAAATAAAGGCTTCAGTTCAAAATTTCCATCACCTGAAAAAGACCACAGAATACGACAGCTGAAACGGTGTGAATATAACGACGAAGATGAGGACAACAGTCTGAACAATCTAGATAATGTAAATAATTGCAATACCTCATCTCAGAAATATAGACATCCATTGAGTTTTGGTGCTATAATCTCATGGGATCTTCTGATTGTTTCATTCAAATTAAAACAGATTCTAAGGCCATAGGAGGATGTAAATGTTGTCTGGAGACATTGAGTGAGTTGACAGAAGATGCAAGCAGACAGGGCTCAGTGCTGTGCCTGTCTTGAGATGAATGACAAGGAGTGAAGGAGGGGGCCATATTTAGAATCTATTAGATATCTTGATATATTTCTCATCTATCCCTTCAAAATTGTGTGTTAAGTATACAATCTCCTCTGTCTTTCCTTTTTTTCTCCCCACCCTTTTTTCTCCTCTTATACGTCTCTCATTCCCCACCTTTCTTCTTTTCTCTCTCTCTCTCTTTCTCTCTTTCTCTCTTCCTCTTTCTTCTCTTTCTTTCTCTTCCCCTTTCTCCTTTCTCTCTTCTTTCTCCTTTTCCCCTTTCTTTCCCCTTTTCCCTTTTCCCTTTTCCTTTTCTTTTCTCTCTTCTTTCTTTTCTCTCTTCTTTCTTTCCTTTTCTCTCTTCTTTCCTTTCTCTCTCCTCCTCCTTTCCTCTCTCTTTCTCCTTTCCTCCTCTCCTCCTCCTTTCCTCCTCTCTCCTCCTCTCTCCTCCTCTCTCCTCCTTTTTTCTCTCCTCCTTTCTCCTTTTCTCTCTTTCTCTCCCTCACACACAGTGAATAACAAAGCCCAGAAAGTGAATAAACAGATTAGAATAAATATATGAAGGTAGATTGCCTGGTTTCATAGGAAAAAAATTGAGTTGTGTGAAAGCAGAGGTTAAAGGATAAGATGAAAAGAAATTAGGATAGACTATCATGAAGAAAAAAATAGTTTTTGGGGAGGTTATGTAAATAGGTAAGCACATTTTTATGAGGAATTAATTTTTGGTGTTGGTAAATATGTGTACATTATGTAATGCTTGTCTATTTCTCTCTGCTTGTTTCTATATAACCAAATGTATGTTCATGTCTAGTCATGATAATACATTTATACACCTGTATGTATGCTTGTACATAAACATGGTATCATGTATTTATATGGACATGTAACTTAAATTTTTAGCTTCAAGTTTTTCTTGTCTGGTAGAAAAGATTACAGGATTAGAAACAATAAAAAGATGTAAATCATTTCCAAATGATTGAATGGAAGAGAAAGACAAAAAAAAAACAGACAAAATCTTCTGGAATGTCTGATCCTTCAAAGGACAAATTCTTGTCTTTTTCTTTCTCCTTATTTTCCTGCACCTCCTCTCTCTATATCTATTTCTATCCTTTTCTTTCCTTGCATCTCTCTGCTTTTCTTTTCAGCAAATTTCATGTTGATGCCTATTCTTACCATCTTGAGGGACTTGTTTGATTGACATTTCATAGCTACAATAGCACAAACACTCTTCAGTGTCATTTCTCTACACTCTTTTTTCCTTGCTCATGTGTACTGTCTCCCTTTTGCTTATTATTGTCTTGCATCTGGCACACGGCCTTATCGCTATCTGTCTCTCAGGTCTGGAATATCACTATCAATTTTCTCTGGCACATATCACTGTTTCTCTATCTTGTTTGTGGCATTTTTTCTCTGGTATCCATTTTCTCTCTTTCTTGTGTCTGGCATATGGCCTCACTATCTCTGGCACATGGTGTCTCTCTCTCTTTCACTCTCACTCTCCCCTCAGATCCTCTCTTTCACTCTCCCCTCAGATCCTCTCTTTCACTCTCCCCTCAGATCCTCTCTTTCACTCTCCCCTCAGATCCTCTCTTTCACTCTCCCCTCAGATCCTCTCTTTCACTCTCCCCTCAGATCCTCTCTTTCACTCTCCCCTCAGATCCTCTCTTTCACTCTCCCCTCAGATCCTCTCTTTCACAGCCTTCTCTCTCTCTCTCTCTCTCTCTCTCATGTATTTTTGTTTTGCAACTGGCCCTTCTCCTGTGACCTTACCTGATCTTGAAAAACCTCAGCTTAGTGCTTTTATACCAAATCAACGTGTCTTGCATGTGCTTAACAATTCTCATGCGTGATGTAAAACAAAATCACTTGGGCATGCGTAGCTACATATTGTATGCATGTAAAATTAGCATCCAACATGCATCTACTGATGCATACATACGCTCCAAAGAAGCTGCTATACAGGTACAAAATCAGTTACACACTCCTACAGCCTGTGTGTAGAATGTGAAATGATTCTAAATTCACAGGTAAGACCTGTTGGAAAGAATGGTAAAGAATTTATTTTTACATTATGCATATAACGTTCACCAGACACGTAAGCATCTATATGTGCATTTCTATATATAATTCTTCGTATAGAAGAATACACACACTTATTCTTGACTTTCATGAATGAAGTGTGTTGATGGGAAAAGTTTCTCGTTAGGAGAATTGATTATTTGAATCTGAAATAACACAAAAATAAAAATGCTATTCAGCAAACACAACTGTTCTATCATTTCTGGCTGCTGCTGCTGCTAATTCCACCATCGCAACTACCAAAAGATTTTTTGTAAATTTTGTATTTAGAAATTTACTGGCAGTTTTCTTTTTGTTGTAAATTTATTTTTTAAATTTTTATGAATCTTTCTTCCTTTACATATTTTTTTTTCTTTCATTCATTTTTCTTTTCATTTATCAGCTTTTATATATTTCACCTTAATTTCATTCATAATTCTCCCTCATTTCATTATCACATAGCTTTATCCATCCCATTAAATATTATGTATTTAATATTACTCACAATTGAGCATTTTTTTCTTTTTTAAATTTTCATTACCATTGTTTTTTTTTTGTTTTTTTGTTTTTTGTTTTTTTTTTACACTTTCAGTCCTATTCCTCTTTCTCACCCCATCACTTGTTTTCCTTTTACCTTTTGCTGTTTTATAATTTTTACCTGCAAGTTAATTTTTTCATTTTCCAATTTTATTCAAAATTAAAATTCTATTTTATCCTCCTTCATGTTTTAGTTTCTGAATTTCATTCTTTCTCCCTTCCTCCATTAAAACCTGCATTAATTTTCTATATTCACCATTACCTAATATAAAAGCATTCTATTATTTGGAGATCTGAGTTAGATTTTATTTCAGTTTGAAACGTTTCATTCTGCTAATCTTAATCTTGAAATGATCTCAAACCCTGAAAGATCAAGTCGGAGAAAGGTAAATTATAAAGATATCAAATCCAGATACCAATTTTGCTTCCAAATAGTTCCAAGGGAAAATAGATTTCTTTTCGTTCTTGTTTGTTAGAGATGTATTGGTTTTGATAACTTTACTGTTACCTTGGATTAAATTTTTATAATTAAAATGAATATTTAGTTTTCTATTTTATTGCTTAAATAACCTGACCAATATTTATTTTCCAAAAATTAACCTTTTATGCTTTGAGTTTTAAACTGCTTCAGCCAACCTTACAACCTCTTTCCATGTAAGTAATATTATGAGTAATGTCAAATTGTCAATTTGGAATATACTATAAAAGTAGTAAATATGCTAATAAAATTCTCCAAGTCTTGAGCCATCTTGTGATGTAGTAACCCATACCAAAGTACTGTTTTTGTCTTAGCTTTGAACAATGTCACATGCTGCAAATAAAGTTTAATATGGTAGAAAAGTTTAGTGAAAGTAGGCATCATTCTACAGAAACACACATTGCTGTTCATTTAGAACCATTTGAGTGGAATTGGATTGTAGTCCTTCAAGAGACTAGAAGGTAATTTTGGAGAATTACCACATGTTGGATGCAGCAGGCAATTGGGTCTTTGATATTAGCAAGAATGGTCAAACAAACATTCTCACCCCATAGACCAATGCTTAGTAAGGGCTGCAGTGTCAGACTTCATAGCACACAGCAAATATTGTGCAATAAATGTCTGTGCAGCAAATATTGTGCAATAAATGTCTGTGTTGGAAATTATCTTGCAGCAAGACTAAAAGCATGAATGAATCTATCAAGACTCCAATTTATGCCACAATACCATCATGTATATCTTTAGTGCTGTTGCAAGAGTCACCTGGTGCATCAAATGGGCGGGGGTCTGTACTTGTGATAGTCTATTGCATATGGGGCATTTACTTGGGGATCAACACTTTCCAAAATGTATTTGCCCACAACATACAAGCTCAACCCCTGCCATGGTGTGGGGTGCAATAAATTCTTTGTCTTTGGAATCAATGGAGGGTATGTTGATCCAGAGCATTATTCAGGCAGTTCTGCTGCCATTCTTGCAACAGAAGAATGGTAATTAGAATCAGGCTCACCTAAATGATGTCTGTGCTACTTACCATGTTCTGCAAGATGTTTGACAACCTTCCAGGGTGTTCACCATTAAACATGTCTAAGACATGGTGGAACAATATTTGTTCATTTAGCCTACCTACAACTCTTGCTGCATCAACTAGTGCATGATCCTGGACATGATGATAAACTGCAAGGCCTCCGATTGGAAGGTTGTGAGGAGCATGGAACTACCTCTTAATTACTGTTGTTCCCGGGTCCACTCTGACCCGGAGTGGTAGCACATGTTAGGGTCCCAGCTATGGGCGAATAGGTAACCCCCAAACTGGGGTCAAAACACTAAAAGTATAAAAATAGACTTTTATAGAAAAATATACATTTTTGAAGAAAAAATTCTGACCATAACACATTTTTAAAGGAACAAATGATTCTCAGCAAAACATTTTTGAATACAAAACTAGAAGACATTTTCAGTTTTAAAATAAAAAGGAATAAAAACAAAAACTTTTCATTAAAATCTGACAAAATCTACCTTCTCACTATAACCAAACATTAAAAAAAAAATACCTTAAAACCTTAAATGCTATTTGGCATTAAATAACCCACAGAGGTTGATATGCCATTAAACAAAGCTCAAACTCATCTGGTGCAAGAGGCATGAAATAATATATTGCAGGATGATATTTACTATATTTATAAAAATATACATGTGAATTTACAGGTCTATGTTAATACTAAGTATTAATATAAAATCTGAATACTATTGATGTACCCTTTATTTTATGACCTGTGCCAATATTGATCTGTATATATAATCATTTACTCTAATATAGCAATATTACCTGTGTTTTTAATCTTGAATAAATTGAAGTAGATATTCTGGAAGCTGGAAGTTTTTTTTTGTTTGTCTGTTGAAGGCTTTCACCTTTTATTAGTCTTTCTTTTTATTCCTTTCAATCCTTTTTCTTTTACCCATTCTTCTTTCTTCTCTTTTTACTTCATTTCTCCTCCATCTCTTTTTCTCTTTCTCTTTCATAATTTTCTTCTTTTCATCTTTTGCCTGTATATTACCATGAATCTCATCTCTTTGCCTTGTTACTCTCACGTTTTCCAATAATATCCATGCCCTTCAATGTCACCTGAGCCTACAACTGATGTCCTCCTGGACTTAGACAAAGCACAACCTATCCATTTTTCATCTTTCAGATTGATAAATAATGAATGGCAGCTAGGAACTGCTTCACTGGTTCTTGACTTTTCTCTAAGTAGATGGACCTTTGCTAAAATGCCTTTTTCCTAAGAAGTCACCAAGGGTCATCCCAATGGAATCTCAGTTGCCCATATGCAATTGCCAACTGACCACAGAACCAACTTTGTTTTCTTCGTTGAAGCAGAAGCAAGTAGTCACACATTTTTCTTTATTGTTATTTACAAATGGAAATTGTTTGAACTTCATTCACACGCTTAACTTATCTTTAAGCATATCAGCCAATATGACATTACACAGACTTGCCAGTCTATTTCGGTTCTTAGAACAATATTGTAAATATCCACTGTTTCTGTCATACTCAGATGACTAAATTAACTTCTATTGTATCTTCAACTCTATTAATGAGGTAAAAGGCTCTCTTGATTCATACATAGGTCAACTTACCTGCCAACTGCTTTGCTTTTGTACTAAGGAAAAGAAATTATAGTATGACATTTCTTTATCAATACGTTTATTGATTAAAAGGATAATTTTCATTAAGTTTGATTAACAAGTCTCAAGGTTTTAGTTTCTTGATTGTAAAAAGGTTGGTAAAGGAATGATTAGCCTTAACTGAATTTTGGTCTGAAATTTTTACTGTATAATGTCCAATCTATATGAATAGTGGTGAAGTATTGGATTAAGCGCATTGACAAAAGAAATTTTCTTATTAAGTTATGGACATTAACATGCCTACATATATTCTTTACTAGCAGTATAGCCCGGCATTGTTTGGGTGTAATGAAAGCTTTAAAACTAATCCATGGTCCTGGAGCTCAGACTCTTTGGACGTTGGCACGAAACACTAAAAAGCAATAGTTATTTCCAGTTAAAGCAAAACCATAGACTGAACGAAAAATGAATGGGTGTAAGTCAAATTTTGATTTCCTGGTATTGATATCAAATAAGTTTTTTTCATCGTAAACTAAATTTTGAAGGCTAAATAAGTCCTCTGAGTAAATGGTACCATGGCTGAGACTAAGAACTACAATTATATCTACTTATAGCCAAACCTGAAGCAAAAACTAAAATAAAAGGGCTTAAAAAATACAGACATACAAACAGACACACACACAAACATCTTGCCTTTTATATATATATACTTATATATATATAATCGATTTTCTTCACTATTGTAAGAACTGCAACCTTGAAATTTCTGAATATCGTTTCTTATGTCTTTGTCTATGAGTGTATCAAATTTGATTGAAATTAGACCACTTCTTCTATAAACCAATTTTTTTGATTATCAATTTTCGATATTTATTGGGGTTAACGCAACACAAAACCTAGCTAAGAACACTTGCAGACACTTATAGTACAAGCGTATAAATTTTCAACAAAATCGGTTTAGCCGTTTCGGAGTCTATAGGTAGTGGATACACACACAGACAAAGTTTCATTTATAAATAAGTTTAGATTTAGATACAGAGTGTCTCTAAGTCTGGTCACAGGCAAAAATACGTATTTTCTAGAAATTAAATTTTCAACAACATTTTATTGAATTGGAATATTAACAAATAACATGATTTCCATCATTTGTGATGCAAAGGTTGAGGCACCTTGCAAGATTCACATGAACTTCATGCAATAACTCTACATTACTATTCTTTATGCGTTCAATCAAGTTTGTTGCATCTGTGATTTTTACTGAGTACACCTTTTCCTTTAACATAACCCAGAAAAAGCAGTCAATTCTTTCTTTCAACAAAACCATATTTAATCTGTGAAGGTAAAGAAAAGTATAGTTAATGAGATTTCTTATGTATTCAGACTTTAGGGACACCATAAACATTGATCACTTAGAATAAAAGCTGAAAAGTCTTTATTTTATTTTTTTTTAATCAATTCACCCCAATCAATGTGATACTGCCACTAAGACATAAGGTTTAACTGTGAGTGAAAAAGAACGAAAAGCCTTTAGAAGGAATTAGAAGCTCAATTTTAAACAGGAATCAAAGGATAAACTTCTGTTTCTGTTCAAAAGACCATGGAAGTGTGTGAACCAGATGATAGGATTATTACAGTTTGGATTGGAAATGCAGTTTGTCACCTGTTAAGAATTTTAGGTGTCATCACTAAATATCTGAAGATTTTTTATGTTTTATTTATAGTATGTTATTTAGTTTTTCCTTGTATCATGTTTGGGATTGTTCGGTGCAACTTGATTTTTGAGTTCATTCTCAGCAAATTGAATTTTTCTAAATATTTTACAGTTAAATAATGAAAAAAATGTGAGAAAAAAATAATTAAAATCTTTAAAGTCAAAGAAACAATCGAGGTAAAAAAAAATAAAAATTACCAAAGTAAAAAATGTTTAGCAATAGTTTAGTTGAAGAGTTTCATTGTAAAATACAACAAATACTTTCCCCATTTTAAGAACCTTGTCACTCGAACATTTGATTGGACAGTGAAATACATTTGAGAAAAATGCTAAATTCCATTATTTAAATTGCCTTTTAATTTACTTTGATTGAAAAACATAATACACTGTCTCCCTGTCTCCATTAAGAACAGAAGTTGCTAAAGTGTGTTTTGTTTTGCTTTTCCTTATGAATAATATAATTTTTTTTTTTTTTTTTTTTTTGCTTCTTGTTTTCCTTAAGCTCCTCGAATTGAAACAAAAACAATTTCTTTCAAATATTTTATACAAGAAAAATACACATGGGTGTTATAAGTGCCAATTTTTTAAATGTATGCTTCAATGAAACAGCTTGCTAATATGCATCATTTCATCACTAGCTGCCTAGCATCAAAATATAAAAATGTTTAATTGACTTTTAACTTGCACATTTTTTTCTGTTTTTGCTTTGTTTTTATCATATGAAGAAGTTCTTGTCGATTTATGGATGTTCAACAATTTTCTTGTTTCAACATGGGGTGTATAAACAGCTGTTTTGATTATCATATAGATAGAAATGTAAATGTTTTTAACATAGTGGACATTGCTATATGGAAATAAGTTGTAGTTGGAAATGGAAAAATGTTAGTCTTGGATTGATTAGTCTCCATTTTTGCATTCAGTAGATCAAATAAATAGTATCGAGATTTTCCTTTTCTTCAGAAATGTGTCTGCCTTTGGAGATATTGTTGAAACAGGATCAGGGATCATCACAACCCATAAGCAGTTCATGTCTCTAATAACATCACCCCTGGACACATGCACAGTTCTATGTTTGGTCAAACCAATCTGCTATTCTACACTCTTAATCCTGAAAGATGTCATTTTTTTGCCTGTGAGTTTTTTTCTATCAGATTCTGTAAATGGCAATGATTTGATGCCAAAGTGGATGGATCATTTGTAGTCTTACATTTTCCCAAACAGATATAGAGCAAATAAATTGTTATATATTTAAAACCGACTTTGAAAGATGAAGAATATCTTACTTAATTCACTGCCAAATATTCCATTCAGAATTTGATTTGTGCATTGAATTACAGCTTTTTTAAAAAGATGTTTCTCTCTCATTTTCTCTGCATTTTCTCCTGTTAGTCTTTGTCTATCTTTCCCTCTACTTCTTTTGCACCCCCCTCTCTCTCTCTCTCTGTATATCTCAAACTTTTCTTTTCTCTCCTCTTTTCTCTCTGTGCTTTCCTCTGTTTTTGCTCTTTCTCTCTCTCTCTCTCTCTCTCTCTCTCTCTCTCTCTCTCTGTGCCTTCCTCCTTTTGCTCTTTCTCCCTCTCTGTGCCTTCCTCCTTTTGCTCTTTCTCCCTCTCTGTGCCTTCCTCCTTTTGCTCTTTCTCCCTCTCTGTGCCTTCCTCCTTTTGCTCTTTCTCCCTCTCTGTGCCTTCCTCCTTTTGCTCTTTCTCTCTCTCTCCCTGTGCCTGCTTCCTTTTGCTCTTTCTCTCTCTCTCTCCCTGTGCCTGCTTCCTTTTGCTCTTTCACTCTCTCTCCTTGTGCCTGCTTCCTTTTGCACTTTCTCTCTCTCTCCCTGTGCCTGCTTCCTTTTGCACTTTCTCTCTCTCTCTCCCTGTGCCTGCTTCCTTTTGCACTTTCTCTCTCTCTCCCTGTGCCTGCTTCCTTTTGCACTTTCTCTCTCTCTCCCTGTGCCTGCTTCCTTTTGCTCTTTCTCTCTCTCTCCCTGTGCCTGCTTCCTTTTGCTTTTCTCTCTCTCTCTCTCCCTGTGTCTGCTTCCTTTTGCTCTTTGTCTCTCTCTCTCTCCCTGTGCCTGCTTCCTTTTGCTCTTTGTCTCTCTCTGCCTCTTTTTGCTCTTTGTCTCTCGCTGCCTCTTTTTGCTCTTTCTCTCTCTCTGCCTCTTTTTGCTCTTTCTCTCTCTCTACCTCTTTTTGCTCTTTCTCTCTCTCTGCCTCTCTTTGTTCTTTCTCCCTCTGCCTCTTTTTGTTCATTCTCCCTCTGCCTCTTTTTGTTCATTCTCCCTCTGCCTCTTTTTGTTCATTCTCCCTCTGCCTCTTTTTGTTCATTCTCCCTCTGCCTCTTTTTGTTCATTCTCCCTCTGCCTCTTTTTGTTCATTCTCCCTCTGCCTCTTTTTGTTCATTCTCCCTCTGCCTCTTTTTGTTCATTCTCCCTCTCTTTTGCACTTTTGCTCTCTCTCTCTGCCTTCTTTTGCACTTTTGCTCTCTCTCTGCCTTCTTTTGTACATTTGTTCTTTCTCTCTCTGCCTCCTTTTGCACTTTTTCTCTCTCTCTGCTTCCTTTTGCTCTCTCTCTCTCTCCCTGCTTTATTTTGCACTTTCACACTGTCTCCCTGCCTTCTTTTGCTCTCTCTCTCTCTCTCTGCCTCCTTTTGCACTTTTGCTTACTCTCTCTCATCTAACTTTTTTGCTTTTACACTTTCTCTTTTTGATTTCTTTTGCCATTTCTCCCCCTCTGTTCTTCTCTGTCTGCCCCATTTTACTCTTTTTCTGCCTCTGCCTCCTGTTGCTTTTTCTCTTTTACAATGAATTATTTTGCATATCTCTCTCTCTCTGCTTTGTTTTATCTCTCTGTTTTTCCCTTGCTTCCTCTTGCTCTTTATCTTTCTGTTTCTTTTGCTTTTTCTCTCTCTGCATCTTTTTGCTCTCTCTGCATCTTTTTGCTCTCTCTGCATCTTTTTGCTCTCTCTGCATCTTTTTGCTCTCACTCTCTCTTTTTGTTTTCTGAGTTTTTCTGTTCTTCCACTTGTTTTTCTCTCTGTCCATCTTTCTTTTCACATCTTTTTGTTCTGTGTCTTTCTCTCTCTCTCTCTCTCTCTCTCTCTCTCTCTCTCTCTCTCTCTCTCTGTGCCCATCGTTTTGCTGTGTCTCTCTCTCACTCTGCCCATTGTTTTGCTCTGTCTCTCTCTGCACATCATTTTGTTTTTCTCTCTTTCTTTTTGTGTCTTTTTGCACTTTTCTCTCACTCTCTGCTCACCTTTTCGCCCTTAATCTATATTTCTTTCTGCACATCTTTTTACTTTTTTTCTCTCCAATCATTTTTTGCTCTTTCTCTCTCTCTATGTCTTTTTGTTCTCTCTCTTTATCTGCACATCTTTTTGCTTTTCCCCTCTCTTTCTCTCTTTTTTTTTCTCTTTTTTTTTTATCTGTCTCACTCTGACCATCTTTCGCTTTTTTCTTTCTCTGTGCATATTTTTCTCTTTCACTCTCTGCTCCTCTTTTTGTTCATTCTCCCTCTGCCTCTTTTTGTTCATTCTCCCCCTGCCTCTTTTTGTTCATTCTCCCCCTGCCTCTTTTTGTTCATTCTCCCTCTGCCTCTTTTTGTTCATTCTCCCTCTGCCTCTTTTTGTTCATTCTCCCTCTGCCTCTTTTTGTTCATTCTCCCTCTGCCTCTCTTTGTTCATTCTCCCTCTGCCTCTTTTTGTTCATTCTCCCTCTGCCTCTTTTTGTTCATTCTCCCTCTGCCTCTTTTTGTTCATTCTCCCTCTGCCTCTTTTTGTTCTTTCTCTCTCCTTTTGCTTTCACTCCTTTTCTCTTTGTCTCACTTTGCTGTCTCTATCTTTCCTCTCTTTCTCTCTTTGCTCTGTCTTTCTCTCTCTCTTTTTTTGCTTTCACTTTCTCTATCTCACTCCGTTTTCTTTTACTCTCTCTCTCTCTCTAATTTTTTTTTTTTATCTATAATTTTCTTTTTCCCTGTATTCTTATTTTTTCCTTTCTCTTCTAATTTGCTTTCTCAGAAGTAATCTCCCTGTAATGCACCCACTCTCTGGTTGGCATCATAAAAAACTTTTTTTGTTTATTTATCCCTCTCTGAGATGTTTTTTTGCTACTTTAGTTACTGATTGGCCAATTTAAAACCTGTAACTTGAAGTCACAGAAACTTTATTCGATTTCTTATTTGTCTTTTTCCATTTTGTGTTGCAATATCACTTTCCATCATGCGACATTTTGTTCTTGCTAGTCTTCCTGATGACCCAGGCTGGCTAATAAACCATAATTAATCAATCATTCAGTTGATTTCATTGCCACTCACACAATCCTTAGGTTACATTCACACTTCAACTGCTGTACAAAATTCAAAATTATTTGCCAAATATAATTCTGAAAATAAACCAAACATAAGAAATACATTGGCTTCTTGGATGAATTTTTGCATTCCTTTGTTCCCTTCCTCCCTCTTTTTTATGATTGCAATTTTATTTTATTAGACAGTAGATTCTATTCTGTTACCACCAATATTTTTGTTTTATTTATTTTTATATCAAATGTAAGTGGATTGTTTAGCTGTCTTTGACAATGGAAAATAACAAGTTTCTAAATATTCATTTTTTTTTTTTTCTATAATGTTCTCTTTGTACAAAACCCAAAGGCCGCATGAAGTATGATTTAAGAGGTACAGTTTATGGAGGCTATATGGGGAAGATAACTGTTAACTCTAGATTCAATCAGGTTAATATTGTAGTGATCAGGGAAGCATTCTCTTGGGAGTCAATTCCACATGATAACAGTTTATTGGAAGAAGCTGTTTGAGTGGAATTTACAACTCAACAATGCAATGAGGGCAGTTCTTAGCTGTGAAGATTAGAATTGGGAAAAACTAAGAAATGTAGTTCATCTGACCATTTCCCATGAAAGTAACAATAGAGTATCAAGGGGCTTGCAACATTTTGTTTGTAGAAAAAGAGGTTGTAGAAAAAGAGGTTGTAGAATGAAAAATAATTCATCACCCACAAGACCATGTAGATGCTTTTGGACTCTATCAAAACTGGAAGGTGAAGACTGGGCAGCTCAAGCCCATATATAGGAGCAGTACTCGATTTTCGGCCTGATTTGACTCTTGTAAAGGTAAGTACCAACTCCTCTTGCAAGAGAAGTCAGTACTTACTGGAGCATACAGGGAACTGACCATTTTTCCAACATCTTTAGTGATGGATCATATGTACAAGTTCTGGGATGAGCTTAAGTTCCAATTAGCACTCAAGGCATAGGAGGAGGAGGGGCTTTCCTTACAGAACACCCGTTCATCATGATAGATGAAAATTCAGAGTCCAATCAGTGATGATGGAATGCTACTAATTGGTAAATCCAAATACACAAGGGAATAATGAATAAAGAGCCTTCGTACTTAACCTCATGGCAACCCATTATATTAGCATTTTTTATAATCAAATTTTCAGTTGAAAGTAATAGATAAATTTTGGTTGCTGTTTCTAATTCTGTTTAGCTAATCTGATCCCTTGAATCAATCAAAAGATATTTACACAGAGACACTATTAAGCATAGTGTCAAACATTCAGACTACTTTTGGTTTTGGAGATTTTTTTTTTTTTTAAGATTAATTTTATGATTTTTTTTTTAATAATATTCACTTTGCAATTTGATCATTCAAATTTAAGCTTTGTTTTAAAAATTGTTGGATAGCTTTTTTCTTTTCTTTGTCTTTTTTAGTCCTAGATAAACATAATGAGAGTTCCCTTAAAGTGGATGATGCAATTCATTCTCTGATTTATTAATAGGCGGCAACAGACTGTGTTGACTGCAATACTTCTGCTCTCTCTTGTACATTTAGCTCTGATATGAAATTCTGATTGGATCAAATATATACACAAATGCATATATATATATATATATATATATATATATATATATTCACTTCACAAAAATATGTTAAAGATCTTGGAATTTTTATCCCTCAAGATAATTGCAGTGTAACCCACTTGGTCAGAATTAGTTAGGTTCATTTTCCTTATTCTGAATAGTTTTTTGGTTTGAAGATAAATATGGCATAAGTATACAATAAATACTTATAAATAAGACAAGAGGAAAACCATATTTTTATTACCTTGACTTTATCAAAACGAAGAGATGAAATTAATTTTATTTTAAATAACATATCTATAAACAAAAAAAATTTTGGTTACTAGAAAAAACACTCATAAATTATTCATAAGATTGGCAGAAATTATTAAACATTTAAGAAACATCATAATTCGTTTTTGGAGAGAATTTTTTTGTGTGCAGTATATTATTATGAGATGTTAAAATGATGAAAATTAACCGTTTTCTTTGTTTGTTATGACTGTTTATTATGGATATAATTAGATTTTTTTTTTAAAAAAAAAAAACCTGAAACAATAACTCAGAATTAGGCATGTATAAAATAAGTTGCCAAAATTATCCCTCACAGTACATCGGAGAAACATGCAGAAATTTAAAAAACAAAACAAAACGTATCTATGAACACAGAAGAGATCTCATAAATAATGATGTAACAAATGCACCTGTTATACTCATAAATAAATTCAACCACAATTTTGACCTAAAAAAATGCTATATTCATTAAAAGAGAAAATAATTTACTCAACAAGAAAATTCTCGAGAGCACCACTATCAAATATTATCAAAATATTTATCTACATCCAAGTTTTTTTCCCCAGTCTCACCTTTCCTAATAGAAACAATACTTTCCCAAGCCAACAGACACAACAAACATGTCAAATAAAAATATTTTCAACTTTTCCAATCCACTAAGTATTTTAGCTCTTTCTAATAATGTTAAGAGTTTATTTGATCTATAAATTAATGCATTTATAAAAGTAGAATAGTAAAAAAAAGTTTTTTTAAAAAATGCATATTCAATTGCAGAATTTACTCAGATGTAAGTGTAAAGAGGGATAAAAATGTAATGATAGATTAAAATAAATTAATGAGTGGTAAGAAATAAAACTTCTAATATTGTACAATATCCTCTTCAAATTTCTATTTCACTTTTCTTTCTGCAATGAAAACAATCCGCAAGCATAAAATCATTGAAATTTCCTTTTTTTATTATTTTTATGTTAAGTGCCGCTTTATAGACATTATTTGCTTTTAGCAATGTCACTGATCTCTATCTGTTTTGAATGAAAAAAAAAATAGTAAATTTAAAAAAATAATTGCAGCTATTAGTGTTTAAATTTATTTTTTATTTCATTTATTTTTTTACTAATGTAGAAACATTAGCAAATATTTTTTTTCTAATCCAACTCCCTGAAATAAACAACAATAAGAGTGGAATCTACAAAAAAAAAAAACTTAAAACAGCCTGATTGATTTCACCCTTCAGATGTTCATATTTTTGGTAGTTGATTATCTCCCCTTAATTTTTGTTACATTTTTGGCTTCTCTAAATCTGTATTATCTTCATATGAAAACTCATTTTCCTTTATATGCCTTAAGCAACATGTTTTTTGTTGTTTTTTTATTCCCATTGTAATTTGCTTCATCCAATACTTTTCCAAATACACTAATTAATTTATTCAAATAATTAGATTTAAAATAGCATTTTTAAGATTTCAATAGAAAAGATACAAATGTTTAAAAAAAAACGCTTACATTTTATGCAACAAAATCTTAAAATATTTTATCTACTAACTTATGAATTAGAATTTTTCCTTTTACCATTTTTTTTTTAAATTTTAAACATTAAGTCTTCCGATTTTTTTTTATTTTAAGATAATTTTATCTTGTGTCTGTTTAATTATACTTCTTATTTACAATTTTTATTACTATTTATTTATAATTTCCTTACTATTTATAATTTTTCTTTCTTCAGGGTTTCTCTGGTTTGTCTCTTGAATTAATCAAGAAATTGTTCCATTCTAAGATTAAATATCTTTAATCTATAAGCAGAATTTATTATCACATTGTTACACTTTTAATTCAATATCAAAGTATTAATCTAATATTTTAGACATGTAGACATTTTTTTTCAACTGGGGATAAAAGGACCAGAAGCAATCAATTGTAAATCAGTATTAGATGACAGCCATGTAAATATGAAAGATTACTGGTCATTTAAATCATTTCTTGCCAATGTAACCATGAAACCTTAGGCATAGATTAAACTCAATTGTTCTTTTTCTAATGTAAATTTTTTATGCATTTCACTTTCTCCTCTGTAAAAAATAAACTAGACACTATGATGTTGTAAAACATTATAAACACTCTGGTAGATTAAAGAGTAGGGATGAATTTAGATGAAGAGTGGCCCCTTCAAATCCCCATTCTCATGGGCAGAAAAAAATGGAAGAGGCTTAAATTAAACAATTTGAATAAATCCGAGGATGATGATGAGTATTTAAAAATACTGAAGGATTATTTAGTCTACAATGTATTATGACAACATGTCTTACATTCTTGGTGTATGACTGTGTCAAAAATATTATATACCTTGGTCGGAGGCCCTCTAGATGTTGAGGCCCTAGGCTGAAGCCTGCTAAGCCTATAGGTAAATCTGGCACTGTTAACAGGTCATTGATAACCTGCATGCCGGAACATTTTGTAAACTGGTTAAACTTAATTTGCTAACTATTTCAATATACTTTTCTTTATACAATCTTCATCATGACTAAAGATTGTCTTTTGCATTTGATGTAAATTGCAGTTGTACGGCACATTCCTTGAATCAATCATAAAAATTTAAGAAATGTAATTAATAAATACTAAACACTTCAAATACATTAGTATATTACTTTAAAAAAATTTATAAAGAAATTGAACATAGAATATAGTTTTGTTTTAAAACCACAAAATACTTCAAAACCAAACCTTTAACCTAAGAACTCTAACCATTCTCTTAAATAACCTTATCAGATCAAGACTTTCCTATGAATACTATGCATGGCACCCAATCTGTTCAGAAATGTCTAAACTGTATACAACTGTATTTGTCTCGACTTCTGAGATTACACTATTTACATTGTTCAGACTATTGTCATCTTTATTGTCATTATTACGACATATCTAATGTGTCCTTAAGTATGCATGGCCCAGTGAATATAGATTTTCGTTAGTTCCAGTGACTTGACCCAAAGATTTGAGCTCAATACCAGGCTACAACAGTGGTGAGCAAATAACTTAGTGAGTTAAGTTAAAGGGAGATAACTACATGGCTACCAGAATTGGTAACACACATGGAATGAGAATGGTATATCCTAGTGATCGTAATTAAGGGTTCCATTCAAAATTGCTAGCACCTGAAGAAGGCCGGTGCATATGATGGCCAAAATGCCTTAATAATGGCGATAAAGATGAGGACAATAGTCCAATGTAAATAGTGTATACAACTGCTTTCTCAAATTAATGATTTAAAATTGTTTTGAACGAATGAAGCCTGTAGGTTTTGATGATGACCATCCTTCTTTGAATCTTGTACATTGGCACTACAGAATCACAAACAACAGAAACCACATTGTTTGAGGACTTTCAACAGCAGCAACAACTAAAATGGATAGCACATGTAACTCAGAGAAAATAATGGCATAATGAAGATGATGATATTCTACTCAACTTTGAAGGAAAGGTTAAGAAGGAAGTTCCGATTAATATTAGAAAGATAAAAGTTGGTGAACTGGTGAAATCTATTTTCTTGATAAATTATTTTAATAGATTTTATAAACTTTAACCCACAGTAGTCCTGGTTATTTGGTCAATGAATGCCCAATGTTTCCATGTAAGGAAACAGCTAATATTACCCTTACCATAAATGACTAAAGACTGAAATAGATTGGAGGTTCAGAATTATATTATACTGATAACATGGCGGCCTGAAAATGCTCAGAAATTTAGTAAGTTTGAAGGTGACTTTAATAGAAATAGTAGGATCTTTATTAAAATGTTATCCTTCCATTTTCCACTAAAAGCAATTATTGAGAGTATGTAACCACTTTGGCAGATGGATTTTCAGAAGTTTTAAAATTCATTTTTTTATATTTTTAGGTATGCATATTTAAGTTGTAATAATGACTTCCAGAAGTGAATTCATCTTTGTCTTGTTTACAAATTAATAAGATTACAAAATGATGAATTTACTGGCTACACATTTCTTTATATGGGATTATACTAAACAATCTTAACGATTAGCTTGAAATAAATGTTACAAATGGATAAGTATGATTTTAAAAGTGTAATAAATGACTGACAATTTCTCAATCATTCTCTTTGTTTATTATTTTTTTGTTTTTATAATCATTTCATCCCAAGCAAGGCAGGACTTCCACTGGTGCACAAGGGATTACAGTGAGAGAAAAACAGGAATGCTTAAGAAAGGATGAGGTGGCTGGGATTTAGGGGATGGCAACTGACATTGCAGTTAAACTTTTGGAGATTATAGCTATCAAGTAAGTATACAGAGGGGAGGTCATAGGTAAGAAGTTCAAGAAAAGAAACTTCTAGAATAGAAGTAGTGCTTACATTTGACTATTTTGAGGGTAAAAAGATGGGACCTAGATGCCAATCTAGTAGCACAAGTAAGTTCATGTGATCAAGGAACCGAGAAAGAAGCTTGTCAGAGCAGAAGTTGTGAAAATATTCGTAGAAAAAACTGAGGGAAGCCATTTCACATTGGTGAGAAAGTGACTGAAGTTGAGCTGTTCAATCAGAATCCTTGCAGATCCTTCTTTGAATTCTGTTGGGAACCTCAAGATGAATAACAAGAGCATTGACCAGATATGGCAACTGTATTCAATGCACAGACAAATGGTAGATTTATAAATGTGCAAAGTGGATTCTGACAAGAAAAACTACCTAGCTCAACACAGTAACCCAACCTTCTAAAACAAATATGATTATTGTAAAATTTCACACAAAAATAGAATCTATTCTGGAAAGATCAAAATATATATTTTTTTTTTATTGCTTCAAAAGAAAAATGG
Source organism: Ascarosepion bandense (assembly GCA_037127315.1). Lineage (NCBI taxonomy): Eukaryota > Metazoa > Mollusca > Cephalopoda > Sepiida > Sepiidae > Ascarosepion > Ascarosepion bandense. The sequence continues at coordinate 4,044,672 of JBBBDQ010001389.1, forward strand.
TAGTGTTCTGGAAGACTATGCCTGTGTACTTTTTGTACCAAATACAAGTACCATCTGGCGGGAATTTTAAAACTTATAAAATGAGCCTGCTGCTTCAAATAAACAATCTGCTAGGAATTTTTATAAACGTTTAATAAATATGGGAGAAAATAATCATACCATGTCGAAAATTATTTGAAATCTAATAAGCACACTTTACAAAATAATCATTGTGCCAGGGGAGAAAGTTGAAGGAAATAATGTAATCATGCTGGCATTTGTATTTGATACACAGTAGCAGTTAAAATGCTTTTCAAAAATAGGAATGTTTACAGACTAGTGTGTTTGATAGTAAATAAATTTAAAAAAAATGAACTGTTATCTACTTTGTTTTTTTATTTTTATAAAGTTGAACATTGGAAAAACTTCTTATAATGCTGTTAAAAAAAAATGAAAAGAGTGGGGGCTGCATAAAAAATAACAGGTCTTAAATATTAGGTTCCATGTCTGAAATATTATCTCTAAGCAGGTGTGTGAGATTTTTGTGAAATAAATATCCTTTCTATAATGTCCTCAACAAAACTTGCAAATATCCAATTGGTGTCAGTGTTTACTTTTTGGTTTGTGTAATTTATTTATTTTTAGTATGTTTTTTTTTTTATTCTTGCATTCTTTTTCGTGAAATGTGAAAAAATTGTTTTAAAATTCAATAAAATGGGACTTGGATTCTTTTATTATTGGAAAATATTGGATATTGATCTTCAAGTTGAGAACTACTGAATACTCTTTGCCTGATATTATGAATCTTTTTTTCATAACTTCAACGGGAATAGAATTTTCTAAACAAAAAAAAAAAACATATTTGCTTAAAAATACTTTTAACTAAGAGAATTTGTTTTTATCTTTCATTTTTATTTTATTTAGTCAGAAATGAAATTCCATTAAATTGAATGGAAGCAATAAGAGTCCTGAGAGTGGCTCTGCATGGCAGAACAAGGACAAGCTTTAGTTAACAAAATTATAACCAAAAAAATAAACCTAAGAATTTCTTGTGTTTGTTTTGTTTTTTTTAAAGCAATTTAAAAATTTTAAAAATTTATGTTCATCAATCAATTAATTAAAAAGTTTTTAAAAAATTCTCTAAAATTGGCCAAATTGGTAGAAACATCTAAGAAAGTTGTTAGAATCAAGACCTCTTGGTTTTAGTTAGTACTTTTCTCACATTGACCAAATTTTCAAATGACTTTTTTTTTCTCCTTCAGGATGCAAGCAAGGATATTTCAAAGGACACAAAGGTTAGTTTTGTTTGTTAAATATTTTTCATTTATTCTTCATATTGCTATTAACACCTACATACCAGTATTGGCATATTTTTTGCATTTGTAATTTTACACTGGAGGTGCATTGTAGTGTAATGGATATCAGCTTATTCACTTACCCACAATTCAGTTTTATTACCTTTCCCTTGGGAAAGATATTAATCCATCTCTTCTTCCTTTAGCTATGGGTTGGATAGCAGGACAAATTGGGTTCTACAGCCTTGGTTGGCAACTGGTCTACTGCAGAAAAGAATGACAACCTACTGCGGGAAAATTTTCTGTCTAGTCAGTCATGTCTAAAAAGAGACATGACATCCAAGTGTGTATCACATATTGCAATGCAATTGATTGACTGAATTTTACACTGAAAATAAAAAAAATAGTTTCTGCTAACCCATTTTGCTATTTCTAATCAATAAATGTTTTTTCTCTACAAAAAAACTCATTTCTTTTCAAGATTTTCAAGTCTAAATTGTTAGTGTTAGATATCTTCTTATATTACAATAGTGTTTACTCTGTACAAGACTTAAAGGAAGTCATGGTAGTCATGAGGTACAGAATAAGAGACACAGTTTTTGCTGATATCTGTAACAGATAACAGTTGATCATAGGCTTGAACAGGTTAAGATTTAGTAATCTAGGATGGGACTTGAGCCCACAAGGTAGTAGTTTGTGGGAAGAAGCTGCTTAAGTGGAACGCTCATCTCGCCAAAAAGTGATTCTCTACAATGTATCATGGTGGATCTTAACTATGACAGAACAGGTAAAAATAATGTAGTTCATCTGAACACTTTCCATGGAAATAGTGATAGAGCAGCAAGAGGCTTGAAATGTTTGTGATTAGAAGGTTAGACCTGGGGGAACTAAGGAATGTAGTTCATCTGAACACTTTCCATAGAAATAGTGATAGAGCAGCAAGAGGCTTGAAATGTTTGTGGTTAGAAGGTTAGACCTGGGGGTACTAAGGAATGTAGTTCAGCTGAACACTTTCCATGGAAAAAGCAATAGATCAGTAGGAGGATTGTAACACATCATTTGTGAGAAATGGGTTATAGAATAGAAAATAATTTATTGCTTACAAGGATGCAGACATGCTTTTGGACTCTATTGGGAGTGGAAAGCAAGGACTGGGTAATTCTTGTCCATATATGGCAGCATCTTATTCTTTTTATGACAAATCTACTTAGTTAATACCTTGGCTGAAAATTTGATGAAGTGATGCATTTTCATAATAAATATTTGTTCCTTTTTAAAATTTAAAGTGTCCTTGAAACTTCTATAATTTGAATTAAAAAAAAAACTTTGAAATTCAGAAAAATGTATCTTGTGTTTTTCTCTTTCTTTCTTTTTCTCTCTTTCTCTTTCTCTCTCTAAATGTTAACAAGAAAACAGCTTTGAAGTTGTTTTGCAACTCAGAAATGATTATTACAACTTCTATGGCAAATTTCCTTGTTACTTTCATCTTAGTTTAATGGTAGGGATTTCACTAGTCAAAAATATATAATAATGAAAGTAGCACAATTTCACTATCAACAAATTGATTTATTCTAAATTTGTCAACAGAAAAGATGGCATAAAACAGATGGTGACAGAGAGATGACAGATTCAAGACCTGCCTGATCATTACAGCTTTGTGCAATTTGCATAATGGTTCAACGGGTTGTTTATAAAAGACGAATTCCAAAGTTGGAGACATGACTGAAGTGAATTCTTTATTCTGAATAGTCAGTTTAATTTAATGGTTGGAATAATAGTTGGCTCAAAAACAAATGATAAAGAAAATTAGACCAAATTGTATTATAAAAAAAGAATTAGTCTTGTTCAGTAAGTGTCTCTTTGTTACAGTTATGCTTATACATTGATCTCATATTTAATGAATTTGCATTGATCATTGGTTGCATTTAGTACACTATATTTCATTATTAAGTGCAAAATCAAACCTAAAAGCTTTATGTTTTCAAGTACACCTTCAGGTTTTGTTTGCCTCCCGACATGTACATATCTTTGTATGATGATTTCTTGATCAGTCTAAGACTATCTTTACAAACAAGGTATTATTTTTTATTTTTACATCCCTGTTTTATTTTTCCATTATTATGAGTGGTTATGACTTTTTATGTCTTTTCCAAAGATATCACACAGTATGCAGTAATTTCCCAAATAAAATACTTTCTTTTTACCAGTCATCAAAAAAATTTTAATATATAAGATTAATACAGTATTTACATTGTTCAGACTGTTGTCCTCATCTTTATAGCCATATTCATGACATTCCATCCATTGTACACTCTAGTCTTCTTTAGGTGGTTGTGGAACTAGAATAATCTACTCTGTTGGACAAAATAAAGGGTTCTATTCAAAATTCCAATGACCTGAAAAAGGCTGGAACATACAACAGTTGAAACATTGTAAATATGGCACTGAAAATGAAGGCAGTAGTCTGAACAATGTAAATAGTGTAAATAATGACAATATCTCATCTCAGAAATATGGACAAATAAGTTTTTTGTTTTGTTTTTGTTTTGTTTTTTTAATTTAGCTTACAATTTTTTTATTTTTTTATCAGGAGAATGATTTTGGCATTAAAAAAATTAGCAGTTTCTTCTGGATTTTTAAAAAAAAATTTTCCTTATCCAACAAAAAAATTATTTTAAGGTAATAAAAATATTAAGTTTATGGATTATTTAAACTTGCTTATTTTTTTTTTTTTTTTTCCATAACAATTGTTAAATATTTTTAAAATGAGGGAAAATTCATTGTTTATATACATTCATCCATTTAATTTTAAAAACAGGCATCAAAAGTCACAGGTTAAATTTAAATCAGATTTGCATATTTTAAAAGGGTTCATAGTTTCTTTCCTTAGAAGTGGTTTTAGTCCAAAAGATATTTTAAAACTAACTTAAGCATGTATGTTTGTCATGACATCATCTTTAGTGGATATTGTTGTATCTGTTATTTAATGAGGAAAAATAAGGGTTCCTTTTTTTTTTTTTTTCTTCCTGTTCTCTCTGCAGATACTCACTCAGCCAGGCTGGGTCAGCAACAATCTTTTTAAGTAGCAGGAGCAGTTGTAGCATTATTCCTGTGATATATTTTTATTGACTGAATTCTCTTTTTTTTTCCTTTTCTCAAACCAATAAAATTGATTTAACTAACCTGTTTTTTACTGCAATGTATTAAATGTGCAGCATACAAAATTTGATTTTTAGTCAAGCAAAGACTCATACAAACACATAGACAAAAAGTAGTTGCACTTGTGTGTGTGGATAGATAGATAGATAGATAGATGATAATATTAAATGAAATGTCTGAAGCCCTTTTGTAAATTTCTTTTATGAAATAACTTATTCAATGTTGGGTGGAAACTTGTAAAGGAACTTGACAAAATTGTTTTATGTTCCAAGGATTCAACCATCATTACACCAAAAAGCTTAAGACCTATTCTGTTCATTCTATTTAAGACCAAATATACTACATTTAATATTTACTGAACTTTGCCATTGATTTTGAATTATGAGAGCCTAATAGTTCAATTTTGGAACTGAACTAGCCTGGCCTGTACCTGGATGGGTGACCACTTGGAAATATCAGGTGCTTGGCTGTTTGGATAGTGTGTAATGGATAATGTTTTGGAATTGTTAATCAAAGACCTGTTGGAAAGGGTATAGATCAACCTCTTCTCCCTCTAGCTAAATGTTAATTAGTAAAACTTGTATCACTAAACCATTATTACCCCAAAAATAAAACTCTTACAATCTAAAAAAAATATTTTCTGGCTTTAAATAACCTGCAAAAAAGTTGATAAGCCATAGAAAACAAATCAATAAAATAAGTAATTTATAATTGAACCCCTGGATTACCCACACTTATGATTTGATTGTAGTGTTGAAGACTTGTGTAGAATCAGTAACACTTTTGGAAGAACCACTTCTTTGCCACAAAGTCAGCCCTCAATTTTTCCCTTCTCCTAGATTCTTTGCCAACCAAAGCTGGAAAGCCCAGTCTGCTCAGTTATTTATCTGACAAAAAAAGAAATGGATTCATAACTTCACAAGGATATATCTTTAAAAAGGAACACAGCCACTTCAGCCAGAATTTGAAGTAAGCATGAAAATCCTGCTTTTTACTCGAATAATTATATAGATATTATGAAATTATACAGAAATTTATTAAATTGGTATTAACTGACATATTTATTTATTTGTTTGAACATTATTTTTTAATGGATGCTCATATTTAAGTGGATGGTTTGTTTTTCCTATAATTAAACAGTATATTTTTAAATATCCACTGGCTTAAATGTTCAAGAAATCTTGTTTGGAAAATATCTATCTTCCAGCAGGATCCAAACCAGCATACTCCCATATACCAGGGAGATGCCATCATTAGATCTGACATGTCTTACCACTCAACCACAGAAGATATTATGGTAGACAAGGTTTGGATTAAGCCTTAAATGCATATTCTCCTGATGCTCTTTTACCCTAAGCAGAGACAGATATTCTATCATGTTTACTATATCTTCAGTGGCCAAGTGCTAAGACATGTCAGATCTAATGAGTACATCTCCCTGGTATATGGGAGTATGCCTGTTCGAATCCTGCCGGAAGATAGATATTTTTCAAACAAGATTTCTCACACATTTAGGCTGGCGGATATTTGAAAATGTATTGTTTAATTATAGAAAACACAGACTATCGACTCAGATATGAGTATCCATTAAAAAATAATGTTCAAACAAATAAATTTAAATCTATATACATATATTTATGAAATACATTACAAAAAAGATTAACTCTGACATATTTTTAATTTAAACGTTATTTTTAATGGATACTCATGTTTGAGTAGATGCATTTTTATATATAACTGAATAGTATATTTATTTACACCTATAATGAAAAATATATTACACTAGCAGTATAGGCCGGCGTTGCTCGGGTGTAATGAAAGCTTTAAAACTAATCCATGGTCCTGGAGCTCAGACTCTTTGGACGTTGGCACAAAAGACTAAAAAGCAATAGTTGTTTCCAGTTAAAGTGAAACCGTAGACTGAAAGGAAAATGAATGGATCTAAGTCAAATTTTGATTTCCTGGTATCGATATCAAATAAGTTTTTTTCGTCATAAACTGAATTTTGAAGGCTAAATAAGTCCCAAGTAAATGGTATCATGGCTGAGACTAAGAACTGCAATTATACATACTTTAGAGCCAAATAAAAGGGCTGAAAAACATACAGGCAGATAAACACACACACACACAAACATCTTGCCTTTTATATATATATATTATCGATTTTCTGCACTATTGTAAGAACTGCAACCTTGAAACGTCTGAATACCATTTCTTATGTCTTTGTCTATGAGTGTATCAAATTTGATTAAAATCAGACCACTCCTTCTATAACCCAATTTATTCGATTTTCGATATTTATCGGGGGTATCTCAACAAAAAACCTAGCTAAGAACACTCGCAAACGCTTATAGTACAACTGTGTAAATTTTCAAGAAAATCGGTTCAGTCATTTCGGAGTCTATAGGTAACGGATACACACACACACACACACACACAGACACAAAGTTCCATTTATAAATAAGTTCAGATATTGTTCATTTCAAGAAATTACTGTATATTGTTGATATTTCATATGGCTTCCCTCAGTTTGAATAATGGCTTCAGTACATCTGAGATGGAATGCATATAAATCCTTCACCATCTTCACAGGTACAAGATGCTTTTCTCTGTGGCTGAACTTCCACAAATTTTCAAGATTGTACCAATTCTTTTGAGAAACTCTTTTCTACAGTTCTTTTCACACTGACCAAATGATATATAAGTCAGATCTCTAAGCTGGCCAATCTTTCAGTACTGTGAAATCATCAGAAAAAAATTATTCAAGGAGAGAGAGGTCATCTCAAATCTTTCTCTCTCATTCTGAACCCCTGCTACAAAACACAACACGTTAATTTAGGTATGGGAGTGACTCTAGTAGGATCAATGTTTCAAGTATTGAAAGTGATATGTAAAACACTCTCTTATAAGTTGGCAATTGTTTAAAAGTTAGAATAGTTTTAATTGCATGTTACTGTATATGCCTCTTTCATTCATTATATATATATATATATATATATATATATATATATATATAAAAACGCTTGGCTATTGGCGTGTGTTTACATTGTATATAACATGCTAAAGTTCGCCTTCCTCTACCAAGTGCCCATAGCCCAGAGGTAGAATCGGCGACTGATGTCAATTCGGTTGGGTTTCAATCCTGGCTAGAAGCAATCAGATGGCTAACCATACTGATGAACTACAATACAGCAAAACAGATCTGTCTGCGGATATATATAGGGAATCAATAGATTTTTTTTATATAATTTCCTTCTGCTCAAGACTCTCAAAGGCACAGGCTGGCAGATATAATTCACACATTTTGAAAACAGGCTGTCTACTCAAACATGGGTATTCATAAAATAATGTTTGTAGTAGCGGGAGATATATGATGCAGTTCCTGCTGTTATCTCAATTTTGGTTCAGTTCTTGATAAACAAAGTAACTTATAAATTGTAATTCCTATTTTAACAAATATTTTTCTTTTATATCCAAACCACATCTGTACATGAGATGATAAACAAATTGAAATTGATTTTCCTCTTTTCTTAAATTCCTGCTGTAAATTTGGTTACATTAAGTCAATGTCTACGGTTAAAAGTGACAATGAAATTGACATATGGACAGGTAAAAATGTCTTTTCTTCTGTGTCTATGTCAAACGGTTTATATGTGCACAAGGGACAAATGGCGTAATGCTTCAGATGTCAAGAGTGACTGAGTAGCAATGATAATGCAAGCCAATAAACCCACAAAGCTGAAATATTCTATTACAGATGCTTATAAATTCTAAGATGAGCAGTTTGATTTCAACAGAGCTTAATTCCTGAAACTTAATTGAAACAATGAGAATGCGGTCATGTAAATGTTTGCTTTTCATTTCGGTAATAACTGTTCACTTCACTGAACTTAGCTGCAGTAACTTAACAGTGAATACAATTTGATAAACAGTGAAATAAGACTTCTATTTTCTCATTCGTATTTTAACATATAAAAAGCCTGCACTCTTTCTAGAGTAGAGTTTTTTTTAATCTGTCTGTTCTTGTTCAAAATCTTATTGTCTGTAACACTTGATCCATGGAGTTAAAGATTGCTTTAATGTTGCTTTACTAAGAATACTGATTTATTTTTTGTCCTCTTTTTTGATAAGTCATTTTTCACTTTGGATTTCTTTCTCTCTAAGCGTTCAATGCTAGTATATTTTTCTGATAATGTTGTTTCCAATTATCATTGATAAAAAAAAACAACAAAAAAAACTGTATACAAGGTGCGATGGGTAAATTGTCCCCATTTGATTTTTTAATTTTGCATATACAGTTTTGATTTTGTTACCTGCACAGTATATTAGGGTCAGTTAGGCGCTGTCTGTGAGAAAAAGAGCTCTATGATGCATTTCACTCTGCCAGAAATTTAAAAACAGCATGTTGTACTGCTTGGCATTTGCACCAGAAGCTCTAATACAAACATTTTAGAGTGTTTGGGTGTCAATCTGAGGACAGTGCAGAGAATTTGGAGTTGGATGATATATCCAGTCAGTGTCATGGTGTTTGGAGTGCTCATTTGTGATGGCTATGTTATGCCTCTATTCATTTTCCCAACATGGAGGTCTACATCAGGACCCTTGAGGATGTAGTGTTGCCCTGGGTCAAGGGAGTGGCTGTTCAAAGATCCTGTATGTGGCAACAGAACACTGCACTATGCAGAAGAACCCAGTCATGGCTGTCAAACAAATTCTGCGATCGCATCATCACTTACATCCTGCCTTCTAACTCCCCACACTGCTACCCACTTGATTATTATGTGGGACAAAGTTGAATGAGAGACCAACAAAGCTCCTTGTAATACCAAAGATGATTTGAAGGCAAGGATTAAAGCAGCATTCACCAAATTAAAGAGTTGCAGGAGATTCCAAAATCATATGGAGGCCATGATTGCAGCCAATGGTGATTTTATTGAATAAATTTACCCTTTAGTATTTCAAGGTATTTTTGTGTAATTTTGCTAAATATATCTTTTAAATAGAGATGTCACTGCTATTTTAATTTTTGCATAATCTAGACAATTTATCCATCATACCATTTTATATATATCTACACACACACACTGATGAGCTGTGATACAGCAAAACAGGACTGTCTGCAAATGACTATGGTAAATGATAGACTTTAAAAACAGTAGCTACTCATTCATTTACACATTGTTCATTCAGTAATGAATTTGAACACTCTCGGTTACAAGCGTGTGTTTACATTGTGTATAAAACATGCAAAAATTTACCTTCCTCCACCAAGCACCCATAGCTTAGAGGTAGAATTGCCAACTGATGTCAATTTGGTCAGGTTTCAATCCTGGCTGGGAGCAATTGGATGTCTAACTGTACCGATGAGCTGTGATGCAGAGAAACAGGACTGTCTGCAGATAACTCTCTCTCTCTATATATATATTCAGATTTATCAGAGTGTTAACATCTTTTTTCATCATGCTTCTATTTGGTATAAGAGCCTAATAATATACAATAAATATTAGTTTTATTGTCAATATTATTTTTAATATCTTGATTTTCTTTTGTCAGCCTACTATATCTATATATACACACACAAATATATAAAATATTTTTAAAATAATGTGTTAAAATATATGTAAATAATAAACCTTAGTTTCATTTTTGAAACTAAGGAGTGTTACCTTTAATTTTCCTTTTAATTTATTATTCAGGAAGTACTGAACATAAACCAGAACATTCAGAGCAACAAACTTTTTGTATATTTATATAGTACAATGCAATTAGAAAATTACTTTCTTTTTCTCCTCCAATCAATAGAATGAAGTTTCGCTTTTTGGATCTTCAAGTTGGTCTTGATTTTATATATATATATATATATATATATATATATATATATATATATATATATATAGTGTATCAAGGCAGCAAATAATTTTCTAAACATATGCTGTTAAATATAAGAGACAATGAATGTCTATTATGTTTAATCATGAGCCGTTTAAGCATATGTTTAGAAAAAATATATATATATCTATCTATCTATCTATATATATATATGTGTGTGTGTGTGTGTGCGCTATATTCATAAGAAAAGTGTGCTCACTATTGGAGATAGAACATTTATGGATATAGACACTATTGGCATCGGAATAAACACTATAATGACTGTCAGTTTCCTACCTCATCTGTATGAATATTATAATGTTGACATGGCAAATATATTCAGAAATTCTCTGGTTTTCAAAACAAAGGAAATTGTGAGGAATTATGGTAACATGCTTAGATGTATAGGAATATTTGGTAACAGTGAATGGTAAATAAACTCAGACATTTTCTTCATAAGGTAATTTTAACAGAGTAATGTATTATTTCAATGTTTATAATTTTTTAAATTTCTAATGTTGATATATAAAGATACTTTTAAAACAATAATTTAATAAAAATGAAAGCTTGAAAAATTGCAAATTTTAGAAAGCAAATATCTTTCCTTCAAGTCAAATTTCACAAAATAAAAAATAAGTTGAATATAATTTATAGTCTTAAAATTTTTAATCTATTCATAAAAAAAGCAAACCCCAAAAATATAGGTATTTGGTAAAAGACTCACTTGGCCCATATTCTCTCACTGCATGTTATTGTCAGACATGAATTTTGAAAATCAATGGTAATAAGTATCAACTCACAATTAAGAGATTTTTTTAAAGTTATTTTCTTAACAGAGAAAGTAGATATATTTTATTATTAATGTTTTGTTTTAATACTGAAAATCTGTAAATCTGTGTAAATATTAAAAACTGAAGCTAACAATTCAATATTAAATTTTTTGTCGTAGATTCTAATTTGGAATGTATTGTCATAAGTAAATTTGTGTTTGAAAATCAAATATACATCTATATATTTCTATGATAGAATTTATTAGGAATTATGAAAGTATACTTATAAATCTACAACATTTTAATACTTCTGAATTTGATGCTTCCTATTTTATTTTTTCTCTTTTAATCAACATATTTTTCCACATCCCTCTTCAAGCAGATTGGATAGGCAAGGGTTAAGTCATGTGTCTTTACCTGAAAGACTTGTTTATTTTCTATATTAATAGAAATTCCTGTGTGCGTGTGTTCAGAATCTTCTGAAGCTTATTGTGCAAAGGGATGTAATTTGGTCTTTGCTTCTTATCTATAACAGCAGCAGCAGCAGTGATATGAGCTTAACTGCAGTCTAAAAAGTAAACCTTGTGCAAAACGAATCTATTCTCATGAACTCTGTCAATAATACATTATTCTGTTCTGGGCATCTTTACAATTAATAACCATTTATGAGTTAATTCTTTTTCATATTTGATGTATTTCTTGTTACAATTATTTCTTTAATCCTATGATAAATTTTGAATGATTAAGATACCTAACACACTCTTCCTTATATATAATTATCAGTTGTGTGTGTGTGTGGGAGCGATATATATATATGATTGTTCACTTAAATCAATTATGGAGCAAAATCTATTCCAAAGTTGACCAGTTTTAGCCACTTTTTTGAAAAGTGTTCAATACAAACTGTAGAAGAATTTTAACTTGAGGATGTTTCTTAAAAAAATAAATACATCACCAGCTTCTGAAGTTTCACCTTTTGGATCTTCAAGCTGGTCTTGATTTATATATATATATATATATATATATATATGTGTGTGCGCGCTATATTCATAAGAAAAATGTGCTCACTATTGGAGATAGAACATTTATGGATATAGACAGTATTGGCATAGGAATAAACACTATAATGACTGTCAGTTTCCTACCAAAATGCAACCAATCAATCATCAGTTATTCCTATATCTGAATACACACACACACTTACATTATCTTTAATAAATATATATTAAATGTTTATTACTGCTTTGATTTCTTATAACAGATCCTCTTCTGTCTCAATGAATCGACCATATTGTCACTGCCTGTTATTTAAAAAAGCTTATGATCAAAACATTGCAAATACACAACAAAAACTGCAAAATTCCATCCCAAGGTGTTGAGGTTAGTAAGTGTACTCAGAAGCCATTACCTCTGGAAATTAATTTCTCTTTCTCTTTTTTCTTTTTTTTTTATAACAACAGAATAATGTGAGTTTAAGTTGGTTTACTTGTGTAATTTTTAGAATTATAGATTCACAATTGTGCCATGCCTTCTGCCTAGTAATCATGATAAAAGTAGTGAAATCCATAAGAGGAATATTAGATGAATATGAAATTTAATGAATTCTTTTGTCCTAAAAGAAAATAACTAATTCAAAGAACAGCTTCAGACTGCTTGTTTCAACAAACTGTCTTAGCCTTGGCGCACAAATATATAATTTGGTCACTTCAGTAAGAGGATTTTATCATCTCTCAATCTTGATTTAACATTTATAGTTAAAAATGAAACAAATAATAAAAGAAAAACATATTTATTTCTTCATTCCAAGAATTACAGCAAATGTCAGTGGATCTTGAATCCAACCAAGTGAAGATACACAACAGAACCTTGGAAAATTAACCTGTAAAAAGAAAAGGTTCTCTTTCAGGCATTTTTGATTCAATTATTTTTATACTTCCCATTAATTTTTGTCTTTACAAAATTGGTATTCTGATTTGCATTTTGTTAGCATATGTGCAAAATAAACACAATTTATTAAGCCAAACATTTTCAGATTTTTTAAATAAATGAATATTTTTTGCATACTGCACTATTTATATATAATAATAAAGTTTGTTTTTACCCCCCTATTTTTGTGTTGGTGTGGTTTCTCCTTTTTCTGAAGATCTATTTATTTGCTAGCAATCTTATGTGCTTTAGCCTCTTTCCCTGTCGATCCGTAGGGTGAAACCACAGTAGGTTGTGGCTCACTTATAGATTTTTCATATATATATATATATATATATATATATATATATATTCTTCATTTGCAAATGAGTTATTGTGCGAAAAAAAAAATCCCTGTTATCACAGATCATCTGAAGACACCACATGGTAGAAACTTAGGCTGTGTAATAACTCATTTACAAATGAATATTCAAAAGTTCTACAGTATAGTTGTATTGAACACTTTTTAATACAACTGTGTACAGGTCCAATTTTATTATGACCAAAAACTAAGTAATTAAATTTCGCATCGCTCATACAGTAATGAATTAGAGCACTGTAGCTATTGGGCATGTATAATGATAATATACATGCAAAAAATGCCTGCCTTCTTCTACCGAGCGGTCATAGCTCAGAGGTAGAATCACCGACTGATGCCAATTTAGTCAGGTTTCAATCCTGGGTTAAAATCAATCGGAAACTAACTGTACTGATGAGCTGTGATACAGAAAAACAGACCTGTCTGCAAATGACTATATATATATATTTCCCTTCTCATATATTCTTGCCATGTGAATTGTTGTTTTCTTAGTCAGTTGTTATTTACCAACATATTCTTCTTCTGATGGGTTGTTCAAAAGCAATTCTTTAAGAATAAATAATGCTTCCTTGCATTTTTAAATCTGTGTGTGTGTAGAGAGAAGAACAAAATAGCAAGCCTTTGTGTGGTGATATATATATATATATATATATATATATATATATATATATATAATCACACATTGAGTGTTGGTGGTAAAAAAAACAGTGCTCAATGTATAGCAATGGAGCTAAAATTTATACTAATACTAAATGTACATTTTGTTCCCCACCAGCAGCATAACTCTGAGTTTCATATACTTTTGTAATTATGTAGAAATGAAAAATGATTCTGCCATAATCTCTTGGCATGTCCAAATTATCTATTTGAGTACAAATCAGAAAATTTCTGGCTCAAATTTTAACAAACTTAGATATGCTTTTTAATTATTATTTTATTGGTTGTTCATTTTTTTTACTATGAACAATACATTGGTTAAAATTATAACCATGAAAACAACAAGCAACAATGAGGATGTCAAATATACAAACAACAACAGTACAGATTGGTACATTAAAAAAATAATGTAAAATTATGTGTATATGTTCTGTGGAGATATATAAAATATTACTCTACATGCTATAAAATAATGTTTTGTTTATTTTTATAGGATAATGAAATAGCTTTCATTATGTTAAAATTAGTATTATTAGTAGATTGTTTATATGACCTTGATTAATTGTGAAGTGTTTGTTTTGACTTGATATCAATGGGAGCATTATAAGCAAAGTGATGCAATGTGATTTGGTTGCAATAACATTTATGTGCTGATCCAACTGATTGTCACATAAATTTTGTGACTTATGACAAACCAGTAAAACATCTGATCTCTTCTAAAAATGTTTCCTTTTATATTTCAAGAATACCACCGTTTTAGAAGAAAAAAAAAATTCTCCAAGTACAGCTTTTTGTCTTTCAGAAACATCTTTAGGAATGAAATGATTACAAAAAAAAAAACGTTTTATTGATTTGATACAGAGGAAGTTTTCTCAGTGACCGACTTTTCAAACTTTTGATATTATTTTATCGATCCAGTTTTTAAAAACAATGAAACATTCTATCATTAAAATTTGATTACAAATAATATCATTTGCTTCTATTGCACTTATTATTTAGCGTCGGCTCTTGTTTCAATTTTTCTTATTGCCACTCGTCTCTTTATTTCCTATTGATATTTATCATTCCTATGTTTTTCTCATCACAATCACTACTATTATGATTATTACTACGTTATCATTATTACTTGATGTTAGCATTTATCATTTGGTATCATCATTGTCACTTAATATTTTGCTTTTGTTCCAAAGATACACTGAACTTGTTGCATGTTTTCTGTGCATTTATAAAATCTTAAATCAGTCATTTAATCATATTGTTTTAGGCTAAACTTCACTACCTGATAAGGTTTGTTTTTTAAGTTGTTTATTAATTTTTATTGACATCTCTTCCCCCTCACAATATTGATTTATCTATTTTATGATACCCTTCCCTGTTGGAAAAAATGTTTAATATATTAAATTTATATGTATATATACACTAAAATGTATTAAACACAATTCATTTTTATTAAAGCTTTATCAAAGCAAAACTTCTTAGAATTAAATATTTTCTATTCATTTCTATTCCCATCATTTTGTCAGATCCCAATTCATACCTAAATTTTATGGTCTCCCAAAAATGCAGACATTCTAATGTGACCCATCATATCTGGAATTGGTAGTGCTCCTTATAAAAATGTGAAAGTCATGGCAAGCATAAAGTTTTATTGTATATCATATGCCATTGAGATTCCCCACTCCACTTCAAGTGTCCAATTAAAGTTTATTGCTTTACACTCCAATGTCAATTAAAAATCTCCCAATGAAACTAGTCCATTCAAATATTGAAAAAGGAAATCTGATCCCTTTAAGACCCAAAAGTATGTCATTGAAGATTCACAATTTACTTAGAATGACCTACAATGACATTATTAAACTTTTGGCTTTTATGTCCAGGTCAGTGTAAACATTACCTTCCAGAGTGGAGCCAAAATGTCTTGTCACTGGATTAAAGACCTCACAGATTTTTTAAAATTTATTTGGAAAAATATTGTCCTTGACTGAACATCTATATTTTCTCTTCATTTGAAAGTTTTTATCATCTATGAGATGGAGGTTGTAGTTAAACAGAAGAAAGAAACTATAAATTTAGTTACCTCCACTCAATTGCCCCCACCCCCACCCCCCAAAAAACAGCATATCATGATGTTAAAAGGGCTCAAACTTAATAAAAACAAAGTTTTATCATCAAAATGTTTGTTATTATTAAGAAGAAAGATCAAATTTTGTTTTTGTTATTTAAAAATAAAATTTAAATTCTTTCTAACACATTTGAAATTTTAATTAAAATTTCATTATTTGTTTTTCATCAGCGATTATTAAGAAAATGGAGTCTGTCGAGTAAAATTTTCCCTCATTCTTGACCGCTGATTGAGTGATTTATTTTTCAAATCTCAAAAGCTATATATATATATAGTGAAAATACTCAATATCAGGGATAGAATGTATGTAAATATAAAGGTGAACACTGTACTGAAGATTGCATTCAAACATGAAATAGTGTTGCTTCTTATGTAAATTTTTAATTTCATGCATGTGCATAATTTGTTTTTTACTGTACAGTATAGTAGGGTTAATTGGATACCATCTATGAGAAAGAGCATTGTTACATTATTCACACCACCATGAATTTTGAAAAGGCATGCTATACTGCTTGGCATTTGCACTGGAAGCTTCATTTCAGAGATTTTAGATGTCAATCTAAAGGCAGTACAGAAGATTCAGAAAGAGGTGGATGAGTCTAATGGTGATTACAAATTATGGCAGCTCTGAAAGCTCACACAGATCATTCTGAAAAGAAAAGAACTCCCGAATTCCCCAAACTCAACACAAAGGACTGCATCAATTGCCTTGAGGAGTTAGTGCTGTTCTGGGTTGTGAGGGTGGCTGCTGAAGGACTCTACACCATGCCACACAAGTTGGGAAAATCCAGTCATGTCTGTCAGATAATTTCTGCAACCACATTACCCATCTGGCCACCCAGACTGCAACCTCAATATCTTAACTTCAACTCCCACCACCCATACAGTGTAATGAAAAGGATTGTCTGCTGCTTACAACATCAAACAAGACATCAGTGGCAACCCAGAGACATATGAACAAGAAATGGTCAGTGTAAACAGTACCTTATGATGTAGCAACTATCTTGGATACATGACAGTAGCTTCAACAAACTGAGATAGAAATGTGCAAGAGGATAATGACACTGAGAAAACAGCCTTGGTCAGCCTACTCTATGTGAAGAGATTATTAGAAAAAGTACAAAATATCTGTGATTCATGCAACGTCAGGACAACCTTCAAAAGTGGTTCAAAGTTAACAGGAAATATATAGAGAGTAATGTGAGGGAATCATTAAAACAAAAATGATACGCATGTTTTTGTAATAAATTGAGTAGAGAAAATATTCGCAAGCAGAATTTAATAAAGTGTTGTTGGTATAACTGAGAGTGAAACATGAATGTTGGCTAATTTCAAAAAAAAATTCATTGTGAAAACTTAACTTTTTATTGTAATCATTGTTAGAAAAAAAAAGAATAATATTGTATTAGAAGCAAAAAAAATCTTATAAACCACCCTTTCACTCACTTAAGTGCCATACATGATACACGCTTTGGGTGATTATGTCTCGAAAGCGACATGACTGGGTAGAAGATTATCCCGCAGTAGATTGCCATTGCTTTCTGCGGTAGACTGGTTGTCGGCCAAGGCTATAGAACCCAATCTGTCCAGACTATTTCACTTCGTCTTTTGTTCTTCAAAATTAATATTAAAAGAACATGGGATAGGTAAACCTTGAAACAGAATAAAAAAAAATATATAGGTAAAAACTGAGATGAACTTATTTAATATCTAATTTCTCTAATGATACAGTTAAAGTAAATAACAAGCCAAACATTTTATATAAATCCTGTTCCACCTTGCTAATGTATATAATTGGTACATGTGAAATAAAACTCTTTACCTGATTATACCAGTTTTCAGTAAAACATGTCAAAGTAAAAAAAAAAAGTTTACCAACTTTCTTATATATTTGGCATTCCATCAAATTCTCATCCAACTTTACACATATGCTCAATGTGTGTGAAATATTTAAATATTGCAAATAGATACAACTCAAAGTATTTTTTTAACAGTGTTCAATATCAAAGATAGATGCTGTATAAAGTACAATGTAGATTATAAGTAACTAAAAAATGTTTTAAAACATTCAGGCATTACTGTTAGTTTATATAGTGGCTACGCTAATATTTTATATAAGCTCTATTTAATATTGAAAACTTTTCTAGATATTTTATTTATTTTTATAAAGTTAATATTATATATATATATATATATATATATATATATATATATATATATATATATATACATACAGCCTTTGAGATTTGAAAAAGAAATCCCTCAACCAGCAGTCGAGTGCGAGGGAAAATTTACTCGCCCCAAAATCATTTTACTCGACAGACTCCATTTTCTTAATAGCATGAAAACAAAAAAAGGGGATTTTAATTAAAATTTCAAACGTGTTAGAAAGTATTTTAAAATTTTTTAAAAATAACAAAATTTGATCTTTCCTCTTAATAATAGCATAAACATTTTGATAATAAAACTTTGTTTTTATTAATTTTGAGTCCTTTTAACATCATGATATGCTGTGCTTTTCTTGTCGGGGGGGGGGGGGGATTGGCATTTGAGTGGAAGTACCTAAATTCATAGTTTCTTTCTTCTGTTTGACTACAACCTCCATCTTATAGATGATAAAAAATAACAAATCTGATTTTCTCAAATGATTTTCTATAAAAAATTACTTGTATAATTTGTTTTTCAGTGCTAGTTGGAGGAGGGGGTCTTTCTTTCAAATGTTCATTTTTACTTTTCTTAAGTGGGGAGGAAATATAGGATAATATTTTTCCAAATGAGTTTCTAAAAATCTGTGCTTCTTTAATCTGGGTGACAGAGACATTTACACTGACCTAAAGATAAAAGCCAAGAATTCTATAATGTCATTGTAGGTCATTCAAATAACTTGTGAATCTTCATTTTTGAGTTGTAAAAGGAATCAGACTTCCTTTTTCTTTAATCCACCAAGGGAGTAAAGCAATAAATAATTAAGTTTTTAAGATTTTTTTTACTGAATTTGATTGGGGGGGGGGGGGGTCTCAAAGGCCCTGTGTGTGTGTGTACCCATGCTTAGTTAATACTAATTATTCAAATATGTGGTAAAAGATAAGTGTTAAATGTTGTCAAGCCAGGTCAGTGTATTTTCATTCACCCAGCCTTATGATAACTGTTCACAATGAAACTTGAGTAGTTGAAGCAATATCTCTCTCTCTCACTCTCTATCTCCCCCGCCCCATCCCCAACAATTGGAAGAATTAAAGAGAACAATTCAAGAAAAACTACCAGAATTGGTGAAAGGGAAAGGTGTTATTTCCCATCAGGATAATGCTAAACCTCAACCAAAAATTATTGCACTACAACATATTCACCAAACATTGCTCATTTGAATTTTCATTTATTCGGGTCCTTGCAAAATAATATCAGTGGTAAAAATTTTAATTCTTTGGATGATATAAAAAAAAAATACATTTTAATGAGTACTTTGCCAAAAACCACCAAAATTCTGGGAAATCTTTAAGTTGAAAGAAAAATGGAGAAAGATTATGTATTAAAATAGTTCATATTTAGTTGAATAGATATTTAATGGTACAATTTTGTTTTAATTTCTCTTCAAAATCGGCATGAACTTTCCAGACAACTATATATATATATATATATATATATATATATATAATGTGTGTATCGTATAAAATTATTTAATGATAACAGATATTTTGAGCTTGGTAAATATTGGCTGTAAACTGATTTCTATCATATTGGCTTTGAATATATGCAAGGTACAAATGTACTTTTAAAAGATAATCATGTCATATGAATGTTTTTGCTCACACATTTCTCATCGACTCAGCATGCTGCAGTAATGCAGAGGACAGGCAAAGACCCAGACATTCCAAACTTTTTGTTGGGTGGCGGGTTAATTCAGGAATGTAAATATTAAAATTTTCTCTCTCTTGTCCTAACAAATCAAGTAAAGGAATGGTCTGTTAAACTTATTTTTTGAGGAGCGGTATGCATTCTGTTCTGGAATTTTTTACTCCAGTTGAAAAGAATGTACAATCTCCAAATATAAACAAATTGTAAAATCAGAGCAAGCTGCTGGAATCTGTTTAGATATGTGTGCGCGCACACACACACACACACACACACACAGTTCTTTCATATCCTTACTGTCTTTCTTATCTATAAAATGTATATGCAAGAAAGAAGAACCTATGGTAATTTTCTATGTGTAGTTTAGATGTGGTACAAATCCAAAAGTATGGGCAGCCAGTAAGGATCAAACTCATTAGTCAGTTCTAATTTTTCTAGCAAGACAAGCTTGCTAACCATTGCACCATGTCAGGGTGCCCAATTTGTCTATTCATATGTATTGATTTAAATGCTTTATATAAGAAAAACAATATTTAACAGACTTTAGACAAACAGTGGCTTTTTTAAGGATTCCAAAACTGTTGGAAGATTGTGATATATGTGAGTAAATGAATGACAACATGGAAAAACTCTTTCGTGGTGTATTTTATTCCAAAAAGAAACTTTAACAGACTAATAATGTTTTTATCGATAGTCAGTATTAGAGGAGTAACCAGTGTTGTATTAAGCCCCACTACCACCACCACACAAGCCTGTTTCGCTGTATCACAGCTTATCAGTATGGCTAGACATTCAACTGCTTCCGATTTAGCTGATTTACCATCAGTCTGAGATTCTACCCTTAAGCTATCAGCACACAGCTGAGGGAGGGGCGAGATTTTAAAGTGTTATATACACAGTGTATACACACGCCAGCAGCCAAGAGAACTCAATTTATGATTGAAAAATAGTGCGTAAATTGCAGAAAGCAGCTACTGTCTTTTAAATTTTTACTGATTTCATTGATAAAATCATTAGTTTTAACCCTGGAAGGAACTTTGAAGAAGTTCCTTCCAGGTTTAAAACTTTTTACTCAGGAAAAAAAAAAACAAAAGAACATGGATGTATGTTATTAAATTAATGGTGGCTAAGTATATATATATATATATACACACACACACACACACACAAAAGAGAGGTTGAGGCAGAAAGTGCGGACATTTTTGAAATGGCTATTACTCAGTGGCAGAAACATGTCTGACAGGTATGATTCGTTCTTTGGTGTCTTAGCATTTTTTTTTTATTTTTCCATTGAAACTATGCTACTGTAGATGATAGAGCACTGCATGTTTGTCTATAACAGTTTTATGAAGAATAATGAATTTGCGAATTTTTCAAAAATGTCTGTCCTTTCTTTCTTACCATGTGTGTGCGTGTATGTATGTATGTATGTGTGTATATATATATATATATATATATATATATATATATATATATTACAGAAATTAATGAAGATTAAAGAAATGGTTATATCCAACCGACAGTTTGAAATTATTTGTTAGAACATTATTTTTTTATCAATACTCATATTAAAGTAGATATTCTGTTTATAATCAAACAGTATATATATATTTATTTCTACCGGCCTGATATTTACAATAAACTTTTGTTAGGAAAATTTGTAAATCCTGCTGAATGACACACATTTTCATAAAAATTTATCGTAAATAATCAGGTTGGTAAAAATAAATATATATATTGTTTGATTATAAACAGAATATCTACTTAAATATGAATATTGATCAAAAATAATGCTCTAACAAATAATTTCAAATATATATATATAATGTCATCTCTCTTTGAATTCAGAAGGCCACAAATTATACTAATATTTTGAAAAGTTGAATGCGATTGGAATATGATTAACCAATGAAAATCAAACACAAAAGCTAAAATACCAGAAATTCTGTCTTTTTCTTCATATTCCATTCTTTGATGAAGCTTTAATAAAAATGAAGCATGTAAGATTGATAAAGGTTTCCTTTTTGTTCTTTGTTTTATCATTCTGTCTATATTTGATCTAAAACCATATATATGGATAATTATTTATGCTGTCGTCCATGTGAAAAGGTAGATTTTAAAAACCAATAACTACTTACTGCTATTTATGCATTCTTTTTCAGCAATGCATTGAACACTCTTGGTTACTGGCGTGTGTTTACATTGTATATAAAATGCTAAAAACTGCTTTTCTCCACTGTGCACTGATAACTTAGGAGTAGAATCTTTCAAGTTTCAATCCCAGCTGGAAGCAATTGGATGTTTAACCATAATGATGAACTGCAAAACAGAACTGTATGCAGATGATGATGTGTGTGTGTGTGTGTGCAATAGCAGAGTTTGAGGGAAATGCAACAAATATCTGTTAGATTTTACATCAAAATCATTAAAGGTAGAAAGATGCTCTGTTGGAAAATTAAATTTTGATGTTCACAATGCTTAGATGTTTCACTTTGCCTTTCTTTTTTCGTTTTTGTTATTTTTATTCCTATTGTTTTTAATTTTCCCACATTGTATCAGCAGCAGTTTTTGTGAGGAAAGGAGATATGTTGTCTGATTCCAGATGGTGTTGTATTTCTCCCCACCATCTTTCACATACTAAATATGTAAGACTGATTCAATAAATAAACCTATTATTAGCCTGAAGAATTTCCTTCTCAGAAGTAAAGTGTCATCAAGAAGTTTTCCATTTTGTCTTTCATTTACACACTATTATATACTTTATTTACATTCATACTAAAGTACAATATTAGTTTGGGAGATTGTGTGTGTGTCTTTCTCTCTCTATCTTTATATACATACTAGCAGTGTAGCCCCGCGTTGCTCAGGTGTAATGAAAGCTTTAAAACTAATCCATGGTTCTGGAGCTCAGACTCAGCCTACAGAATATTTGTGTGAAGTTTGGTGAGAATCTGATAAAAATTGTGGATTTGTATAAAGGACATACAGACAGACACAAACAAACATCTTGCCTTTTACATATATATATTATCGATTTTCTGCACTATTGTAAGAACTGCAACCTTGAAACTTCTGAATATTATTTCTTATGTCTTCGTCTATGAGTGTATCAAATTTGATTAAAATCAGACCACTCCTTCTATAACCCGATTTTTTTCGATTATCGATTTTCGATATTTATTGGGGGTACCTTGACACAACCTAGCTAAGAACACTCGCAGATGCTTATAGTACAACTGTGGAAATTTTCAAGAAAATCAGTTCAGCCGTTTCGGAGTCTATAGGTAACAGACACACAGACAAATTTCCATTTATAAATAAGTTTAGATATCTATACATATATAATTAGTTATTTTTTGGTCATAATTAAATTAAACCAGTATACAGTTTTATTAAAAAGTGCTTAATACATATAAAATGTAGAACTTTTTAATATTTTTCATTTGGAAACCAGTTATTTACGCAACCTCAGTTTCAATCTTTCAGTATATTTAGACATTTTATGATGACTGATTTTCCAATGTTTTCAAACATACAACAGGAATTTTTTACAAATATGCAACTGGAAGTTTAAAGTTTTCAAAATTAGGAAGGAATTTTCTAAGGATCTTAAATACTTTAATCCAGGTTTGTATGATCCTAAAATATCTTTTCTGATGTGATTAGATCCGAACATCACATCGGACTTTTCATTTAGTAATGTCTTTTGTTCTGGAAATCTCAGAACTAATATTATAAATAAAATCAATGAAATAATCCATATAGACAACCATGGATTATACAGAGATGACAAATTAATGGTAGCACTGGACAACAGAAGAGAAAATGACAAAATAAGAAAAATACTTCTCAAACTCTTCAAAGACCTTGATTTTGAAATAGAAAATTGAAATTTGAAAATGAATAAAAAGAGTTGTCTAATATTTAGATCTAAAATTTAATCTACAAACTGGCAGAGTCTTCCTATATATGAAAACAAATACGACTTTAAAGAATGTAAACACTAGATCTAACCATCCTGCTAATGTAATCAAACACATCCCTAAAGGAATAGAACACAGAATAATCAAAACAATCTTTGCTGAAAGGAAAAAGATTATAAAAAGGCCTTAAATGAAAGTTGCCATAAAAACAAATTAGAATACAAACCTCAGCTAAACAGAAAAATGAAAAATAATACTAGAAACCAAAACATTATTTGGTTCAACCTATTGTTTGATTTAGAAATAAAATCCAAAATAGGGTATATATTTTAAAAATGAATGAATGAACACTTCCCTAAAAACTTGGAATTAATAAAATATTCAATAGAAATCTACATAAATTAAGTTATAGCTGTACTAGCAATTTAGAAAATTACATAAAAAACAAGACACCAGAAACTTCAAAAGAATAGTATGCAAGATAGTATCACTAATAAAGAATGCAACTGTTGGGGCAAAAATAAATGCTCATTTGATGGACTTTGTAAAATAGGAGTTATTTACAGATCAGAAGTATATGATGTGGATGGACAGAGAAAATCATACTTAGGATCTACAAAAGGCATTTTTAAAAAATCATAGTATAATCACTGATCTACATTCAAACTAGAAAACTTTAAAAATTGAACCAAACTGGCTAACCACGTCCTGTGACAATTGAAAGGGAAAAAAATAAAACGCAAACACCCTGATATAATAAGGAGCATAATAATAATTTTAAAAAAAGCCAAACCTTACAATGGTGTTGATGTCTGCAGACTATGCCAAAAAGAAAAGTTAGCAATAATATTATTTCCAGAACAAAAAACATTACTAAATGAAAGATTCAAAATGATGTCTGGTTGTAATCACACCAGAAAAGATATTTTAGAATTATACAAACCTGGATGAAAGTGTTTAAGATCCTTAAAAGACTCCTCCCTAATTTTGAAAATTTCAGCTGTTTTAAACTTCCAGTTGTGTGCCAGTAAAAAATCCCTGTTGTATATTATAAAATCAGCAGTTATAAATCACATGAAGATACCAAAGGGTTGAAAACAAGGTTAGGTAAATAAATAGTTTCCAAATGAATGAATATATATACACCTATCTATCTGAATATGTTAGCTCTGAAAAATGTGTCATTTGGCAGGATTCAAACCTGTGACCCTATCCACATAGGGTAAGCCACCAATTGATCTGGCGCATCTTAGACCTCTCGACTACAAATGACCAACAGTCTAAACAAAGTCAAATCAAGCCTATATAACACAATTTTTGATTCACGCAAATAACCATCTCTGCACTGAAATGTATCATCATGTCAGCAAATGTAAACATATAATGTTACGGAAATTAACGAAATGGTTATAAACAACAGACAATTTGAAATTATTTGTTTGAACATTATTTTTGATCAATATTCGTATTTAAGTAGATATTCTGTTTTATAATCAAACAGTATATATATTTATTTTTATAATATATTATATTTCTGTTTGATTATAAAACAATATATCTACTTGAATATGAATATCGCTCAAAAATAATGTTCAAACAAATAATTTCATATATATATATATATATATATATATATAGTTTTAAGGTATGCTATATTTAAGGTTAAAAATGCTCAATATCAGCAATAGAGCTAATGTAAATATAAAAGTATACATTGAAGTCACAACTGAGCAGCACAGTCTGTTTCATGCTTGAACACAATCTTCCCACTTAGTGTTGACCTCAGTGTCCACACACTTTTTGATTAGTTACCTATTAAGAGCTTTTTTACACAGCAATTTTCAAAATGGGCATGTTCTTTTGGACACTCTAGTGCTATTGAACTTTTTTGTTTTTCAAAAGGAATGTGTATGTGTATATTTCATGAAGTTATCATCAATAACAACAATGAATGAACTCATGAATTGTGGGATTGATAGGAAAAAATTAAACTCGGGCAATATAGCTAAACTTTAACATTTGTCATCACAAATGCTTGAGAAAGGGAGATTTTATAAATGAAATTTTCCTGTGCATATATAACGTATGAAAAATATGCCAAATAGGGTTTTATGTTATCAGTATTTGCATAATTCAGTTTGTAAATATTGTTCCGTGTTTTCATCTTCCTCAGAACATGAGGTTTTGAAATTGTTCTAGGAACAAAGGTGAAAGAACAAGCTTTGTCTTTTTCTGTACATCTTTTAAAACTGTTGAATGACACACAAAGAGCAACACATTGAAACTTTGAAAAAAAAAAGAAGAAAATATACAAAACCTTATTTGATAAAAGCATTTTTCTTTTTCTTTTTTTTTTGTTCTAAGTCTTGTCTGTAAAATGTTGGGGACATGAATATACAGATAAATCTGTACTGGGTTTTTTATTACTAACTTAGTTTGAGTAAATTATGTACATATGAGTGAATACTAGCAAATAGATAAATTTGAGTATTTAAAAAAATTAACTATTGTATTATTTTAGTATTGCTTTTTCATTATAAATGTTTAATCCTTGTTTATTTTAAATCCCCTTTTAAACTGATTTAATATTCAAAATAGTTTAGTTTGAGCATGAAATATTTGTATATGAATTATATATGAATGAATTATGTGCCCCACAAAGAATTAGGAAATTTGGTACAGTTTAATTTTTGGAATTTTTGTTACAGTTATCTGAAACAAAAGCAAAGGCTAGAAATGTAGTAGCTTAACATAGTGCATTGTGGTGCAGTGGATATCAACTCGGAATGACAAATCGGAGAGCTGAGTTCAAATTCCAGTTGAATTCATTGCATTCACTTATACACGAATACCCTTGGGAAAGGTATTAATCCATCTTTTACCTCCAGTTATGGGTTAAATAATAAGACCAATTGGGTTCTATAGCCTTGGCTGGCAACCAGTTTCCCACAGAAAGCAATGGCAATCTACTGCGGAATAATCTTCTGCCCAGTCAGTTATGTCTCCTTCGAGACATGATCGCTCAAAGCGTGTATCAAGTATGGTACTCAACTGACTGAACACAGAACAAAAACAAAAATATTAGATGTGGTGGTCAGAATAAAAAAAAGTTATTTTTATATTATTTTCTGTTTTCTTATCGGGCACTCTGTAGTCGAAAACTTAATAAAACTATTTTTCTTCATTAATTCGGTAATTTCGTTTTTTCATTCAGTAGTGGAAAGCATGATTTGACACAGTATGTTAATCTGAACTCTAAAAAGACTTATTCGCATTAGTCACCTTATTATATGGTGTACACATTTTTTTTTTTTTACAATCATATCGCCCCAAGCAAGGTATTTTACTGCCACTGTTTTGCAGGGGGTTTACATAGGAGGAAAGTTATAAGAAAGAGTTACAGGTTATAGGGGATGTTAGGAAGTGGGTAAGAGAAGGATGAGAATACTGATGAGAGTGGGATGGACGGAGAAAGGAGCATGAGAGAGAGGATGCAGGTTAGTGAGATAGGAGATGACTATTGACTTAGCTATAATCTCCAAGAATTTAAATGTTATCGGGAAACCAAGTAAATGGAAGGGAATTCCACAGGTGGAAAGTGTGAGAAAAGAAGCTGCTGGAGTAGAATTTGCATTTACAATTTATTAGTTTTACAGTAAAAGGGCGGGACCTAGTTGCCAATCTTGTGGCTCAAGTAAATTTATATATAGGAGGCACAAGTGAGCTAAGTTCATTGGAACAGAAGCCGTGAAAGTATTTGTAGAAGAGACACAGGGAAGCCACATTGTGCCGGTGAGAAAGTGACTGTATCCGAGCTGCCAAGTTGGGATCTATCACATTGCAAAATCCGAAGATTTATTGAAGAATAAATTCTTTTTTCATATATATATATATATATATATATATATATATATATATATACATTGTTCAGACTATTCTCATTTTTACTGCCATGTTTACGATGTTTCGGTCATTGTATATTCTGGCTTTCTTTAGGTGCCAGGAATTTTGAACAGAACCTTTTATTACAATCACTGGAGTATATCATTCTCAAGAAAGCTGGAGCGTACCATGACCGAAACGTCATAAGCATGGCATTGAAGGTGAGGACAATAGTCCAAACAATATAAATAATGTAAAAAATACCTCATTTCAAAAGTATAGATGTGTGTGTGTATGTGTGTATGATAAAAAAAATTCATAACAGTGTTCTCATGTAACTTCAAAGTCGGCACAAACCTCCTCAGTTAAAGTGACAAATTCTTTGCAATAGCGCTATATGTTTAACAGATTTTAGATTATTACAATTTGGGTCTGACGAGTTGCGATAATAACATCAGGACGCAGTGAAATATGTATTACCCATTGTAATAATCTAAAATCTTATATATAATATCATTAATAAACTCTTATTACATCTATGAAAGATGAGTGCATTTGAAAACATTATAGACTTTTGTTTACCAAATGTTGGAATGTCTATCATGGTTATCATTAAACTCCATGAGATTTAATCAGATGCACTTTCAACAACAGGTGATAATGAAAGAGAATAAATAAAAGGGATTGGGTATAAAGGAAATTGTTTTCCTCATATTTAATATTTCAGTTGTACTGTAAAAAATCAATGTGTTGCATTTATTCTTGCCATATAACTAATTCAATGGCTTTAGAAGATACGAATTAAAGCTTTTACTGGATTAAATTTTTGTCCTTGATCTTTAACTGACTTTTGTAAGATAATACTTTGAATGTGCTAAGCAAATTGGTAAAATGCTTCAGCCAGTTATCATTATTTACATTCAAACTAATATCCCCATCTTTTATTGTTGTTATTACATTTTGTCCGTTGTGTCCTGCACCTGCTTCAGTCTAGTGAATTAAAGTATTGGTTTATGAATTTGGTAGCATAGGAATTGTGCAATCAATCCTTTAGCTAAGTACTATGGAATTAAACTCAGTGGAAACAATGTTAACAATAAGTGAGCAGTACTAAAACGAACAAGATAGGAGTAGATAGGTTCAGGGCCATAGATGATGCTAAAAAAAACATCGGGCACAGAGAAAATTGCCCGGATTTATTAGTTGACAATGTGATGACATCAGAAACTATGATTTTTGCGGATTCTTTTGGTTATTCCAATGGAAATTAGGTACAGAACATGAACGAAAGCAAGAAATCGAGTTCGGACTTTCTGAGTATCACCAGTCTTTTCTCCCAAAATTAATAAACAGATTTTTACCAAAATTTCCAGATACAAGTCCTACTATTTAACCCATCGATAGATCTGAATCTATCTGCTTTTCCTTTCTCAAAGATTAATTACATGTAAGTGAACCTGACTGGAGTTTCTAATTTCTCATTTCAAACTGCTGTCCATTACATCACTCATTCATACATCCTGTGATAATAACAACAAAGATGAGGACATTAGTTACAATGTAATGTAAATAAAGATATTTTACATGTGATGAATATTTATTTATGAAGTAGTAATTTTAGTTTGTTTTAAATGGAATGTTATTTCTGTATAACATATAATGCTTTCTATTTTTAACCTCAAAAACAATCCCAAATAGTTGTTAAAAATAAGTCAAATTTTAGTACTTTTCTCTGTATAAAACATCAAAATAATTTTCATCTAGGAAACTGTCAGTGTTGCCTTTTATTTAAATAGCTTTAGTGATCATTAACTTTTGATATTGAATTATTTTGATTTTTATCTTCTTACATTGCAATCAGTTAAATCTGTCTGGAAAAGAATAGTGTCATTGGTTGTAAAGAGATTTCAATCTGTTTATTTTAATCTTTATTCAGTACTGGATCACTTTGAAGTTGGATTTTGAAACTTAATATCTGAGTAGAGAAACTATCATAATCCATTTTCTGTAAAATCTCACTAGAAATCTGAAAATCTTTATTTCTAGACATTTTTGTCTAGCACAAAGACATGCATGAAGAGAAAATACAATTCCTGTTTTAGATAATATCTGGTTACCTGTACACTACACTGCAATTGTGTGCAGTAAACTACAAGAGATACTACAAGACTCTAGTTAGATCGACTACTGCTATTTGGAATTGGCAGAGCTTTGGAGTCTTGTATATTTAGAAGCATTTGTGGTTAAGTTAAAGGTTTTTTTCCAGTTTAAACAACAATATAATCATATGCAGTAAGACTGCTTCTTTTCTTGTTTTAATATTCATGATATTATTGCCAGTATTTTTCATTAATTTTTTTTAAGTGAAAATGAATTTTAATTTACTTATATTAATATACAATATATTTTTTTCTATGTTATATGTTTTGATTTCCCTTTAAAAAAAAAAAACACATATAGGTGACAAATTATCTTAAAATGTAACAATGTCAGTTGGCATTTGATCTCTAACAATAAAGTTCAATATCTAGTGCTCAATACTTCGTTAACTCTATTCATAAGTGAAGGTGGATGAAAATTCCTATGTTAAATTAAAGGCAAGTCAAATGCATTACTTCATAGTAATAATAATGATAAAGATAATACTTACTGATGATGAGGTTATAATTTCTCAAATAAAGAATTATCATTATTTACACTATTTACATTCGGATTATAGTCCTCATCTTTGTTTCTGTTATCAAAAACATTGTGCCCTCCAAAAAATAAGAACTAGACAAAATATCTTTAGACTTGGGCAGTAGGATGAAAACAAGATTAAATAAAAGGTTCATTTTGGAATTCCCTGTAGGTTACCCAGATTGATACACACCTGATGAAGGCCATAGGGTACAACAGATGAAATGTTGTGATAACAACAAAGATAAGGATAATAGGGTAAATAATGTTATAATTATTCTGTTATAATTGTCCTTGTACCTTCCTTTGTTAGTTTACATGACCATTAGAATCTGTTAATGCCTCATAAATAATGAACTATTCTGTTTTGATCACATGTAAAGAGGGGAGAAGGCACTACTTGGTTTTAGTAAGAAAAAGATGTGTGTGTGTGTGTGTGTGTCTCCTACCAATACCTCACAAATAATGGACTATTCTGTTTTCATCATGGGGGAAAGAGGGGTGCAGAAGTGTTTAACAACTGTTTTAGTGAAATGAAAGAAGTTGTCATATTCAGTTTTTTTTATTTGTACCCACTTCTTAAAATGACCAGTATTCATATTTATACTTATTATTGCAATATATTTGTTAAGTTCAAATATTTAACAATGCAATATGGAAATTTCAACAAGTATTTTATTGTTATAAAACTCACCACAAGCTTACTCAGTCATTAGCTTATGAATTAAGATTCCTTGAAAAATTAAAATAAGAAAACTGAGAAATTTTCACTGGTTAAAATTAGTTACGAGGCTTTCCTACTAATTTAAATTAAAATCAAATTGTGATTGGCAATTTTTTTTTAAAGAACTTATTATAAAATAGTTGTTAAGCAAGGATTTTTCTTCTAACATTAAAGATGTTCTTCATATGTGCTTATTAAGACTATAATACATTGTAAGAGATCATTAAAACAGTTATGTTAAAAGAGAAACTGAAACCGTTCAGTTTCATTGATGTACATAACAACTTCCAAGTAATCAAAGAAACCATTGTACAAATAATTTCAAGTTTAATCTCCAATTGGTTTAATTTGATCCAATATTTTTTGCTTTTTAATATAATCTTTTGATGTGCATTGGGGTGCAATGGATACTAGCTCAGAATGAGAAGTCAGAGAGCCGTGTTCAAATTCCAGTTGAATTCATTGCATTCACTTACATGCAAATATCCTTGTGAAGGGTATTAATCCATCTCTTCTCCCACTAGCTATGAATTCAAGAGCAACAGTCTACTGCAGAAAGAAATGGCAACCTGCTGTGGGAAAACCTTCTGCCTAGTCAGTCATGGATAAAAAGAGACATGATCACCCGAGTGTGTATTACATACGGCACTTAACTGACTGACTCAATATGACATTTACTTTCAAATTTTAGTTAAATTCTTTGATCTCTTCCTACCACACCATTTATTGTATTTATCATAAATAATTTGAACTTGCTGATTTTTTTACATGAATTTTTATATGATTTGAGTGAAAACATAATGGAAGAATTTTTTTTTCTTATGTAACAAAAATAGGCAATTTGAGTTTGCTGAATATTTTTTTAAACTCCTCATCCTCTCTTTCCCTATAAAGAACTTGTTGGCTTTGCTTAATCAACTGTTTTTTTTTTTTTTTTTTCTTCTGCTGCCTCCTTTTCTTAATCTTTATTTTCTTTCATTAACTCCGGTTAATGAATATTTCCTTCGTTGGTGCTCTACACCTCAACTGCAAATGACGGAAACTTCGCCTGCATTTAAGGGAATAATTGCTGTACACAACAACAAAAATGTTGATCTTTTTCAAAGCAAATTCTTCAATCAAAATGTATTTCTAAACCAGAATAAATTAATATTTATTTGTTCCTTTCAAATATGTTTTTAATGTATTTTTTTTTCCAGATAATACTTGAAATGATTTCAAAATCAAGAGCAGCAGACACAAGTGCACTTTTCACTTTAAAATTGTTTGCATTTAAATAAATAAAAATGACATGATATTTCATTTGAACAAAGGTCTTTAAAATTGGGGGTTTAAAATGAATTTATCTTCATTTTTGTTAACAGCATAAACATATACAGCACTTTGATCTTTAGTACAAACAAGGATATTTTTATATCTGTCTTTTTGTTTTTATCCTTATCATGTCCTATTTAGTTTTCAGATTTTAAAAACACATCTGATAAAAGTACCCAAGAGTTTAAGGATGACCCTGAAAGTCATTTTAATATACTCAATACTGGGTGGCTCATAATTGTTATTCTTGTTAGAATAATTGAATTTGTTACATTCTCTATACAAGATCATATCAGTTCACTCCAGCTTGCTTTTACTCACTAGAAATTCTCCACAAACCTGCTTTGTCTAATTGTTGTAGTAGTAGTAAAAATGAAAATATTGTAGACAGGGCTTGAAACTAGTTCTTATTTTTCCACTCTGTCTTTTTCTCTCTTTCTCATATCTTGTATTTTCAAAGCATCCACAAACACACACACACACACACATACTTATCACCCAACGTGTCTGTTCTTCATTAGTTTTATAAACATGGTAACTGATTAAACATCAAAAAGACAAAGTAAATATAATTGGAGGATTTTGCTTTAGTTTAATTCTTTAACATAAAATGTGTTTTTCTTTTAATAGTCCTTATTTAATATCTGTTTTACTTATGTCAATGAAGTAGAGATCTTAAAAGCCATAGTTAAATTTTAATTTAAAAAATTTTTTTTCATTTTGATTGACAAATGTCTTTGAAAATCTGCATGTAAGATTTCATAAAACATGACCTGATTATCTGCTGATATTTCTACATTTCACATCCAGAGAAATTACAAGGTTGAATTTTAATTCAACTTAACATTGCTTTAAAAAAAAATAAATAATAAGAAAAATTAAATTAAAAAAAAATCTATACAGAATTTAAAAACAAATTTTTGTAATAAAATATGAAATTTTAAGAAAATCTTAATTTGTAATCATCTTTCAATCAATAATAATGAAGAATTAAAAACTTCTTTCTTAACATATTTCATGTATACTGTTTATCATTCCCTTTCGCCATCTGACATATAATGAGAGAGGGAGAGAGAGAAAGATTTCCTTTCAACTAGTGATCTTTACACACTACTATGTCAGACTAGCAGAATAGAGCAATATTTTCATTTAAGCTTCCATGAGTTCAGTCCCTTGATCAAACAATATTTGTAGCATAGCACTCAAAAATTATACAAGGTTACCTAGAATTGTCTCACTCAAAATAGCTTTTAACATCACATCTAACCCCAGTTAGGTGATTTTATTTAGCATGATCCACATTTAACATAGCCATGAAAGATTAGAATGGATGTAGGAGTTATATAATGACACGTTTGTTGTACACATTTTTGTCGCAAGTTTTAAGATAAAATTATAAATATTAGTTTTTTTATTATTAGATTTTCAAATAAGTGAATTCATTTTAATTCATTTTAATCTTAACAGAAAATAACTTCAGGAAAAATTTGCACTTAAAATATCTTTTACAAGCAAATTGTTTGGCTTTAACTCTTTTTCTTCTGCGGAATTTAAATTTCATTCACCTAAAATAATTTTGTGATGAACAGTCTGATTAACCTGACACAGTAGATGAAACCAATCTTCTGTTGTGCTACTGATCATATGCAGCAGGCACTCTTCTCTAACAGCCACACTTATTTTATTTAATTCTTTTGATGATCTAATTCCCAAATGATCACCTTATTTTAAATAATTGCTATTTTAGTCTTTTACTCTCTTAGTTGAATTCAGTTATGATTTAACAAAAGAGTAACAGCCCTGATAAGATGACATCAACAGGTTTTTGTGACCTCAACACTGAAGTTTCAAAATAATTACACTTCTCAGTGTGAATTTAGAAAGTTGACATTCAAGAAAGAAATTAGATAAGGACTCAATTTTGACTTCTTTTTCAATTTTCATTGAATAACAATTTTAAAAAAATTAAGGTTTATGCAATCTATAAAATTTATTTTATTACTGATTTTTTTTTTTACATGTGACTATGTGAAAAACATTTGCTATGTTTCATGAAATGTATTGTATCATTGACCTGTTAAAATTAAATTCTTATAAAACTTTTTTCTTCGCAGCTTTTGAACTGTTGTGAAGAAATGTTTGATTCACTTTTCATGCAATGATTTTAATACTTCTCTGTGAGTGTCCTTATCACCGATTGGACAAGTTGTCTAAAACAAGGGCAGATAACTTCTTTTCGATAAAGATGCAATTTAAAATAATGAGAAAAAATGTTTAAAAAAACGGTGTTTTAGAATTTTAAATAAACGTTTTTGTTATGACTATTCACATTTATATTCAAGACGAGATATAACAATTCTTTTTAAACTTTGGCCTAAAATAAAATAAATTCATATTGGCAAACTTTTAGTCAATTGTGCCTATGCAGCAACCATTCTCATTCTCAAATCTAAAAATGAATATATAACTTTTAGGCAGTGTTAGACAGCACTTAGTTTGTTTTTTTTATCTTAACCATTTGTTGTAATATGAGGTGGTGCTGAAAAGTTCTTAAACTTCTGAAAAAAAGAAATTCTGTTTAGTCATTTAGTCAGATTTTTGGAAAGTGGGTCAAATCTTTTTACCAAATCCTTGTGCACTCCACCTGAATCTTTATAAAACTATTAATTAGTGAAGTTAATTTAATTGCTTTTGCATCCACATATTATTTAACAGTTTTGGTTAGGATTTTAGAGAAAAACTAAAGATTTGTTTCTATCTCTCTCTCTTTCTATTTTATTTTTTTTATTCTGAGGAGTAACTTATTTTTATATATGTGATAACATGTTTTACTGTTAATTCCCTGCTTGTTTTTATCAACACCTAATGAGGTGGTAAATTAAAAACACTGTCTTACTCAAGATTGGATTGAAAGAAAAGAAGGCAGCCTTATTTGGATTCCTGTAGAAGTCTTCATTTAGTATTTAAGGAACAAAAGATATTATTAACTAACATCTTAGTTTTCACTATGAAATTACAATAGATTCTGTTAAAACTAAGGAAGCCTTTCATGTTGATGTTTCAACATCAAATTTAATTTTACAAAATATGATGCCCAATGTAAATAAGATCTTCCCACAAGCATAAAATAGCATTATTTTTAATCATCTTCAAAAATGCTCATGATCCTTCATTTTGTTCATTGTAATTTATGCTTTTTATTGTAAACTTTTTCAGTAAATCTTTTTTTTTTTCTTGCTCATTGCAATATTTTAAGTACAAAGATGTACAGAGACATGATGGAAAAAAAATTTCTTACTTTTATCTTTAAACCAAAGCCTTTATTCTGCAATATTAACAATTCAATAATATTTTATTTATTTTGCAAATTTAAAGTCTGAACTTGCCATTAACTTATTTCTCTCTCTCTCTTTTTATTTTCTTTTTCTTTCCAGTCCCTTATCATAGTTAATTTCTCTCTTTTCATTGGCTGCATGGAAGAAGTTAAAGCTGTTTTTAAGGTTTTCTGACTATTTTCCTTCTTTCCTAATCCTAAATGACCTAGAAATTTTCATGTCCAGAAAATTTATTGACCTTAAGAATCACTTAATAATAACCTTTTGAATCTTCTGTTCTTCAGTTTTTTGTTTTTGTTATTTTTTTCTCAGGGCATCCTTGACAAAAAGGATAACTATCATGAATATTGAGTTTTCTGAAATTATATTCTTTCATATTCTAGAATTTTCAAATATTGATCGGATCTAGACAAGTCTGAAAAGTTAGAGTTAAAAAGGTGCAAATAATATTTTCCTGGAAGAATATTGTTCCTCATTCATAGTGACAAATTTAGCAGTGATTATTGACGGAAGCATTTTTATACTGAATGATATTCTTTATACACTG
Source organism: Ascarosepion bandense (assembly GCA_037127315.1). Classification (NCBI taxonomy): domain Eukaryota; kingdom Metazoa; phylum Mollusca; class Cephalopoda; order Sepiida; family Sepiidae; genus Ascarosepion; species Ascarosepion bandense. The sequence goes on from JBBBDQ010001389.1 coordinate 4,081,059, forward strand.
CAGAAACTTTGAATGACCAAAATTGGTTCAAATTGTTTCTTGTGCCATAAGCAAAACTAGATTTGATAGTGGGCTGCAGGCAGTTCAAAAAAAGAATTCTTGGTAAGCAATCTCCAGGCATATTGTCATACACTGTTCAAAATTGAGCAAATGAGAACTCATCTGAAAACATAAAAACTTTGTCCATTTTAGTTATTCAATGTGATTTAGAATCACATTAAAAAGTGTCATTCTTTTAGCTAATTTTCCATTTAACTAGCATTTTGTTTCAAAAGAAATTTCCTCATTACATATGTTCACCTATCTGATGATCAAAGTTAACCTGAATAAATAAAGCAAGATATTTTTTTTCCTTCATTAGTGACTTCTACAATCACTGTTCATAGTTGAAAATGGATTTCTCAATTTTAATGTCGGTTCATTTTACCTTTAAATCAACTACCAATAAGGACTCCCCACTCCCTTCAGCCTTTACTGAATTTATGAGATAAGGTATTGCATCCTATCATAGAATGATGTCTACTTTTGGTTCTTTGTACTTTAGTTTAACATTCTACAATAACATTATTTTAATAAAATAGTTAATTGTGGATGTTTTTCATGTATAAAATTTCAAACTTCATACTTTAATTTCTGCATCTTAATATTACTGTGTGATGTGGTTATGGTTTTTGCTCAAGCAAACTCCGATTAAATCAAACATTTGATTTTGTCTCTGCTGTGCAAATAACTCTAACCTCTGTCTTTCTTATTTTTGTTTTTCTTCATCTAAAAGAAATACATAAAGATATTTACGCACACACCTGCAGATTTTATTGCTTATATTCAGCTGAATGCCAACACACTCCTTCATATGTAAATTGGATTCATTGACAAGAATGCACAAAAAGACATGCATGTCTGCTTAACTAGTGACACTATCCTCTTGTGCTAAGCAGCGACCTTTTTGTAATGACATTTTCACTATGAGTAATCAAGATAATAACTACAGTTTAGGCTTTATTCCAAGTTGTATTTTAATTTTTTGTATTTGGTCTATAAGATGTTAACTACACCTTTACTGGTGGTCCTTTCTTCTTGGATTGCCTTCTAATTCACAATTGATCTCTCTCTCTCTCTCTCTCTCTCTCTCTCTCTCTCTCTCTCTCTCTCAGAATTGTTTTCATTTGGCGCTTTCTCTCTCTCTCTCTATCTGTTTCTCTTAGAATTGTTTTTATTTAGTGCTTTTCTCTCTCTCTCTTTCTCTCTCATTTAGTGTTTTCATTTAGTGCTCTCTCTCTCTCTCATTTAGTGTTTTCATTTAGTGCTTTTCTCTCTCAGAATTGTTTTCATTTGGTGCTTTGCTTTCTCTCTCTCTCTCTCTCTCTCAGAATTGTTTTCATTTGGTGTTTTCTCTCTCTCTCTCTCAGAATTGTTTTCATTTGGTGTTTTCTCTCTCTCTCTCTCAGAATTGTTTTCATTTGGTGTTTTCTCTCTCTCTCTCTCAGAATTGTTTTCATTTGGTGTTTTCTCTCTCTCTCTCTCTCAGAATTGTTTTCATTTGGTGTTTTCTCTCAGAATTGTTTTCATTTGGTGTTTTCTCTCTCAGAATTGTTTTCATCTGGTGTTCTCTCTCTCTCTCTCTCTCTCTCTCTCTCTCTCTCTCTCTCTCTCTCAGCATTTTGTTCACCTTGAGTGTTTTCTTTCTAGACATGATCTCTCAGTTATTAGATAGAACTCTATTTTATTTGAACGTCAAAAAGATGACCTTCTTTATTCTGCTGCCACTGAATCAACAAAAGGGCAGTTTTTCTATTTCCAATGCATCACTCTCTCACTCATATCTTCTGAACTGCGAGCTTAGGTCATGACACCAAATGGTGACCAGCAAAGATAATAAAGAATTTGTCAAAGTGATAACCCATCATCATTTAGAATGAGTGTGAAATATCAACAGCAGACTCTCTGTTAGTATTCCCAACATAAAAAATAGATTTTCAACTAATAACATATGTTTCCAAACCCTTTGTGATAGGAGATAGTATAAAAAGTCTAAATTAAATTATAAGGATTACAAGAATAATGTTTTGGGATTATATGAATCAAAAATGGATTCTTCTTTATACTTGTATGAAGTTCAAAAATTTGAACAGAAATTAGCTCGACTATAAATTAATACTAAAACCTCTCAATACTTAAATTCAGAAAAAGAGGAACACCAGAAATAAGCAATGTTGGGTCTGGTTAATTATTGATCTCACCTCTTTTTTAATTATTGATTTTTTACCTTGATCTCACCTCTTCCTGAAAGGTCATGAAATCTTTCAACTTAAAATACTTTGACTAACTCTTAGAATTGTTTGTTACTTCATAACTATTACTAGTAATGATAATAGTTGTGATGATGATACTATCGCACCTATTTTATTAGTTCTTTGAACATTGCTCATCAACTATATATAACAATTATCATCATTACACTATTGTAACACAATGTAAATTGCTATTGTTAAGATTACTTGGGTTTGTTCTATTGAAAATGGTCTTCAGGAACCTGAAGAGGCACATTGATGTAACGGATAGTGGCTCAGATTGAGGAATAAGAGTGCCAAGTTCAAATTCCAGTCAAGTTCATTACATTCACTTATGTGTTAATACCCTTGGGAAAGGTATGAATCTATCTCTTCCCCCACAGCTATGGATAATTAACAGGACAGACTCATTCTGTAACATTGGTTGGTAGCTAGTTTAGGAGAAGGAATGTTCTATCAGGCTGTCTTACCCAAGAAACATCACTGCTATTGTGGCTGCAGATTTGGTGTCCCTATGATCCTAACAAGTTATGGGATTCATGATCAGGACTCTTATTTACATTTAGAAAATGCCTGAGGGCAACATTAAAAATGCTTATTTGAATGCCATATTACATCTTAAATGCCTGAAATCAAAAGAATATTACCAGTTCTAATCAACTCAATGAAGTTCTAAGTCACATGGTTATTTTGGATTTTAAAGTTAGACAATCTCCATTGAAAAAAAATATATCGCTGATAAGTTTCCCTATATCTACTTTGAATAAATTTTATGAATGAATCTTATTATTTATCATCATCATCATCATTATTCCTGTGTTGGATTTCTGAGCTGTTTTTATGTTAGTCTTAATCAAATATTCAAAATGTATGCCTGCTTTGTGTGTGTGCACAGGCGCACACACACGCACACAATAGCTCACTCCCATTTTGCATGCAAAGCCTGCAGAAACCCTCTTCAAAAAGATCTCCCCCTCTTACCTAATTTATCTCCCCTGCCTCTTACCTTGAAGCACTTGACTCTGTTGTGTCATTTCCTTCACTGCTGTGGTAACAGAGCTCCTCTCCTGCTCATCTGATATATATATATTTGAGCAGCAACCTTTTTACATACATACACACACACACACACACACACACACATATATATATATATATATATATATATATATATATAACACTTTTTTTTGTGGAGAGAAACTTTGCCCTATTATTTTGTCTCTATTTGAATTCAAATATGCACACATTTTCCTGAACCCACACTTTTCTAGATGCATACTCATGGGTTTACACTCTTTCACACACCTGAATGGTATCATATCATTTGGTCACAGTCCTAATTGTTCATACTTTTTCACTTATCAGTGCTCATTCAAGCTTTCTTTCTCTTGCTCTCTCCATTTTATTAGCACTAATTGATGTCTGCTCATATCTTAGTCAGTATTCATTCATTTATTCATTCATTCATACTTTATCTCTTACAATAACACTCATTCATACTTATTCATTCCACCCACTCATTTTATCAGTTCCCTTTTGTCCACCCACTTCATATTCTGTTCTCATTCATTTTTGCTTCTGGTGTCTTATTAATATTTATTATAGCTCATTCATGGTAGACTTGTCTCATCAACACTTGTTCTTACTCATTTGTAACCACCTTTTGTCTTATCAGTATTTAGTAGCTCTCAGTCATTTGTAACAATATCATATCATATAGTCATTAGATCACTACCAGTCATTTGTATCCACACCTACCACCTACTTAGCACTGGATCACTACCAGTCACTCGTAACCACTCCTTGCCTTCTCAACACTGAGTTTTCTGCCAGACATTGATAACCACTTCATGTCTTATTGGTACTTGGTTACACTCAGTCATTCATAACCTTGATAATCACCTCATGTTTTATTGGTATTTGGTTACACTCAGTTATTCATAATTTTGATAACTGCCTCATGTTTTATTGGTACTTGGTTACACTCAGTCATTCATAGCCGTCTCATGTCTTATTGGTACTTGGTTACACTCAGTCATTCATCACCGTCTCATGTCTTATTGGTACTTGGTTATACTCAGTCATTCATAACCGTCTCATGTCTTATTGGTACTTGGTTACACTCAGTCATTCATAGCCATCTCATGTCTTATTGGTACTTGGTTACACTCAGTCATTCATCACCGTCTCATGTCTTATTGGTACTTGGTTACACTCAGTCATTCATAACCGTCTCATGTCTTATTGGTACTTGGTTACACTCAGTCATTCATAACCGTCTCATGTCTTATTGGTACTTGGTTATACTCAGTCATTCATAACCTTGATAACCGCCTCATGTCTTATTGGCATTGGGTCACTGCCAGACATTTGTAACCACTCTTTGCCTTCTAAACACTTGGTCACTGCCCGTCATTCATAAGTACTTTACATCTTATTGGCACTGGGTCGCTGCCTGACATTCATAACCACCACATGAGTTATCAACACTGAGTTGCTACAAGACATTGACAACCGCCTCATGCTTTATCGGCACTGGATTGCCATCAATCATTTGTAACTGCCACATGTCTTATCGGCACTGGGTTGCAGTAAGGCATTTATAACTGAGGCACATTCTTAACACTAGGTCACTCATATTTGTTCATGGTCACCTCCTGTATCTTAATAGCATTTGTTCTTGCTTATTGGTGCTCACCACCACATTTAATTATGCTTCTCACTCATTGGCCCTCACTGCCCATCAATATTAGTGATACTTTACTTACGCATTGGCTTTCCCTCCTCCTCCCCAGCATTCATTTTTTTCCCTCCTCCTCCTCCCTGCGTTCATTTTTTTCTCACTAGCAGCCAACACAGTGACTAATCACTCAGAATTTGTACCATACCTTTTATCTTCTTGACACAAATTCACACTCATTCATTGCCTTTTACCTATGTTTACTTCCCAGCTCTTTGATGGAGCCTGAAGTGAAAATTAACCAAAGTCCAGTTCCAATTACACTTTTCCATTGCACTTAAAGCAAAAGAGTCAATGAACTGGATAATATCTCATACTATTTGCCAATATGCTAGAATCTATGTCAATTTTGATCTTGTGTCAAACCTACTATCATAGGGGACCAATAAGTTAATAGTCCCTTTCTTTTGACTTAGTACATTTTTTTCTGTTTACCTTCTCAAATGCTTTTTATTTATTTTAATCTTTTATTTTCCCCCCACTCCCCCACACTCTTTCATATGCTGTCTACTATCATCCCTACTTCTCTATCCAACCTCTCACATACCCATTTATTTCCCTTTGACTAAAGGCTCAAGAGTTTTTGTTTTAGTTTTGTCACATGCAATGTAAACAAAACTGAAACCACTTCCTCTTTCTTTTCAACCATTAACCCTTTCTCTACTTTCCGTTTTGTCTTTTATATTTTTTCTTCACATTCATCCATGTCTACAAGGGCTTTGAAGTCATTTAATTCTGATTTTCTCTTTTGTTCTTGAAAAATCAAATTCATTTCTCAATCAAAACATTCTCTACTTTCATTTTTTTCCTTCAGCCTTTTCAACAGTTTGTCTTCTATTTTTTGTTTTTAATTCTTTTGAGATTTTTTTTCAGTCTCAGTGCATTCTTTGTTCTAATTCATGCAGTCTTTCATATTGTGAATATGCTTTTTCAAAACCTTTTGACAGCATTATTAAACATTTTGTTGTAGAACATTTTATAAATTTACATCAGTTATGTACAAGAAGCCTGAAAGCTTAATGTCATGGTTTGTTTTTATGATAGCAACACAAATGACAGCCTTAATTGCAAACAAACTTAAGCATCCCTTTGTCTTATTAATACTGTAGTATTTGCCAAATTTTTGAGTGTGTTATACTATGAATTACAACATCTTACTGCTGTTCAATGAATGAGATGGATTGCTAAAATAAGAAGAATTAGATGGTTTGTTATTGAAAGGAGTCCCTATGTTGTCTTCCTTTTTTTTTTTCTTAATGAAATACTCTCCTTGCTTTGATATGGAACCTTGGAATTTACATTTGTCTGTCTTCTTCTCATCTACTGAGCTTTGTCCACAAATAACTTAATGTCTTGCCAAAAGAAGCCAATTCTTATAACACACTTATTGGCCAAATTTTGCCATTAATGGACAAATTCATAAAAAAGAATGAAATCAGTTTTAAGCCTTAATGTTTATTACTAACTAAATGCAGTGTAGTTAGGAACCTAATAAGCCTTAAGTGGAAGCGGATTATCTCTGAAATAATATAAAAGATAAATTATCATGACCACCAGCCTTCTCCTCGGATTTGATGCCTTGCATTTATCTTCTTCCTTGTTTCCTTACCTATGTTTAGCAAATCAGAAACAATTCCTCATGAATATTTTGCCAAAAAGATTTCGCTCTATACCAAAAGTAGCCAAAGAATAACCCAAATAACAGATAAAAACAAAAAAATCAGGAAAGGTAAGCTTGAGTAGAATCTGCAACAGGGTAGAAGGGCGGATTTGGAAACAATGGTATTAGTTTGTCTTGTTTCTGCTTACTGCCTGCTTCCAACCACTAGAATGGTAAGGATGCTTTGAGATTCTTAACAATCTGGCTTATCTAAAACATGTTGTGAGGGGAGGGGGGCAGAAAGAAATTTTTACAATTGTCTTGTCTCTCTTTTCTTTTTTGCTTTTTCTTCTCTTCTTTTATGCCACTCTGCATTTTCAGACATTAGTGTTTATGTTTACATTTCCTTAATTCATGCACCTTTTTTTTTTCTTTTTTTCTTATCCAGCAGACTTGTTCTTGTGCCAAGGTATAACTTCATATTTTGAGCATCAGATTGAAGATTGCTAAATCTGTTGTTCACTTTCAGTAGATGAGGCTCATTCACTTTAGCTGGTAACTGCCTGAGGAGAAGGAAATCTTTTAGGGCTAAAGAATTATGCAGGACTTACCATTTAATATAGAGGCCACAAAACTGCAGGAAATGCTTTTAGATAAACCTTACAATATTGGCATATACTTGGAAATGCCTTTATGGATCTCAAGGCTTAGGGAGTTAAAAGAGCTTAAGGTTGGCACTCCTATAAGCTTTGAGAATGAGTCTAGAATCATGGAAGCAAAAACAATGACCAACTTGTTTAGAAATGAGTTCAGAATTATGTTATGTTTAAAAGGTTTGTTGACAAATTTATTTTGCAGATAGTTTAGTATTTACAAAATTCACATTAACTGCTAATGGGGAAAGTCCCTTTTGATGCTTTTGCATGTAATAACAAATGTCACTGAATGAATGCAAAACTCTAGCATATAATTCATTGCTATAACTACTGAACTACACCTTTCAGTGCATAGATTTCTGGAAACTACTGGAGAATCATGTTTTGTTTTTGTTTTTTGTTTTTTTTTTTAACTGTATTTGTTTCTTACCAGAATGATACTAAAGTCTCTCACATCATTTAAGAGGTACTGTAGTGCAATGCTATCATGATCATCAAATGAGAATTCAGTAACTGAATTATGCCGAAAGTAAAATGCAACGAAAGAATGTCTGAGAAGAGATTCTCAGATATTATGGTCATAACTCAAATAGAGCCATGAAGGGCATTTGTGATGATAAAAGAATGATTTAAATTTTATTATATTCTATATGCAAGCAGTTAAAATTAAGCAAGTAATTTTCTTTGTTTGTGAACAATATCATAATGAGATGAGGAGTGGTTTATCCAAAAATAGATGGTATGAACTATCAAGGGTACCAGATGTAAAGTACCATTTTCCCCTGTAATAGAAATATAGGAAGGTTTTGAAGAAAGCTAGTTTTGTTCAGTTCTTAAGGAACAAGGTGTGTGTATGTGTAAAAAAAAAAAAAATGAGTTTAAAAATTTTTATATATTATTTTAAGCGATGCTAATGTTTGGAAACTGTTGAATTTAAATAACTCAAAAACTCATTACAAAAAACTGTGATATTTGAACATTTATGCTACCTGGTCACTGCTCCACCACATTAGTATCAAGGAGTTGACATATGAACAATATGGTGCTTTGGCTAAAGAATTCATCCCTCAAAACAAAGAAAATTAAGTTAAACACAAAATACTATTCAATAAAGTTGGTACTGTTTTTAGTTAAATTAAAATGTGTAAAAAAAATTAAGAATGATAATCAGTTTAAAATATGATACTTAAGTGCGTTGATTTTCTTATTTAAGTGGCAGCATAGCAGCAGACGAAAAGAATTGTTATTTGAATCCCAACCTAAGATCCTTGCTGTCCAAAATATCATGCCATCAACTTGACAAATTGGCTGGAACTTTCTAAGACATGTTAATTTTGGCAGCAATAATGCCAAATGTTGTAATCTCTCATTCTTTAAACTTTTGAACTGCAAAAACCTGAAAATAATCAAATCAAGACAATACAAACTGTTTGTATTTGGTAGAAAATGGTTTACGATTTGCAGAAAAGAAAACCGTCATATTTTAGAATTTAGAAGAGAAGGGAAAAAGAAGCCATTTTGTTATAAAGGAGGAAGTGTAGTTCTATCAGTAATGTAGAAAGAAGTAGTTAAACTAAATCTGTAAACCTTCTACTAAGCAATGAAAATAGTCTATTTGGTCTAATTTGTGATGACAGCTGTAGTAGCCTCTGAATCATAGAGAAAAGAATGACCAGCCAACTTACCTAAATATGCTAGGCCTGTAACTAGAAGCAACCAATTGAAAATATGATATTTGTTCTAGATAGCTGTCCTGTGGCCAGGTTAAGGTATAATCTAGGGAGAGGCAAAGTGTATGGCAATTTTTTATGTAAAAAAAAGACAGTCACAGTTAAATCAGGTTTGTTTATTTGTTTAAAATTTTGAGGTAGCAAAAGAGTAATTTGCATAATCCCCATTCTTGATGAGACCTCATAGAAATTGTCAACCACTCATGTGATGTCACTCCTGTCAAGAATTTTAAGTCATTTTAAAGAGGAGTAAAGAACCTTCTTCAGATCTTCAAACACAATGTGGGTGAAGGAAGATCTCTTGCTGCACCTTCTTTTGTCAAGCTACAAGTGTGCATTTGACAACACACTGATTCAACAGTCTCCCATGTCTCACCAGATTGGGCATCATCAACATCAGCACCATCAGTTTCTTATTGCAATATGATTGCTACTAGAAAGACCAACAATCACTGCTTTGGGGATTTTTTAGGCTGTTAAACAAGTTCACCTCACCTCACCTTACCTCACTTGAAAAACACAAATTTCACCTTCTCTTGCATTTTGCCTTGTGCTATTCTTAGCTAACCTAAGTAAATATCAACAATTGCTGGAAGGTGGGGGTTAGGGGTAGTGTTATGGTTTAGACTGAATATTAAAGCTTTAAGAAAGACAATGTTCTCTCAGTGTCTATTTCGTTTGTACAAAAATATTTTGATGTAAAATTCCATTTTGTTTTTATATATAAACTTCTGATACCTATCAGGTGCAGAATCCAAAATGTTTTTAATAAGGACAGACAATCAGCAATTTGTTGTTTTTGTTAGATTCTCGTCTCTCTCTTAGTAAAAATGGCATGATGCTGATGATAAATGTGATTCAGAGAATCAATTTTGCTAATCTGGCATTAAAAACAAGAAAGAAAAAGTTCTTTTTGACACAGTAAACTTTTAAAATGTTATTTATAAAACATGAACTGAAAATTATCAATAAAAAACAATTTACAAAAAACATTTTTTTAGATATATTAATCATTTCATCCCCAAACAAGGCAATAAAGCCACTAAGACACAAGGGTTACTGATTGTTAGAGAGTCTGAGGAAAAATTCTATTAAGGAGAGAAAGAGAGCAATAAAAGAACAAGAATTACAAAGACAAACGATAACAATTGACATTGGATTTAAAATTTTTTTTAAATTAAAGTCAACTGGGAAGCAAGGAAGTTCCACGAGCAAAAAGTGCAACAGAAGAAATTGTTAGTATACAGCTTACAGTTACATCTAACCAGTTCAGCTGTGAAATGATGAAACCTTGCTGCCAATTTAGGACCTTGCTTAAATTCATAAAGTCATAAAGTACAAAAGAGGAAGATTCAACAGAACAATTACCATAAAAGTATTTATAGAAAACACACAAGTAAGCTACATTATAGCAGAGGGAAAGTGATTGAAGGCAAGATGCCAGGTCAACATCAATAACATTGCCGATTATTGTTTTAATTTTATCAAGAATCTCTAAATGTATAGCAATAGCACCAGACCATATGTAGCAGCAATATTCAAAGCCTGGATGAACGGTAGACTTATAAATATGAAAGAGATTCTGGAGGGAAAAGTTATCTAGCCCAACACAGTGAACCAACTTTCCTAGCGGCCGACCTAGCAATAGATTCAATATAATCTTTCCACTTCATCTCAGCAAAAAATGTTAGTCCAAGAAGGTGCAGAGAGTCACTCTACTTAAGGTTAGCATCGACCATGTTCATGGAAGGAAGAAAGAAACCTCACAAATGATGAAAATTAAATTCATTTTTTACTTTTCTTAACTAACTTGTTGATTACTTCTTGTATATTGTGACAAAAAATTACAATTGTTTCTTTCCGTTTATTTTTCTTTTCTTTTAAACTCGACTACTAGATAAGAACTAGAATTGAAACGTTAAAATTTTAATTAAAGAAAACAAAATCTTTTTCCAATGACTTTTGACAGCAGAAAAAAATTTTGTATAAAAAAATTTATTAGCTAATAAGAAAATATTCTGTTAAAAAATTGTTTTGTCAACTGCCAACCCTGTAATGGCAAATATGCCAGTTTAGGATATCAAACTTGTAGTGAATGCCCATATGTCAGTTTGTTTGATTTTCCTCTGCTATTGAGTGACGGTCCAAAACCAATTGACAAGCAATACATTTCTTACAGCTCAGTAACATCTAAGCCTCACCCACCACTACCACCGTCACTTTAGTCTGCCTCTCTTCAAATACATTATTATTTTCAGGCAACTGCACGATTCTTTACAACAAATTATTGCAATCATTTTCTCATCAGTTTGGCAATGACCAGGAATTAAATGAATGGACATTTTTGGCAAGTGCTAAATTTGTTTTCTCATCCAAAGTAAGAAAATATTCAAGAAAAGAAAATTAATGTAAGTTTTCAAATCCATTTTTCTTTTGGATATGGGGAGTAAGTAAAAGCTATCCACCTTTAAAAATGAATGTCATAGTCTATACAGATATCAGTCCAGGTCTCTAACTAAACTTTCATACTGGTTGCTAATAAATCTTGACTACATGATGCTAAATAATTCTTAGACTAACCAAGGTATTTCCCATCTTCAAAATCTGATATGTGGTCAGATTTTGGAAAGTGGGTTAGGCTGAAAACTTTTCAGCACTTTTTTTTTTTTTTTTTTGTGTTTTTGTAATACTTTTGCTTTTTTTTTTTTATTGATTGATTTTGTTTTCTATGGCTTAATATTTTTATAGATCTTTTTTTTAGCAATAGTAATGATTTATTGATACAAGTTTTATTAATTAGTTATTAGCTGGGAGAAGAGGTGGATTCTTAACTTTTTCAAGAGTGTTTGTAAGTAAATATGATGAAAATTGGAACTCGGCTTTCTGATTAATAATTCCAAGCCATTATCCATTACACCAACTACACACCCAAGCTTAAAGTACCTGGTATTCCAAGTGGTCACCCATATAGGTACTGACCAGGCTCAATGTTGCTTAATTTCAGTGATCTTATGGGACACTTTGTTTTACCATAAGCGCTGTAATACTTTTCTTATAAGTCATAATTCTAATTTGTCCAAAACATTCAAATATCTTTTATTCTCCCTGATATCTGCTCTTGTGTTCCAGGTATTTACTTATATATTGATTTGTTAGTCTGCTCTTTTATAAGATTTTGACAATGTTCACTTTGTAAATGTCTTTCACACTTGAACTGATTCAGGCAAAGTTTTCAAAATATGTCACCTGCTAGTGGCTTTTTAATGTGTGTCTTGTCTGACAATTAGTAATCTTTTCCTCTTGGATGTATCTTTCAAAATTCTGGAATATTTCTTTTCCTTATGTTTAACATGTATCATCTGACAGTAGCCTTCCCATTATTTAATGAATTGTTATTTGTTAGCATCATTTTTTGAGTGATATGCACCATTCAATAATTGGCTGCCAGATATGTGTATATCAACTTTTTTAGTCATTTCATCCCAAGCAAGGTTAAAAAAAAACAAAAAACCACTAAGATGCAAGGAGACATGATGAGTAAAATGAGGAGGCCTAGCTGCCAATCTAGTACTGCACTTAAATTCATGAAGTGATCCGAAAAATTGCCATTAAAATATTTTTAGAAAATTGATTGATTTGTTTTCTATCTATGGCTTATCAACCTTTTGCAGGTAATTTAAAGTCAGAAAATATTTTTTTAAATTGTAAGATTTTTTTTTTTAAATAATAGTGATTTTAGTGATACAAGTCTTACTAATTAACACATAACTGGAGGAAGAAGAGGTGGATTCATACCTTTCCCAAGGTTATTCACGCATAAATGAATATTATGAACCTAACTGGAATTGGAACTGGGTTCTCTGATTAACAATTCCAAGCCATTATTCATTACACCACCTACACATCCAAGCTTACAGCACATGGTATTCCCAAGTGACCACCTATCTAGCTACTGACTGGGCTCAGTGTTGCTTAACTACAGTGATTATACAGGAGCCAATGTTTCAACATGATATGGCCATAAACTTATTTATAGAAAAGTCACAGGGAAACAATGTTAGAGCAGTGGGAAAGTGACTGAAGATGATATATCAGGTCAGGGCTGGTAACATTGCAGATTCTTCTTTATTTTATCAAGGAACTCTAAATACATAGTAGAAGAATCAGATTAGATATGGCAGCAATATTCAAAGCATGGATGAATGGTAGACTTATATGTGAGATAGATTCTGGTGAGAAAAATTGTCTAGCACAACATAGTGAACCAACCTTCCTAGCAGCAGACCTAGCAATTGATTCAATATAATTATTCCTATTCATATCAGTGGAAAACATTAGCCCAAGAAGGTGTAATGAGTTAGTCTCCTGGAGGTTAGCACCAGCCATACTGATGGAAGACAAGAAAGGTTATCTAAATCTCTAAAATGATTAAAAGAGAGCATTTTACTTTAGATGCCATTAAAATTAACAAGCCATTTTTTGCCCCAGTTAACAGATTAGAGGTTATTTCAGTCGCCAAATTAGATAAATATCAGGATGTATTTTTATCCCCTGTTGACAGTATTTTTCCCTACTTCAAGGTGCATTTCAACTTTTCAGTTAGCAGTATTTTTTTTCTTCAGTGACAGGCGTGTATCAATTTGGCAGTGTATTTTTCTCTTGCTGCTAGGTGCATTTGAACTTGGCAGTATTTTTTCCCTCATTGGCAGGTGTATATCAATTTGGCAGTTGGCTGTATTTTTCACCTGCTGCCAGGTCCATGTCAGTTTGACAGAACTTCCAGTATCCATCATTCAGCCAGTTTACTCTGGCATATAATTCCATCACATAACAAATTTGGATTTTTTTGGCTCCTTTTTAATTTATTAACATTGACTATATTTTGGTTAGTTTTCTAATCTCTGTAGCTTGGTCATGGCTGATTGTCAGTTCTCTTTCTTTTTTCTTTTTTTTTTTTGTCGTCTTTGTTGTTTTTCCTATAAATTCCGTTTCCTTCTTTGTCCCTCATTTTCTGGAGTCTTTCTTTTCTTTTTGTTTTTAATATACTTTCTCATTTATGTTGCATCTTTTGCACCCAATGTCTGCTTCCTGGTTCCACAACTGTCAGAGGTTTACTCTTTAACTGATGTTACTCACCTCCACCACCACCAACAACAACACACCTACACACATGCTCCACTCGTTTCCTCTCCTTCCATTCCTTCTCTCTTCTGTTTGGCATTACTTTTCTTTGTGCTCAACCCACTTACACATGCATGCATTCACACTCACTGACATGCCCCTCTTATGGCATTATCACAAACATATTGATAAATACAGCTTTTATTACATACAAGCACACCTTTTTTTTATATTGTGTGTGTATGTATGTGTGTGTGCATGTGTGTGTATGCGCACATACGAACTAAATATTGGCACTGACACAATTGTCACATTTGCACTCTTTAAATTTTTTCATATTTACAATATATATACATATATATATATATCTAATGTGTGTACATATGTACTTATCAAAGTCTTCTATTACCTTCTAACCCTGTTTTAATATCCACATAGATTCTCTTATACATATTTATACATATACACATTTTTATTCACACATCTTTGTATTATAACAAACACAGTCACCTTTTATTACTTGCACATATATGCAAAAGGAAAATGTGTGTGTGTGCGTGTGTGTGTGTGTGCGTGTGTGTAAAGACATGTTATCCTTCCTACACCCAGGTTATCTTGTGTTTTTATCTTGTATAATATACACATGCAGGTATAAACAGACTTTACACATTCCTCCACATGTACAGGCAAGCATTTCCTCTCATTCCATTATATACACACACTATTTGTTATATACAAACACATTCTCTTCTTCACACATACACAGGCACCCCCAACTTTTCTCTACTCTAACACATATACGCCCACACTTCCCCTGTGTTTTCTCTCTCATTTTCTTGGTCCTTTTTTTTTTTCTTCTTTTTTTTTTCTTTCACTAATGATTTCTATCAAGGTATTTAATTTTCACCTCTACCTTGGAAACAAGAAGTGGGGGGGAATACCCAAAACCTTAACAAAATACTTTTTTTTTCTTTTTGTGGTATTCAACCAATGCTTTTGTATTCAGCCATTCTTTTATTCTTTGTATGTTGGTGAGTATAACCACGC
The DNA here is from genome assembly GCA_037127315.1 of Ascarosepion bandense. Lineage (NCBI taxonomy): Eukaryota > Metazoa > Mollusca > Cephalopoda > Sepiida > Sepiidae > Ascarosepion > Ascarosepion bandense. The sequence goes on from JBBBDQ010001389.1 coordinate 4,096,244, forward strand.
TTGTGTATGTATATTGAATACATATCTGTAGGTGTGTGTCTGTGTGTATGTATTTAGATAGGGGCACGTGTGTGTACCATGTCATCAGGCCTGTGTGTATTTAACAGACCCAACATGTGCATGAAATACAACACTGTGTATGTGAGGCCAAATAAAACTGCATGTTAAATGCATATTGTCAACTAAACGTATGTTAGGTGAGTTTTCAAAACAGTCCATGTGTTGTGAACATATCTAAAGCATTAATTATATTACCACATTAGTAAGTGTACGATGAAATTGTGTACACACACATTTTCTAGATGGGGTTTGAGAATATCAGCATCTTTATGGGTCATATAATGCAAAGTTCAATTTTAAATTGTCACATGTACTGAATAAAACTGTTCTTTTCTCACCTGATATGAACTTGCTGACAAAATGTAAGAATGTTTTCAGATTGCATTAATAGTTACAAGTTGAGAATATGTGTGTACAGATGCCTATGCTTCATCATTATATATACATTTCATAATGCGTGTGTATACACAAAAGAAATAATGTGTATGTGCAGATTTATATAAAAGACAATGTGTCTTATACATATATAAAATGTGAGCATTACTTTTACTTGTAAATACAATTGGATGTGAATTGTGGTGCAGTGAATATTGGCTCGGAATGAGAAAGTGAACTGCCGAATTCCCATTGAATCCGTTACATTCACTTATATACAAATACCCTTGGGAAAGGTATTAATTTGCCATTTCTCCCTCCAGCTATGGGGTAAATAGCAGTACAGATTGGGTTCTGTAGCTTTGGTTGGTAACCAGTTTATTGCAGAAAGTAATGGCAACCTACTGTGGGAAAATCTTCTGCCTAGTCAGTCTTTTGAGATATGATCACCCAAGCCTGTATCACGTATGGCACTTTGACTGACTGCTATTTGTGTAATGCAAAAATCTTTATATATAACTGGTTATATATGAAGATAAACTCTATACAGGGCGTCCATAAAGTTTGTGCGCACTGTAAAAGATTTATAACTATATTTCTAATTCCCTTTTACAAATTATTTCTATCGCAAATACAAATAAAGTTATAAATTTTTTAAACTGCACACAAACTTTATGGATGCCATGTATAAGGTAATTTCTTTAGTTAACTTTATTTCTTTCTACTTGTTTTTCATTGTTATTAAGTTTTATTTTCTTAAATAATATGTAACTGCCTTTTCAAATTCAGTATATGGTAAAAACTGTCATTTGTTTTTTTTGTAAAAGCTTATATATATATATATATATATATATATATATATACACATGTGTGTGTGTGTTTATAATAACATGTATATACAGGTATGTGTGTGTGTGTTTACAATAACATATTTAAATGCAACAGCAACTGTGTGCAGTAACATGTATATGTGTGTGTATATATGTGTGTGTGTGTTTATGCATGTTTACAATAATATATATTTAAATGCAAAATCAATTGTGTGTTTAATAACATGTATATAATATATGTGTGTGTACTATGTATAATAATGTGAGTCATTCTGTATCAAATTAACAAGGATCTGACCATCACCAACAGATTTTTTTCAAATTTGGTACACTTATAAAGCTTCATGTTAAGAATTGAATGGTACCTATTTTAAATCTCTCAGTCAGAAGGTTCTCAAGATATGACCCTCAACATTTGCTATAAAGGTGGAATTTTTGAAAATAATAACAAAGTTTAAATATCACTATTACAGTTGTTATTTTTATTTTCCCTACAAAACTAAATATATACCATTTTAAAGTGCTTGGATAGATCTAAAAGGTGATCTATTTATTTATTAATAATTTTTTGTTTAAAGGTCAAATAAGATAATTTGACCTTGACCTTTTTTTTTTTTTACTTTGAAAGATTTATCTGCTTCATGGCAAGATATGTACAAAATTTTTGCAGTGGCTGTGGCCCGAGTAACAAGGGTTTTACTGAGTTGGACTAAATTCAAAATGGTGGATTTTGCCATTTGCCACGATATGCTAAACATTTTCATATCTCCCACTATGATCAATTTGTATATCTTTAAAAAGCTCCTTCAATGCCAATTAATATTGTCATAAGAACTATGATAATAAAATCAACAGAATTTGTGTTTTTTGTGGTTAAATGTTGACCAATTCGATGGAAAATAAACAACCTTATTTTTGATTTTGTTTTAATTTTTATTATGCAACAAATAGATATATGGTGACGTAATAAAAATAATTTTTAAAAAGTTTCATGAATTAATATTAAGATGACATAAGATAATATGCTACAAAGAGGATTTTTTTTTAAATTGACACCTATAAGTTTGGTCCTCTGAAACAAGTCACCTTCTATCCAGACTTTAAAGATAGTAGTTGGGATTATTCATTAAAACATTTGCAAGTAATTTTTAATTTCATATCCATTTTTTTTTTTAATTATGTTGGTGTAATGATACAACACAATTATTAATGGTAAATCCTCAATAGGTGATAGTTATTTACTGCAAACCAATGAGATCTTTTGAGATAGTTTATAATTTTGGCCTTAATTGGTATAAATAATCATGTAAACATTTGTTGCTAGAATATAACCATGGGAAAATACTTGAATATTTTAAGCCTCTTCTGAGCTTTCATTGCAGCTGTGAAAAGAAGTCCCCAAAAGTACAAATTTTAACAATAATTTCAAAAAGCTGTAGTATCCAAAGAATTCAAGTGGAATTTGTCATGACAACATACATGGCAAGACAAGCTAAAAAAAACTTGGATGTGAACAAAGAATATTAACTCTACCAAATACATGAAAATGCAGATTCTTACCAGAGACAATCAATGAAGTTGTGTTGTTTTATAAAAGTCAGCAGAGTGATTCCTAGAAAAATTACTAAAAGGATGATAGAAGAGTTCAGAAAAAACACATCTTGTACCCTGTAATCTAAAATAGGTATACTAATTATTGAAATAGAAAATTCAAAATTTACTGAGCTCAGACCAAAAGAATGTATCCTAGCAAGTGATGCTGTAACACAGTGTCTGTGTTTACACAATACTTCAAAATATGAAACTGATGATCATGGTGTGTGTGTGTGTGGGGGGGGGTGCTCATCTTGGTAAACTAACTAAAGATGAACAGCATCATTTAACAGATTACCACCAATGCACATCAAGAAAATTGTTTGAAAATAATTGTTGAAAAACATTTATTCGAATTGTAAAATGCTTGAATAAAAATTAATCAAAAGGAGAATTACACTAAATGATTATTATTCAAAATACCTATGTTTGAAATATGTATGTGATTCCAAATTCTAGCAAAATTATTTAACTGCTACTTGAAAGAGAAATCTTTCCCAAGTATGTGGAAGGTGGCAAGTGTATGCCCAGTCTTCAAAAACACAGACTGTGGATACTCCCCCTCCCTATTAGTCTCCTCAGTATCATCAGTAAATTTTAGCTTTTTGAGGCCTTAATCAACAAGGTCATTGAGCACCTGGATAGAAAGAAACTTTTGTGTGACAAACAGTATAGGTTTTGATCATCTCAATCCACTGCTGATGTCCTAACTATGATTACATGCAGAATTACTGAGGCCCTTGATGACACACATACTACAAGTATATTCAAAGGCCTTCAACAGGGGGTGGCACAAAGATTTACTATAGAAAAAAGGTTTTCTCTATTATAAAATCCTTCCTAATGAAGGTAGTTATTAATGATCAATCTTCCAAGGCTCTGGTGGTCAATGCCGGTGTCACCCAGGGGTCACTTTTTAGATCAACCCTCTTTCTGATTTACATAAATGATCTACTGAAAAATATGCTCTGATCATTAGTAAACATCTATGCTGATGATATAATATACAGACACATCTCTAAAAGTCTTGACGATTAGAGATTGGCAGCTTAACTCTCTTCTGACCTAACAATAACTTCCTAGTGGGGGGAAAAACTGGCTGGTTACATTCAATGCCTCTAAAATCAAAATGATTACATTCCATTACCACCAATCAGACTCCAAACTACTGCCAGTCATGATGAACGGATGTCCTTTCGAGAAGGCCTCATACCTTGTGAGAGTATTGGGCCTCAGACTTACACATGACCTCAAGTGGAATTCCTTTGTGATCCATTGCTAAAGTTGCAGGTAAAATGATCAGTTCTCTGTACCACTTTAGTAAGTACCTGATTCCTCATGCTATCCTCTGCCATTATAAGAGCCAAATCAAGCCAAAAATAAAATACAGTTGCCATATTTGGGCAGGAACTGCTCAGATCTCACTTTCCAGTTTTGAAAAGAGTTCAAAAACGTCTCCAAGTCCTTGTTGGAGAAGAATTATTTTTCACTCACCAACCTCTCTCTCCCAGGCAGGATATGGCGAGTCTCTCTTGCTCTATCACTACTACCATGGAAAATGCTCAGACAAACTGCATCTCCTAGTTCTACCAGGTTTGACCTTCATGGCTAGAGCCCACCATGCCATTTACATAGACGCAACCCCCCCCCCATACTCCATCTGTATTCCATCAACAAGAAATAAATTCCACTCAAACAGCTTTTTCCTACAAACCACTGCCCAGTGGAATAGACTCCCAAGAGAATGTTTCCCCATCACTACAATCTTGACTTGTTCCAGTCTAGAGTCAACTGTTATCTCCCCCCCTATCAATATAAACTACCCCTTAATGTAATCCTCTACCTAGAGTGTGCCCCCAGACTTTGTACAGCAGGAACCATGCTGTAAAACCAAAAAAGGTGTGTGTTTGTACAATAATAATATATACATGTGTGTCTCTACTATATATAATGTGTGTACATATGTTGTATAGGAGAAGGTTATTTATTTGTATGTTTATTTGCTAGTATAAACATTTACTGTATATAAGAGTGATTGTAACTTCTCTGTTTGTGTACAGGTGTGTCAGTTAATTGTGTACAATTTTGTGTGTGATATTTCCTGACACTAATTCTGGGTTAGTCAGCAGGGTGTGTGATTGTGTGCACACACAAGTTTTCTGCTGTGTTCATTCAGTCATGGTATGTACAAGGTGGGGTTTCCTTGACTCTCTCTCTCTCTCTAATAGTTACACTTCTTAACTAGTGTGAATATTTGGTCTTGATTTTACAAGCATAAGATAGGAACAAAAAAAAAACAATTATTTTTTATTTTATTTTTTTATTTAAATACTAGGTAAAAAGATCTGTTTATATGATTTGGTAACCAATTATTATAAAATAAAACTCACTATTTAGTTAGTCACTAACTAGTTGTTGAATCTTTGTGTGTCTGTAATGTGAGTGAATATTTCAATGTGTTTGTTAATCCTCTGTGTCTGTTTTTAATGACTGGCACATTAATAAATTTGTTGTTTAAATATGATTGTGTTAATCAGCTGAGTTTGGTCTGTGCTCATCTGTTTATTCATGGTGTGTGTAAATAAGACTATATGTCTGTAACTATATGAATCAAAGTGTGTGTGTATTCTGATATATACACACTGATAAATATTTTTGTGACTGTGTGACACACATGTATGTGTATGTGTGCGCACGCGTGTATTGTTAGATAACTGTAAATTACTCAGCCAGTGCGTGTGTATATGCATGTTGAATGAAACTAGAGTTTGTATACCTCTTCTTATAAATGTTTGTGTGTATGTGTGTTCTTCACTTCCTCTCCATTTCTTTCCCCTCCTTTTCTGCCCAACCCTCCACCCTGCATCATACTCTCGCCATCTCCCCCACCTACTTCCAGCCTCTAGGCATTGAACAGTGAGGAGGTCGAAAGAAAGAAAGTGGCGGTGAAGCAGGAGGTTGTGGAGATGTAGAAGGAGATGGCGGTGGGGTAGAGAGAGAGAAAGACGGGGGGAAAAAAAGACTGTCTATTGATCTGGTTTTAGAAAGAAAGCAGGCAGACCTAACTCGTTGGCTGCCTGGTTCACTTTCTTCTCCCACCCCTCTCTTATTCAATTTATAGCCTTCCTTTCTTCTCTTTGTTCTCTCTCTTTTTTTCTTTACTGTTGAAACATCAGCAATAATATTACTATCATCATCATCATCATTCTTCCTCTTCCTCATCATTGTTGTTGTTGGTAGTGGTCGTCGTTGTCGTGAAGGTTGTGTTGAATAAGGCAGAGCCAGGGAAGAGGCAGTGGAACCCACCAACCAGAGATTGCACTGCAGCCTGCCTACCCAGTGAAGAAGAAGAAGGCTTGGCTATAATATATTGATTTCTCTACGCAGTGTTGTCAGGTCTACCCAAATAGTCCTAGCTATATTGGGTTGTCGTGGTAACACAACCATCCAGCCACCAGATTTTTCCACTCTGCTTTAGTGATGGAAATTAAATCTCAGGCCGACTGATAGACCCCCCCCCCTATTTTGTTTTTACATCTAGTAATGTAGATTTTTTTTTCTTTTATTTCGTCTTCTCTTTTATTTTCTTCTTTGTTTATTGTTTATCTATTCTATATATGTCGTTGTCTTTTTTGTTTTTTTCCTTTCTTTTTTTTCATTCTTATTCGTCCATTTCAATTCTGTTTTCTTCTATCCATCTTTCGCTTGTCTATTTCCTCTTTCTCCTACCTTGTCGGCCACCCTCCTACTTCGCCTGTTTATTAACCTCTTCCTTTCCCTCTCGTGTTGGCCTTTCCTCCTCCTCTGCTCCCTTGTTATTCTTCCCTCCTCCTCCTGATTCTCTTCTTTCCTTCACAAAACGCGCTTCTTACCCGGGAATGGATTCGAAAAAGTACCACTTCACTATTTTATAACAGGTACTTCTTTTTACAACTTTTTTCCCACCTTTTTTTACTCTCTCTCACACACGTTTTTCTTGTTGTTTACCTATTTTCACTGTGTAATTCTCCTTTTTGTTTTTAATGAAAATATTCTCTTTATTTTTCATATCACTTTTAAACTGAACACATTATGTTCCTTTTACTAGTTAGCTCTTAGTTTTCTCCCCAATATGATTTTTTAAAAAAAACTTAGTTTTTTTTTTACTACAAATACTTGTTGTTTTTGTTATCAGTTCATCTTTCGTAGTCCAAGAAATTTGTTTCTCCCTTTTTATGAAAATATTTGCTCAAGTCAGGGAAAAAATATTCAGGTTTTTCTTTTTGTAAAAAAAATACCTTGTTTTTCCTGCGCTTGTATTTTATCCTAATTACAAATTTTACATTTTTTTTAAAAACTTAATTTGTATTTTAAGTAAAATCACGTTAATTTGATGTGGATACTAAGTGAATAATAAAAGCATAAAGTTTTTTTTAAATTTTTTTTAGTTACTTTTTTATTGACTTTTCTATTATTAATTCTAATGAGTTAAAAAAATTCAAATAATACAGTAATACACGATTGTATAATCATAAAACTGTCAAGAAAAATTTATAACGAATAACAGTTTAAGTGTATCCTGAGTGAAAACTAGTAAATAAATAAGAAACTTACGCTCTAAGTTTTTATTCTTAAACACATGGATGATAAAATTGAATCACGTCTCGCAACGTTAATGAAAAAGGTAAAAAATCAATCAAATGTTTATTGTGTCTGCCTAATCTTTGTATATTTTTCGGGGATATTGTCGATATTTAAACAAAAATTCCTGATATCATTTTTGTTTTTTGTGTTTTCCGCGCTGACATTGATCACTTTAAAAATTTCAATAAATCTCGTTCTATCAATTGATTGGTTGTTTTTTGTTTTCAGTGGCGGGGGTGGCGGAGAGAAACTTTGGCAATTTTCCGTGATTATTTATTTTCTTAAGTTTTAGTTTTGTTCTCGTCAATTGTGATCACAACAGAAACTTATCACTTGCTTATATTCATACGTTTTCCAACTTATATGGACTGTATAATTTTAAATCATTAAAAAACTATAAACAATCTCTATTGAAATCGTGAGTGAAACAAGTTTTTATAAATTCGCACATTCATTAATGATTAAGAAGACACGTGAGTTTTAAATGCTGTTTGTTTGGTTTTTAGACTCGTTCTTTTCTGTCCTTAGCTTTTTTTTCTGAGTTCACTTCACTTTCAAAAGAAACAAATACACGAGTTAGTTTTAAATCACGCTTTCATGACATTTTCCCCCTTTTAATTATAAATTTTACTTTTTCGCGATTATATGATTTTTTTTTTAAAGTTAAACTTACCGATGTTTTTTTTATCTTTTTTAAATAATATTTTCTTTGTTATATTCTATTCTTGTCTATCACGTGGATACAACCATACACTTGTACACTACACATGTCTACGAGTTCATATTCACGTACGACCAAAGTTACTTCAATTTACGCATGGAATCGCCCTTTTTGCGTATATGTACGTCTTACTTATTCTCTATATTTATTTTCTTCGTCGATTCATTTTAAAAATTCCTTTTCTTTTTTCTCTCGGATTTCTATTTTTTTATACATTTTAAATAAAAACACGCATGTCGTTGCTTTTACACTCGACGTAGTAATACGTTGTTCTGTCATCAATTTAACATTGACTTTTAATTGGTCTGTTAATTGTTTGATCTCCTTACCTTATTAGATGAAGATCCGCTCTCCCCATTTACTTCCCTGTTCCACCGACTTTCTTTTGTACCGGCCAGGTTGACAATTAAAGACGGTACGGCCGAATAAATAGTCCAAGTTGAATTGGTATATATTATATAGTTAAAGGTACAGCTGGTATACAAGTAGAGAAATTCAGATAGAAAGGGAGGGAAAGAGAGAAAATAACAAAAGAAGGCAGTACGAGAAGAAATCTGTGAAATACTGGCTTGTTCACTTGTGTTGTACGTTCTCTCTTCTTAAAGGAACCCTCTGCTATTGTTGATACTTTTGAAAAGTTAGGACTTTTCGATTTGTAACTTTTTACAATAACTCGATTGTTGGAGTTACCAGTCAAAATAACATTGTTTATTTTCATTTCCCAGTTAAAGAATGAGTTGATTTGTTATTAACTTTATTTTAAAACTTTTAAAAACTTTTTCTTTCTCTATTAAAAAATATTCCTTAGATGTCTAAAAGTCGACTGTATCGATGGTATTTTTTTATTTTTTAGCGGAAAGCAACAGATAATTTGTGGATTTCATTATTTTTATTAATGAATCTCATTATTTTCGGATATCACTTTGTTGTTAACAGGAAGTTCTGATGATTTGCATGTTGTTAGTTTCCTTGTCGAACCTTGACTTAATCAGAAGAGCGGGAGAACTATTGTTTTCTCTTATTGTTGTTTTTAATTTACTCTTTAAGTAATAATAATAGTAACTTTAGTATTTGTTAGTAATGTTAGTGGTGGATGACCTTGGTGGTTGTATTGAGGAGTCTTCAAATTTGTTTCTATCTCTTAAAGTTCTTTTTTTTTTTCTTTTTTTTTTACCTGAACCAGCCGGCTTTGTTATCCTACACATCGTCGCTTGGAAGACTTTTTAAAACCACTTGTTTAATCTTCTTGTATGACTTTCTTTACTGGACAAGATGATGTCATTTTTACCCCAAACACACTTTTTTTTTATATAGCAAATGCATAAAAACATCAAGGCATGTACCCTGATACTCAATATCCATATCTGTAACGAATATGAGAACACTAAAAAACAAAAAAAAACCAGCTATGGCAAATTGTTTTTTAGTCTTGCTTGTAAAGAAAGTTGTTTATCAAATTTGCAAATTAATTCGCCATTATTTATTTTATAAACGATATTTGTGTATGTGTAATAATAAAAGACAATTTTTGAAAGTCTTCAATTTAATTTGACATACTTTTTAGTTTTCTTTTTCCTTTTTTTTTTTTTTTTAACCGGTGTGATTAGAAAAATACTTTTTCACATGTCATGACGCCGGTTCAGTCAGCAAAATGCAAAAAACATTGAAACTTAACTTTTCCAAATTGTCTTGTTCTTGTATATACCACCATTCTGTTGGATTCTCATCTAACTTTTATTATTTATTCATATGTAATTTGTAATTTAATAATGTCATGTTTGATTTTGGCAACTTGACTCTTTTACAGAAGTTATCTTGTGTTGGTCTGGTTGGGAATGGCTTGAGAGATAATCGTTGAAACTTGTCTCGTTTGCTTGTTTCAGTAAAATAGCTTTATACTTGAACTTGACTCTCCTCTTAAGAACGTGTTTTTAAATCATTTTCCCTAAGTTTAGTATTTCAAATTAACTGAAACTAAAAGAAAGATACCATCCTTCTTTTTTTCTTTTTTTTTTTTTTTTTTTTCTTTTTTTTTTTTTTGTCTCCGGCATTTAAAGATTTGCCAAGACAATTCCAAGTGGCTTTTTTGGGGGGCTTTTTAATATTCTTGAAAATGAAGATCACTAGTAAAATTTGATCTCAGATCAAAACATTTTGATACAAAATTTCTGCTGGATTGCTGGAGAAATGTGAAGATAGAAAAACACCACATAAGAATCAATTTAGAAATAAGCATAAAAAGAAAAGAAAATACCTAAATTTCTTTTTGTGTGTGTGTGTGTGTGTGTGTTATTTGTAAAAAAAAAGTTTCCCTCTTGTTGAGAAGATTTTAATTTATAAAGTTTTTTGTATTAATTATCATTATAGTTTTTCTTTAAAATTAGTATTATAATGAGTCAAGCTTTTCCAAATTAAGTTTTCTATATATAATTAATTTTTATTGTTGTGATACTCATCTCCATTGTTGGTATTATAACTGTCTCCATTGGAAAGGTTTAAATATAAGTCATTGTACAGTCAGACTATAAAATTAACATAGCTTGTAAATTGAATTTTATACTAAAAACATTTCGAATGGAGACATATAGATAACATGAACAAGGTTTATTGTATAGTACTTCTCACATAAAGAACTAGATTCTCTACTGATGTGAATGACCAACTTGTTTAAGTTTCATCAAATCAGCTTAATATAAAATTCATATTTGCATGTAACAAACAGATATAGAGTAAAATATGTCTTGTCAATTTGTAAATTCAATTAATAATTTTGTAAAGCTTGAAAATGGCTATTTTTTAGGAACAGAGTTTATATACTAATTTAAAATGATGGAAGATTGTGATTTTAGATATGTTTTACACTGATATTTCAAGGTTTCTTTTGATTTTTCTCTACATTATAAAACAAACTATTTGCCTACATCCTGAAGGGACATAGCACATAGAGGAAGAAACTATTTGTAACTTAAAAAAGAAAACGAAAAAGCCATGAATTTAAAGTAGCAATAAAAAAAGATATCAATCAATATATGAACTCTCAAATTAACTTCTTCTACTAAACCACTTACTTTTACTCCAACTCTTACAGGCACTATTTATATTTTTGTTTCTGGTCCATTTTTAACAGAAATTATTCACAAAAGAATGATGTTTGTATGCAATCTATACTTCCCCTGGCCTTTTACCTTTGAGTGACATAAAAATGTGCAATCTGTTAAGTCAATAAAATATTTGAGTGCTTTTTGCTTGATTTAAAGAACACTTGAAAATATCTCAGTAAAAATAGAAATTTGTCTTTTGAACAAAAACTCTCCAATTGTCTGATCTGTTTATAAAACAGAAAATGTTAATTGTATATCTAATTTATATTACCGAGATCCTTCTGAGGTTCAACAAAAGTTGATCATTTCAAATAAAATTATTCTTCTTAGGATTCAGTTTGTTTTTTTTTTTTACCTGTTCTTGTATGTGGGAGTTGAATTTGGTGGTACAGGAAACAATATATTGTTGAAACAGGAAGTGGTTTAGATGGGTTTATTCTTCCTGGAATGTGACATCCTTGTCCTCAAAAGAAAGTGGAAATTCTTTTCACAATATTAAATGATGTCTACTTATGTAGGAAAGGAAGATATTTCAGGCAAGTCCCTCATATCACCATACTATCTCTTTAAAACTATTTTCCTTGACAGCACATTGTTGCTGCCTTCTAAACAAATGTTTATATATAAACAAATTACATACAGTTCCCACACAATGTAATATGTATATACACATGTGAAGTCAAATAATAATCATGTTTGCTTTTCAATCATGTGAATGTTTTCCCATATATCTTGTGTGCATCAAAATTAATGCCCTGTACAATTTGTGTGTAAATTGTAACCTGCTTCATTTGTTATGTCGAATGATGACAATATCCAAGTAAACATATTCTGGAACTGTGACTCGCCACCCCCATCTTCATATAATATCTTATGACATTAAAGATATTAATCATATTACATGAGTGTTTTTTTTTGTTTTTTTTTACTGTTTTCTCATTTGTTAACTTGTTTGCTTATCGCCCAGTTCACGCACCTTCCTGATGCTTTGAACAGGCATAGATGTTTATCCCTTGTTTAGGATAGGGTTTCTTGGTTCCTTTTAGGTCTTTTTTTTTTTCTCTTTCACTTCCAGTAGTTTCTTGCATCTTAGTGGCATTAAAGCCTTGCTTAAGATGAATTGATTAAAAAAATTTGTGTCAGTGAATATCTGAGATTTTTTTTTCCTTAATTACCTATGAGGAAATCATTACTAAATGCTAGTCTCTGTTTTTTCTTTTTATATAACATAATGAAAGATTTTCATTTAAATTTTATAATTTTGAAATTCTCTATCTGATTTTTCTTTTCTCTCTTTCTCTTTTTTTCTGATTTAAGATTTCTAGAATAAACTGAATATTGTCAAATTATATGAATAGATTTCTTGGAAATGGCCAATAGCAAAACTGAACACTGTTTCATAAATTTTAACACACATTGATCTCTGAAATTCACTGTATTTGACTATTAGTGTATTTTGAATTGAGTAGTGTCTGTAATATATATATAATTTTACAGTTTCTTTAATTTTAGTTGTCCAAAAAGAACGGGATTGGCCTGTTAAGTATGAACAGTTTATCAACTGAACTTTTCTGCTTTTTCAAATTCTATTTGGCAGTATCATGGGGCAAACAGATACTAATGATAAATCTTGGAATTATTTCTGAGAAATTAAAGTTTTCAATTATTAGATAATTTGGGCAAAGATGAAAATGTATTTAGTAAACCGAAAATTTTTACCAAATAATTCTGCTACCTTAATCCAGTCAAAAATAATTTAACTTCCATGTATTTTCTTATTTTTCATATTATTAAATTTAAAAATTAACTAATATTTTAACCTATTGTTCTAATGGTGATTATAATTAATTTTTTGCTGGTATCTGAGATATATAAATGTATTTTTAAGTTAAAATGTTAATTTTACTGTTATATTGCATGCTGTGAAATAAAACTTTGCTATGATGAATTTGATTAGCTAAAGGTTGAATTAATTCCTTCTTGAATAGACTGATAACAATACATTTCCCCTTACAATTTTCTGACTAACTTCTTTTTGGCTTATTCAAATGGCGCTTACAAGAGTGTCCTTACTATTTCCTTTTTTTTTTTTTTTTTTTTTTTTTCTATTCCTAAAAAAAGGACTGTCAAATAGACCAAAATTCCAATTAAGACAATCTTACCTTCTCTGTACCACCTCCCACTGACTATCAAGTAATCTGTTTTTTTGTTGTTTTTTTTTTTTTTTTTTTTTTTTTTTTTTTTTTTTTTTTTTTTTTCCTCTCTCCTATCTTATGGTAAAATGTTAACAGTTGCCATCAATTTTTCTCAGCAAGTCTACTAATTTTATTTACTCTCTATTATTGTGTGCACATATGGACAGTCTTGGAGAGGAAAAAAATGATTTTATAACTTGTACTAAGTCTTCTTCATTGAATGATTTGTTTGAGAATTCAAGTGGAACTGTTGTTACATTTCTTATTCTGAAAACTCTTGAATATATTTTACCATCCTCTGTTTATCTGCAGTTGGCATAACTAATTTTCTGCATTTGGTACACAGAATCCCACTCAGCTGTTGTTCTTTGAGATTCTGTATTGTCTACAATAATTATGAGAAGGAGAAAAAGTTACAAAATTTGGTGAAGTTTTTAGTTTTCATAAAGGACATCTATGTACACTTGTTAATTTTGCTACTAAACTATCGCCCGGTTCACACTCCACCCACGTCTATTGTACAGGTGTACAAGCTCATCCCTTGTTCTCTGTTCAGGATGTGGTTTCCGGCTTTCTTTTTCCAATCATTTCACTCTTATGTAGCCCCCTGCACATCAGTGGCGTTACCGCCTTGCTCGTGGTGATATGATTAAAAAAAAAAAAACAGATTGATTTATGAGTGTCTAGAAAAATGAAAATGTTAAATGAAGGACGATTTTTAAGCTTTTTTTCTTTCTTAAAAAATAATAGTTGAACTTACATTACTTTCAAATGTTTTACTTGGTTTAAATAAAATATATTTATCAACTTGTTACCATTTTTTTTCCCCTAAGTAAAACTTTGAATCAATTTGAAAATTAAAGTTTCCACAAAGAATTTAATTTTGATGTTGGGGAAACTTGTACACCATTTCCCTCCCTTTTTAGATTAATGCCACATAATTCTCAATGGCAGATAAAGATGGATGATCACAATTGGGTTGATGCTTTTCAGGATATCATTTTTATTGAACCTTTTCTCACCTACCTAATCTCAGGTTTGTTTATATTTTCAAAAATTTAAGATTTTATCAATATAATGAAATATCTGGTCAGAATTGACATATGGTATTTTTCTTGTTGCATGACAAAAATAATTCCCATTCCCCCAATGAAATTTCAACTTCAAATCTTCTTAATTATAGGAAAAATATTGACTGTTTTTATAGAAAAATATTTGACATGACTTTTCTATGAAAATCATAATGGAAGTAATTCAATTTTTTTCCTTTTTTTTTTTTTTTTTTTTTCTCTCTCTTTATGTCTATATAATATCATAAATTAATATAATTTTGGTAACATTTGTATATTGACACACATTATTACTTCAAATTATGTTGAAGATGTTCTAAAATTAATTTGCTAAAAGCAAGTCAACTTTTTTAATGGCTTTATTTTGCTTCAGTAAATTTATTCATTAATTTTAATGTATGCAAAAAAAAATTTTTTTTTTCCTTCTCTTCAATATCTTGAAAATATTTTTTATAGTATATGTATATATACACTAGCCCCAGAACTCACCTAGTGTGAATGATAGGTCATTTTTGAGTTGCTTACAATAAATGCCTAAGAAAGTGGGTTTGGATCCATGTAGATTATTTTAAGTATTAATGAAAACAGGTGTAAATTCAACATTATTGATTTCTCAACCCTTCTTCCATACTAAGTTGTTGCTATGCTAGGTTTGTTTTTGTTTGTCTCTGTCCACCTCTCTCTTTCATGTTAGCTAAAAAAAAAAATCATTTTAACCTCTATATACACAAAGTAATAGTATTTTTTTTACTTTGTGTATATTTTGAGAATTCAAGTGGTTTAAATATTTGGATAATTTCATATCTTAAATATAACTTAAAAAGCTCTACAAGATTAATAGCTTTGTTTATTGAAGTGGAGGAGGAGAAAACCAAGATGTATAAACTTTATCAATATAAGGAAATTATTGAAAAAAATTGGTAATTTTTTTTTTTTTTTATTATGATTTGAAAAAAAAATGTTATAATTTTATTCATTTTTTTTTCTTTTTTCCAATTGCTTTAATGCTGTATATGACTTTATCGTTTTACCTTCATCAAAGAACTCATAAGCTTTAAAAGTTAAGTTCCATCATGCAAAGTGTAAATGGTTTTTCTCTTAAAGGATCATCGATGCTATAAAAAAATGTTGAACAATTTTTGTGTTGAATTAACAAGACTTTGAAAGTTATAGACATTCAACCAGAAATAATAATAAAAAAAAAACAGACATGTTCTGGTCTAACATACATTAAACCAAAATTGTGTAGACACCATTTAACCAAAATAAACACAGAAAACTTATCTTTAGACTTTCATGTTATAGGAAAACTTATTAATTCACTAAAACAAAAATGAACTCTGTTCTGATTTTGTTTTTATATATATATATATATATATATATATATAATTTCTATACTACCAGCCATAATTATTAGGCTACCACAGTTTTTTTTTAAAAGAAATGATGTATTTCATATTATTTTTTGTATTTATTGCCAAATGAAAATAGAATGGTCCTTTTGTTATTATTACTTTGCAAAATTTTACAAGGCAAGGAAGGCAAGATGAACTCATCTGAATCACCTTAAATTTTCTTCATTCTTTCATTGATGAAACTGCAATATAGGTAATTATTAAATATTTATAAATTCATTTGATGCACATGTTATTGTGCAGTATTAACAAAAGAACAATTCTATTTTCATTTACAATTATTCACTTGGCAATAAATACTAAGAAATAGTATGAAATACATTTTTTTTTTTTTTTTAAACACTGTGGTGGCCTAATAATTATGGCTGGTAGTGTGTATGTGTATAAAAACACTATTTTTAATGGATACTCATATTTGAGTAGATACTGTTTTTTTATAATTAAACAGTATATTTATTTATATCTACCTGCCTGAATAATCGAGAAATCTTGATTATTCAGGCTGGTAGATATAAATAAATAGTGTGTCTACTTAAATATGAGAATCCATTAAAAATAACGTTTAAACAAATAAATTAAAAATATGTCAGAGTTAATCTACTTCATAACATTTCATGTGTGTGTGTGTGTGTGTATATATATATATATATATTCATTCTGAATAAACATTTTCATCCATATCTGTAAATATAACTACTTTTTTTATAATAGGCTATATTTCTTTGTGCGTTAGCTTTCTCTAGTTAGCAAATATGTTGCTTTTATTAGTTTTATTCAAAAAACAAATTTTAAAAATTGAAAATATATCAGACAAAATGTAAAATTGTTCATTCATAACAAAACCTTGATTTTTATTATTTTGTATCTTGTAAACTAGAAAGGAAATGCCAAATAAATTAGCTGCTATTTGGGGCTTAACACTTGAGAAATGAACCACAGCATTTGAATCTAACATTACATTTCATGGTTCTGCATGGGAGGATGAATGCTATGACTAAAATCTGGCTGTTAGTTCCAATGCTACTGGACGTTGATCATTTTCCACTTGTTAAAACATAACATACAGCTGGGTATTAAAATGAAATCATTTTTTTTTTTTTTTTTATTGATTAGTTTGTTTTCTATGGCTTATCAACCCATTGTAGGTTATTTAAAGCCAGAAACTATTTCTAGATTGTAAGATTTTTTTTTTTTTAGATAATGATTTAGTAATACAAATTTTGCTCATTAGTCTATAGCTAGTGTATGAATAGGAGGATTTATACCCTTTCCAAAGGGTATTTGCACATAAGTCAATATAAGAAACCCAATGAGTATTGGAACTCAGCTCTCCTAATAACAATTCCAAGCTATTATGCATTACTCCACTCACACATCTGAGCTTAGAGCACCTAGTATTCCCAAGTGGTTATCCATCTAAACACTGACCTTGCTGAACATTGCTTAACTTCAGTGATGTTCAATGTGATATGGCTGTAAGGCTATTTTATTTAAGAAAAATGTACACATTTGAAGGGTTGCTGAAAAGTTCTCATCAAGACATGAAATATTTGTTATTTTACATGGTCAATACTTTCTGCATATTATTTTTGTAGTTTCTTTAATTTATCTCGAGAAAATTCTGAAGTTTAATCATTGAGTTACTGGTTATCAGAAGCAGGTTGGACCAAGAACTTTTCAGTAAGCAATCCTTATTACTTTTTAATGGACATTTAACTTCAAAATGAATTTATCAAAATTAATTTTGCTTGACGATATCCTATCTTAAGCTACAATGTATACATGTAGGTTTTGGTTGTTCAATGTAAATTGCTGATTTATTTAAGCTAAATAAGTTTTTAACAAAAAAAAAAAAAATCAAATCAAATCAAAAAGTCACCATAGCCACAGCAAAATATCAGCTTCTTTTCAAAAGAATTTATTGAAAGAACCATTTTCTTGATTAGAAAAGTTCTTGCCTGTAAGAAAGTCAGCTCTATAATTAAGTCTCTGTCTTCAACTGATACAATTTGAGTAACTTTCTTTGTTACGCTACCATGAAAGGGTATCTTTAATTATCAGCAACAAATACCCCCTTTTTTTTCTAATTCAAATGGATACAGTTTGAGTATTTGAAAGCATTATTTCAAGTATATCGTCATATCTCAAGGTATTCTTTGAATATTTTAAAGAAGACAAGGATGTACTAAGCCACTTCTGCTGTAAACATTCACTGTGGCCTCTTCTGAATGAAAATTTTGTCAATGTTTTGGTTTCTCCGCTATATCCATCTTTAGTCTATATAATCCACTGATTTTTTTTTTTTTTTTAATCATTTCACCCCAAGCAAGGCATTCCACTGCCACTATTGTACATGGGGCTACATAGGGGAAGGTAAGGAGAAAGGAAATGTCAGAAGGAGGGTGATAGATGGGTAAGGATACCGAGGCTGGGGGTTGGGTAGATGGGAAGAGTGTTTGAAAGAATGGATGCGAGTTAGTGTGTTAGGTGTCTATTGACCTTACATTTAAACTCCTGGAGATTGTAGCTGTTGGGGAAGCAATCAACAGTTGAATAATACTGGGGTTCTTGTAGTGCCATATCGCGCATGGACGGGCGTCCCTGCATGAACGTACGGTGGGCAACCCCGAGTTGTCCACCGTACGTTCATGCAGGGACGCCCGTCCATGCGCGATATGGCACTACAAGAACCCCAGTATTATTCAACTGTTGATTGAAAGGTTTTCAATATTGAAAAACCAAGAGTGTAGTAAAAATTGAAGAAATGTATTTTTTACTGGATAATCAATAAATAATTTTAAAATAAACTGAATTAAAATGTTTAAAGGAATTTAAATTAAAAATAAAATTGAGCTTAAAACAGAATTTGCAATTTTACACTGAACAATTTAATAGATCAATAAGTAAAATGCTGATTGTTTCTTCTGTTGATGTTTATAGATAACAATTTTTTTTATATCAATTGTTGAAACTTTCTGAAGAGTGGCCTTTTCAATTACAAAATAAGTTAATCTATGAAACTCTTGAGTTAAGATGCTGAATATATCATCAATCAGCTAAGTGACAAATTCTATTCATATTAATCCTATATATAATATCTGTAAAAAAAGAGTTTGTCTCTTTAACAGAGCAGATTCATACCAACTTCGAAGTTTCATGAGCAAAACAACCCTGATGATTAAGAACATCATAATGGTGTTCTTACGAAACTTTGAAGTCAGCATGAATCTGCTTTATTAAAGAGACAAATTTTTGTACTTATCAACACTATCTACACTGATATCAAGCACAAAAAAAAAACCTGCTTGCTAAAATACATTTTATCAGCAAAACCACTAAAAAACTACAACCTTGGCACTAAACACAATCACAATTACATGTGCGCACACACACAACCTTTCAACCGCTTGAACATTCTCAAATTTAAAAGCCCCGATAGACCAATGATATCCTCAACTTTTGTATATAAACGTTCAGCAAAATAAGTCCTGCTTTGCCTTGGTAAAGTCCCTCAGTGGACAGAACACATTTACTAAAAAGCTTTTGCTCTTGTCTCTTTTTATTCATTTCGTTCCTTTACAGATAGTTTATCTGAAAATAATTTACATAATGTATTGTCACCAAAGTTAAGATACTTCCAGACTATATCAGTCTTTTTCTACAAGATCTTTGTGACAGTTACAAAATTTAAAGATATAAATAAAAAAAAAATTCATATTAACACTTGGCCATCATGAGTAAAGTTTTGCCCATGTATTTTAATTAATATGCATAAAGTGTAAGGATTTAAGGAACTCTTTTTATGAGCTTGGATTATTTACAAAAACGTTAGAACATTAACATGGTAAATAATCCAAGCACATAACCAACTCTAAAATATTGAACAACATATTTAACATCTCTTCAAGATAGCAGTATTTATTTACCTGCCTGCTTCTCTTTTTTAAGGGACAGTCTTGTTCTCAGGCAGATGTGCATTGTGGTGCAGTGGATATCTGCTCAGAACAAGAAATCGGGGAGCCAAGTTCGAATTCCAGTTGAATCCATTGCATTCACTTACGCACAAATACTCTTGGGAAAGGTATTAATTCGTCTCTTCCCTCCAGTTATGGGTTAAATAGCAGGACAGATTGGGTTTTATAGCCTTGGCTGGCAACCAGTCTACCACAGAAAGCAATGGCAACCTACTGCAGGATAATCTTCTGCCCAGTCAGTCATGTCTCTTTCGAGACATGATTACCCAAACGTGTTTCACGTATGGCAGTTAATTGACTGACTTGTTCTCAGAAGAGTAAGCAATGTACAAGCAATTGAAAAATGACAAAAGTGTTTTGTAAATATACATATAAGAGAAGAAAGAAAAAAATGGCTCTTATGATTTTGGTCTTCACTCTTAGACTGGGTGATTCCTTAAAGTGTCTCTGTATGCTTGAAATTGGCTCTGAACCTCTGAGAATCTTAATTTCATTCTATATCCAAATCCTGCTGCCTTGTTCATACTAAAAGAAACATTCATGCTGACACTTTTTGGTTAAAAAATATCAATAAGTTATGATAGTGCTGAACTGTTGGTTATTAGTATTGTAGATAATCATGTTTGTTTATATTAGTAGTTCATAGACAACCATGGGGGGGAAAAAAATCATGAAAAAAAAAGGGCTTGGTTTTAAGTGAAGAGTGTTTTAGAAATTTTTCTGAAATGGACAGCAGCAGCAGCTGCTAATATCATTTCTTGCATGGAACTTGTAAAGACGCTGACTGCATTTGAAGTCATCATTCATTACCTGGTTTTCCTCTTGGGAATTCTTTCATTTAGCCAAATTATTAGAAACAAGTGTCTGATTTGCAGACATTTGAAAAAAGACACCAGAAAACATTAAACTGGACAAATTTTTCTGGAACAGTTGATTTCTAAAAAGTGGTAATAGATCGCAAATTAATCAAATGAATATACACCGCTTAGACAGTGCCTTAAAGAAATATTGTTCCTATCTGAAGAATGTTACAAAGCTAATTATCATTACAAACATTTGCAATAGTTTTTTGCCATTGTCATTCAAAACGCTTAATATACGCATTTTAAACAATTTGTAGGTGTGTATAAGAAAGTTCAGAAAAGTTCTTGACATGACCAAGTAGTCTTTCTAAAAAAAAAAAAAATTGTTTGGCTATTTGCTCAAATTTTAGGAAATAGATTCATCTGATAACTTTTCAGTGTGTGTATGTGTTTACACATATTGTATATCTCCAGTATTGATGTATTCCTGTTTTGAATGGTAAAATTTGTTTTTATAGCACAGAATCTTTATAAAATGAAGTCAAAGAAAGTGGCCTGTAAGTTGCAGGGAAAAGTTTTTCCAGATTTCAGTAATATATATATATATACACACACACACACACACACACACACACACACTTTTTTAACATTTGATTTCTTTACTATATTTTAATATACCCCCCAAATACTTCCTTATAGTTTTTATTTCCGATTAATGCATAAACATAAAGGCACAAGTGAGCCAGGTTGTCTGTATCAAAATCTTTTTAGGATCCTTTTGGGGTGATTTGTTTCAGATCTAGTTAAAAAAAACTGACATTCACACACCAACTTAAGATCAAGATGAGAATACCTAAAAATAGGTACGATGTGTGAAACTCCATAGTTCTAGAGATTTTAGGATTATAATGTACAAATAGGTGTTACATACAAAAAAAAGGAGATAATAGATGCCATCAAATCAATTCTCGTACAGAAATCGATGTTCTTAAATACCGGTTGATATTTTAGGATTATGAGTATGGTCAGATTAATGTCTTACATTCAAACTAAAAAGTGGTCCAATCCCATTACACAATGTCTGATGTTTAGACTGTAGTCAATTTAAGGCATAGAAGAACTTATAAATAATTGAGCCATGTTAATTCATTCACAAAATGTATATAAAAATATTACTTTGGTCAATACAAAGGCAAATGTACTTTAAATACTAACCTAGATTGTTTTACCTTTATATGAGTGAAACCAAACTCAAATTTGTGCTTTCACAAAATTTCTTGCTGACAGAAAATCAGTAGATTATTACTTTTAGAAAATCAGAGATTATTACTTTTAAAAAAAATTTTTAAGTGGAAAATTGATTTTTATCTCTGGCTTTCAATCCATATTTGTTGTGACATTATTCCTAACTTAATACTGTATTCACACAAGTGTCTTTTTGGTCAGTTTTCACTATTATCAGTTCTTATGAGAAACAGATTGTTGCTAAATACTCTTTAAATCAAATTATATAAATTTTGGTTAACAATTTGAGCAAAAATAAACAACTAGAAACTATGCCATTTTGTACCTTAGTTTATCAGTTATTTCATTTCTATGCAAGGCAATGTTTAACTTTGTAAAACTTTAGAAAAGAAAAAATATGGAAAAAAAAGCTTATTTCTTTTTGCCACGATTTTATACAAAATGTATTTTAGTAGTTTTAAATTTAAGACAATTTTTTTCTTTGTCTATTGACTGACAATATTGTAATGACTTATCTAAAATCTCAACTTCTGTTTTTAAGAGTTGACTACAGGCCATGAGAGCGGTGAAAGACAGTCACCTAAAATCCCAACTCTTGTACTTAATTTTTTTTAGTATACATATTGGCCAACACTTTCTTATCAAATTATTACTTCTGTTCAAGAATTTTTTTTTTTTTTTTTGGAAGGACTTCGGCAGACTAAAATGATGTTTATATTGACATAACTATGCATGCACACAAATGAGAGGTGACACTGATAATTTTAAATTAAAAAGAATTTATATACACATCACCTTCAAAAATGCTATACCTAAGGTTTAAAATGCATTTTAAGCATGAAAAATGTTTGTTGAATGTTTTCTTTTATTTTTACGCTAATAGGTTAAACTTAATATTTACAATAGGCAAACTATTTTGTTGTATTTCAAAACAAATTTAAATTGATTTTAATGTGTTTTTTTTTATTGCTAAAGTCAGCCATATTGACAATTCTATCAACAGCATAATTTTCTTTATTAAAAAAAAATCTTCCAAAAATAAAATATACTTTTCTGAAACTTTGAGGAAATTAACTGATTAAAAGTTTAATTAACCTTTAATTAAAATAAATATTACTTACATTCATCTTAAAATATCACAGAAAAGAATTCTTTTAACAGAGATTGGTGCTTTTATGAGGTGTTGACACATCAATAGTCTGACAATTGCAAGATTTAGGTAAGAGGGAAATAATTTTTTAATTCTTTAGCAATGTTAAAAATTTAGGAAAATATTCTAAGTAACATAATATTTTATGGAATTTTTAGGTACTTTGACTTTATAACTCTTATTTTCCAAGATGTTTGTTAAGAAAATGTTAGAAAATTAACAATAAATTTTAAATTTACTATAGTTACCACTTTATTTTTTGATAGTATCATGTATGGGTATCCATATCTACAAAAAACTGCACATTTATACACACACACAAAAATAATTCAAATTTTTTTTTAAATACTGATATTTGCTGAATTGTAGTAAGCTTTTCCATTTATGATTAATAAATGTAGTTTGTTTATACAATAGCACCTAACCACAACAAATTAATACAGAATTATGAAAGATTTAAAGTTCTATAAATTATTATAATAAAAATTTTATAAAAAATGCAAACAAGTCTTCTAAAAATTTATTATTCTTTGACATTTTTTTTCCCTAAGACAATAGTGGCTATAATATGTTATTCATAAAAGCAATTAAAAGTTGTATTTAATTTTTTATATAACTGTGAGTTCTGTTTGACAAAAAGAAATTGATTTAAATTCTCCAATTTTTGTCTTTATAACTAATATTTATATTAATTGCTACAAAAATTAATTTCTTGAAATTTCATAAAATTAAATGAGTGCAAAGTAACAGATTATAAAGGTAATTTTTACTAAGGTTTTCATAAAAAAAAATGTTTCTAAAACAATTGAATTAATTTGTGAATAAGTCCTAAAAGTTTCATGAAAAACCGACAATTTTCTGATTTTTTGCAAGAATTTTCAAATTGATGTTTTTCACTGCAAAAAGATGCTCAGATTCTCCATACTAATTTATGGTCACCTGTTGATACAAGAAAAGCAAAATTTTGAAGGTTCTAAAATAGATTAAAATAGATTAAAAACAATATAATAATCAAATTAAGTTTAAGACTTCTTTTTTTATTTTTTATTTTTTTCACTCTTATGAATGCTCATTTTTTAGTGAATATTTGGGCATTTAAACCCAGTGTAATGGTTAACAAGCTTGTCTCATTAGCACCTATTACAACTGAGAAGTGAGTTTAATTCTCACTGGGTTCTCCATACTTTTGGCCTTGTGCCACATCTAAGCAGCACTTAGAAAATTACGATATTCAGGATTTGATGGGTAAATTGGTGCAGTGCCATTTTTATATCTTAATTTCATTGTTTTTTTATTTTGTTGACTGCACAGTAAAATAGGGTCAGTTGGGCACTGTGGAAAAAAGAGCACCATGACACAATTCACACTGCCATAAATTTTGTAACGGTATGCTGTACTGCTTGGAATTCATGTCAGAAGCTCCAAACATTTTAAAGTGCTTGAGTATCAATTTGTGGATTTGGGAAGAGTTTGATAAAGTTCTTAGTATTCTATTGAACTGAACATCCAGTCAACATCATGGCATTTGGAGTGATCACTAATGATGGCAGCATTATGCCTCCATTCATCTTCCTGCAGGGCCTCAGACTGAACATGGAGGTCTACATCATCTACTCTCTTGGCTGCTGGAAGACCCTATGTCTGACAACAGGACTTTGTACCATGTTACACAAGCAGGAAAATCCAGTCATGGCTTTCAGATAATTTCTGTGATCATAATACAACTGTGTACTGGTTTAATTTAATTATGACCAAAAACTAATTAACTAAGAGGCTTATCCCTTGTTTCCTGTTCAGGTTGTGGTTTCCAGTTTTTCTCTTCTCCAATCTTCTCACTTTTTTTTTTTTTTTCAATTGGAGTAGATAGTCCAAACTATCGCCCGGTTCACACTCCACCCATGTGTATTGAACAGGTAAAGAGGCTCATCCCTTGTTTCCTGTTTGGTTGTGGTTTCCGGTTTCTCTCTTTTCCAATCTTTTCACTCTTACGTCGCCCCCTGTGCATCAGTGGCGTTTTCGCCTTGCTTGGGGTGATATGATTAAAAAAAAAAAAATATCACCCCTTACATTTGGCCACCTAATTTCATAGACTGCAACCTTCTTGATAATTATGTGTGGGGCACAGTTGAGCGAGAGACCAACAAAACTCATTGCAACATCAAAGATGAAGTGAGACCAACATCATTCACCAACTCAAACAAGGAGACTGTCTAGAAGAGTTGCAGGAAATTCTGAACTCATTTGAAGTTCGTGGTTGAAGCCAGTGCCAATTATCTGAATAAATATTTTTGTCTAATTTTAGTAAATATCTCTGTTAAAATGAGATATCGGTGTTATTTTCATTTTTTGCATAATTTAGGTGAACAATTTAACCATCACACTGTGTGTTATGTATGTGTATATATATATATATATATATATATATATATATATATATATATAATTTTTGTATGTAAAACATCTGCAATGGTTTTTATTTTAGTTGTTAAATTACTGAATCACATGTCTGTTATTTGTTGACAAAAATAATTTAAATTTTATTGCAAACTCTTGTTTAAAGCAATATTTTTAAAAAAAAATTTAGAATTTCAGGCTGGTTTTTAATCAGGATAAGGACTAAAGTAATCCTACTTCAAAGTTGGTTTACTATTTAAAGCATTTGCTTAATTAAAACAGTGTGTAAGTCAATCTCCAATGTTATTAACTAGCTTACAAGAAATAGGGAGTGGAGGCTTTGATTTTGAAAAAAAATGCATATTTACCAATGAATATCTTGTTTTGGCTATAGACAATGGCACACTACTGCTTTCTCAAAGCAAAAAGATTAGAAAGAAAAAAATGATATAAGAAATCTGAACCATATAATAATTACAAGTTTTTAATTCATATTTTGCAAAATTATAATTACAAATTCTGTGTATGTAGTTTGATCAAGTTCTTAGTATTCTGTTGAACTGAACTTTCAAGAGTTGTTTTTAAACCTGTTTGAAGACTCAAGAATACTGCAAAATGAAAATATTTGTGGTCAACTAAAAAAAGTTGATTTCACATTAAAAATAATAGTAAAAGTCATTTTGAAATTCAAAAAAAGTTTGTGGGGGGAAAAAATAAGTTAAATTAAAACAAGTCAGATTAAAAAAGAAAATATTTGGAAATTTTGAGAGATGTTAAAATAACTTGTTGAATCATAATCTTTCTATGAAAATTTGTCTTTGAAATCTATTTGCTGCAATGCTCATTAATTTTATCACTTCAAAGATGGCAAAATTTGTAATTAAGCTTTTTTTTTCTTCCTTATTTACATATATCATGCATTACAAAATGTTATTGAGCAAACAAGATTGTTCGCAATGTTTTATGAGCTTAGGTGTAAGGAATGTTATTTATTTTTTGCCTTTGAGTCCCTATCAACAAGCTAAGTGACAATATAAAAAATATAGTAAAATTGAAGTTTAGGAATCTGAAGTTAAAACTCAAAATTATTAATTTAAGTTTGTTAAAGAGAAAGTCAAAGATTAGGCAAGTCAAGAAATAATTAACCAACTGACTTTAAAAAAAAGTTTTCAAGATATATTTTGTAAAGTTTCATTTAATAAAACAATGAGAAAATAACAGAATTAGCAAAACCTGACATGGAAAACCCAATTTTAGATTTTCTTTCACTTATGAACAACATCTATACACACATTTAATATTCTAACAAAACTCTGGCTGTTGATATGTAGTGAAATGAAACAAATGAGAGCTGATGAAGTCAGTTGATTTCATTGTGTTATGGGTTGGTGCTGGTCTTTATCAAGAAATTTAATTATCAAAAGAGGCTGGGTGACTACTTTTGTCCACAGCCTTTCATTTGACATCAGGAACAAAATAGTAATCCATATAGTTTCATTGGTACCAACAAGGTTTTGGAAACTTTCTTCACATTTTCAACCATGACATTGCAATAAGAACCAGCGATGTTTGTCTCGACCAAGTTTAATATGTTCCTGGTTTGAAAGTATTCTCATAAATTTTTCTCTATTTTGTGTTTTCTCTTTTCTTTTCTCTTTGGAGAGCGTAAAGAAATTGCTAGGACACAATCAAATTAACTTCCCTAAACATGACCCGAGAAAGATTTTCTGGAAAGAAACAAGCAAAGAAACAGTGTCAACTCCATGTTAAATGATCATTATGTCATGTCCAGTGCACTGGCTATTAACATATCAAATATCCTTTTCAAGGTTATGAAAAACTAAAATATTCAAAGTGCAAAGTTCAATAAGGGCAAGGAGGGTATATTTCTCTTGGATCTTTTCACAACATCAGCTATTTTTCAAGTCAAGTTATATCCGATGTTATCATAGACTATTGCAGCATGTTAAGTCTCATCACCAATCTTACAGAATTAATCAATGGAGATATTAGCATCATTTATTTTTTATTGCCTAAAGGCAGTCCTTTAGATTTTTGTTTCTCTGCTCTTATTAAAATAAATTAATTTATCTTTTGTTTTTATTTCTTTTTAGGGCCTTGAGAATGCTTCAAGAGCTGTCTAAACTTCTTTTGAGAGACAAAAAGACTCATAAAAAAATATGGTTAAAAATTCTTGTCACCAGTGAGAGTAGCTCTTACCTGACATTGTTGTTGAAGTTTTCATTGTGCACAATCTCTCATTTTGTTTTTTAAGGGGTAGCAGTGTCAGCATTTATTCCTGCCGGCCAGATCCCCCCACCTTCAAATTACGTCTGCGTTCATTTGAAAGATTTGGCTCTTTTCTGTTCTTATTGTGTCTTCTTGTTTCTGTTTTTAAACTTTTTTCTTTCCTTCCTCATCATTCCTAGCTTTTGGCAATAACAGCTGGAATCTCTCCTCACTTTAAATGTTTGAGGCCAGTCAATATTCTTTCTCCCTCTAAGCAATTTCAATGTTGGCCCACTTAAGCCTGCTATGTTTTGCTTTGTTATGGTAATATTGTTTATTAATATCTCTTTCCTTTTTTTTTTTTTTTTTTTAATATAGCTCTCTTTATTTTTCTGTCTATACCTCACATCTACAGATGTCCATTCATCTCTCCGATTTACAACATATTTGTCTGTATGATAACATTTTCTTTTTCTTATTTTTTACTTCTAGTAACCTGCCAACCTTTTTCTCTGTACAAGAGGAATGACTGAAGGCAAAGTAATTAAATTTTCAGTTTAAATTTTTAAAGTCAAACCGATCTTGTTGGGGTTAATTTAAAATAATGTCTTCAGGTTTAAAAAGACATATGTGATGTAATTCTCTCTTTTTATCTGTTGGAGTATGCAGGCATAATTTGTCATAATGACAATAGTGTTTATTATTATTATTATTATTATTATCATCATTATTATTATTAATAATAATAACTAATGTAGAGGATGAGGAATTTACAATAATTGTGGCATGAGGAAAATGTGCAGATATGAAATATAAATGATTAGGAAATATCTTATCAGTACTTTATTTTTGTTGTTGCTTTGTACATTCCAATCTACTTTATCCCTGATGATGATCTGCGGGATTCCAATTAGACCATGTAACCAAATTAGAGATAGGCAAAATCTGGTTTGCAAATTTTTAAGCAAATCTTAAGTTCTTATGAAATCCCAGGTATATATGATTGAACAGAAATCTTTTATATTGACTTATATGTAAGGTGCGGGTGTGCGTTTTGGTGTAGTGGATATTGGCTCAAAACAACAAATTGGAGAGCCGAGTTCAAATTCCAGTTGAATCCCTTGCATTCACTTACGCATAAATACCTTTGGGAAAGGTATTAATCCGTCTCTTCCCTCCAGTTATGGGTTATAGGACAGATTGGGTTCTATAGCCTTGGCTGGTAACCAGTCTACAGAAAGCAATGGCAACCTACCGCGGGATAATCTTCTGCCCAGTCAGTCACATCTCTTTCAAGCCATGATCACCCAAAGCGTGTATCATGTATGGCACTTAACTGACTTATATGTAAGGTAAAAATATATATCAACAAGCACACATTTTTATGGAAAATGAACGGCTCAAAATATGCGTATATAATGGTAAAAAATTTGACTCTTCTTTAAAAGAAATTTACTGTTTAGTAAAATTGGCGTTTTCTTTTTGTTTGTTTTTTTTTAACTTTGAATTGATCTTCTAGAATTTAAATGAAAACTAATTTTAAGTTTTTTTTTCATTGAACTGCTAAATTGTTTTGCTTACTCTTTCCCAAAGAATAATTTTTCTACAAACAATTATTAGGGTGACAGGTCTTGACTTCTCGTCATTGATTTCTTATATTTATTCTTTATTTTCTCTTTATATCTCATAAGAGAAAGAAAAAGTTTCCACAAATTGATTTTCTTCAAAGCCATTATTAGCTGACCTTGCTGCAAAATATCCATACACACATATGTTGCTTTGTGTTGGTGGAATCTGAGCCCTTGCTGAGTATAATGTCCAAATAAGAGTTAAACTTTTTATTGATTATAGAATAAGGTTGTTTTTTCTCCTCTTTTTCCTCTTTGTTTCATATACAGGAGCTGTTATTTGTTGACACTTCGTGTGACTACATTAATAAACATGCTTTGCCCACTTGGATGACATTAAAAGTGCTTGACAAATTTATTGGCAAGTATTTAATTGGAGTGAATATTATCCATGTATATATTGACTGGTTTATATGCTTCTTTGTTCTCTGTCGTGTTGATTTAGTTTTAGATTAAATGAGTTGAGCTTGTTAATTCGTTGGACACTTATTATTTTTATAGATTTAAGTTGTTTGTTTTGGGTTTTTTTATAATTATATTTGTTATCTAACATCCCATCTATGTCTTATCTAAATATTGTATACTTTATTATAATACTTACTCCTCATTGCACATTTATATCTTCTGTGGCAGTATTTGGTATTTCTAATGTCACAATTTCTATCATGAACAGATTTTATGGCTGTTCAATTTGATTTCTAAATTATGGGTCAATAAACATATCATCATGGTAGATACCTCTAAAGATTTGCTAAAAATGAACATACATGATGAAAAAAAAAACCTAAACTATATAAAAACAAAGTTTTATTGTCAATATCTTATTATTATTAAGAGGAAAGACCTAAGAATTTTTTTTTAATTATTAAATTATTTTTCTTTTTTATCCTTTTTAGAACCTTCAAAATTTTGGTTGAAAATCTTATTTTTCTTTCATCAGTAGGTAACCGTAAATTAGTTGAAAAAATTTTTTTGTGGTGAAAAATACATTGATTTCAAAATTCTTGCAAAAATCAAATTGTCAGATTTTAATGAAAATTTTAGAACTTATTCACAAGTGAATTGATTTTAGAAACATTTCTATTTTTAGAAAATCTTAAAGTAATTTACTTTACATCTGTTAACCTGCACTTGTCTAATTTTATAAAATTTTGAGAAATCCATTTTTGTAGGGCTTACTGTTTATATTCATTATGAGAAGTGTTCGAAGAATTTAAATCAACTTTTTTTTTTCTAAAACAGAACCAAGTTACCAAAAATCTGCTCTAAATCATAAAAAGGAAAATACAATAAAACTAAAACATTTAATTAGGAAAGCTTTTGATTACTTTTAATAAGAAGATATATCATGAGCACTATTATATTAAGAAAAACTTTCTTTCAATGAATAATAAAATTTCTTTTTTTTTTCTTTTTTTTTTAATTAGAATAATTTATAAACTTTTAAATCTTTTAAAATTCTGTATTAATTTTTATTAGTTAAGTGATATCATTATTAAGTAAAAACTATAATTGTAAATGAAAAAGCTTACTATGATTCAGCAGCTCCAGTATTTTAAAAAGAATTTTGAATTTTTCTTTTTTTGTATGTATCAGTCAGTCAGTTAAGTGCCACACATGAAGCACGCTTGGGTGATCATGTCTCGAAAGAGACATGACTGACTGGGCAAAAGATTATCCCGCAGTAGGTTGCCATTGCTTTCTGCGGTAGACTGGTTGCCGAACCAAGGCTATAGAACCCAATCTGTCCTGTTATTTAACCCATAACTGGAAGGAACAGATGGATTAATACCTTTCCCAAGGGTATTTGCGCGTAAGTGAATGCAATGAATTCAACTGTAGTTAGAACTCGGCTCCCCGATTTCTCATTCCGAGCCGATATCCGCTGCACCACAACACACATCCTTTTAATGCACCAATTTTTATAAATACAGATGTCTATACCCAATCATGTTGTAAAATGAGTGATAACTATAGTAAATTCAAAGCCAAGGTGTCTAAAATTCAGTAAATATGAGATTAGTTAGCAATATTTTCTTAAATTATTATGATGACTGGCTAGGTAGTTAAAAAAAAAAAATTATACAAAAAAAGATTTTCCCATTATATTCAAGTAATTTTTATGGATATATTCCCATATAAAATATTAATTAAATTTCCCAAACATCAGGCTGTCAATAGAGCTGTCAATACCTCATAAAAACACCCACCTCCATGTTAAAAATGCTTTTTTGCAACATTTTAAACTAAAAGTAATATTTGTTTCAAATCAAAATAATTAACCTTTAAATCAGCTAATCTTCATCAAATAATGTTTCATAAAAGTCCATTTTATTTTTGAAAGATTTTTTAAAGAGAATTATGTTGTGCTGAAAGAATTGTAAACATGGCTAAGATATTTTTTTTTTTTTTTTTAATCATATCACCCCGAGCAAGGCGGTAACGCCACTGAAGTGCAAGGGGCTACATAGGAGTGAAAAGATTGGAAAAGAGAAAGCCGGAGACCACATCCTAAATAAGGAACAAGGGATGAGCCTCTTCACCTGTTCAATAGATGTGGGTGGAGTGTGAACCGGGTGATAGTTTAGTCTATCTACTCCAATTGAAAAAAAAAGAAAAGAATGAAAAGATTGGAAAAGGGAAAGCCGGAAACCACATCCTAAACAAGGAACAAGCGATGAGCCTCTTCACCTGTTCAATAGACATGGGTGGAGTGTGAACCGGGCGATAGTTTAGTCTATCTACTCCAATTGAGAAAAAAAAAAAGAAAAGAGTGAAAAGATTGGAAAAGAGAAAGCCAGAAACCACATCCTAAACAAGGAACAAGGGATGAGCCTCTTCATCTGTTCAATAGACGTGGGTGGAGTGTGAAATTGCCTCTTTTCAGTTTTGAGTTACTGATGAGAAGGATTTCATAAGGTCAGCATCTCATTTGCATTTTTGTGTATTCTACAATAGTTTGTGGTCTCTGAATTTTAGGTTGTAAATGATCAAAAAGTATCTGTAAAAGTATTGAGTCACAATTTTTGATTTTCTGTAGTGTATTGACTTCTGTGATAGCCGCTTGCTGAAAAATATCAACCTTTTGTAGTCAGAGTGAAATGGGTAACTGGACATGTAATATTCCGTGCACATTTGAAAAGCGTCATTGTGTTCTTTTTTTTAAAGAAATAAAAGTAATTCCTATCAATTTAAAATCCTTTTGAAATATAGCAAACTATTTTACTTATTGGAAATATTAAGTTTAATCTGTTAGCTTGCAATTAAAACTAAAATAAAAGATTCAAAAAAGAATAAAGATTGTTCATATTTCTTAACTCATTTTAAACTTTAGGTATCACTTTTCTTTGGATGTACCTACATTATGGTCTCTGATTGTGATGTTGAAGAGAAACGTCAAAGCACACTATACAAAAATTAAGAATTTATAATGTCTTTTATTATCTGAGAACATAATTACTGCTTTTGCCTTGACACTTTAGGCTGATTTAAGTTTATTCTTTGTACATTTCATATTTTACAAATTCTATAGTTATTAAAAATTTAAAATGTACCTTTTTTTTCTCTCTCTCTCTCTCTCTCTTTGACTAAAATATGAGTTAAGAGAATTTTGCTTTCATAGAGTTATGGACTATAAAAATTTACATTTGATAAATAGATAAATAAATAAACAACCAAAAACCCTTACTCTTTATCATGTGGTTCAAAGAAATTTCTAACCAAAAAGATATTCTGATGGAACCTTTTTGTAAGCCTTTATTCTGGGCCTGATTGTAGTGACACAATGTCTGGTAGTAATAAAAAAAAAAAAAGTTTGAGTAAAGAACTTTTCAAGATTATTTTCAACCAGATGAAATTTGAAACCTGAGACAAGTTTGAAAAATAGCTTAGTGAACACTTACAAGGGCAACCAGTTTGGTCACTATTCATATAAGGTTTGCCAGATTTTATTTAAAGCCAAATATGTATAAAAAGCTAGAAACTTTATAAAAAGCCAGATAAACATGAGATTTTATTTATTTATTTATTTATTAATATTGGGATTTTAGGCATTTTATTATGAAAGCACTTTCACTTTATTATTTCTTTCAATTTAAAAAATTTATAATTGTTTTGTTTTTTTGGTTTTTTTTTTTGTTTTTTTTTTTAATTGTAAATTTGATAATTTATTTTAAGATAATGCTAACAGTAGTCAAACAAACCTGATTTGCTGGAAAATCTTGTTTTTAGTGTTTTCTTTCCAGAATTTTAATAATATTTTATGATTAAAGATGTTTTTGGGTAATTTCATGAAATTTAATTATTTTAATTGAATTTTTTTTTTTTTTTTTTTTTTTTTTTTTTTTTTTTTTTTACCTAAGGTTTAGGTACCTCCACTATATCACTGAAAAAACAACATAGAAAAAAAGATCCCAAACTTAATAAAAATGAATTGTTTTCCATAAAAATGTTTGTTATTATTAAGATGAAAGATCAAAGTATTTTTTTAATTATTTTTCAAAATTTTTTAATCCTTTCTTACGTTCGAAATTTTGGTAAAAATCTTGTTTAGTTTTGTTAGCGGGGAGCCAAATCGTTATGAGAGCTTACAATGGAAAACGTGATATTACATAACTCATTTTTTTTTTCCTGGTGACAAACATGTTAATTTGAAAATTCTTGCAAAAATCAAATAATTGTCAGATTTTAATGAAATATTCAGAACTTATTCACAAATGAATGAAATCATTTTTTAAATAATTATTTTTTTAAAATATTATTGGTAAAAGAAAGTTGTTTTTTTTTTGTTTTTTTTTTACATCTGTTACCCCCTCTCCATGTAAATTCATGAAATTTCAAGAAATTAAATTCTGTAGGAACAGTTGGTTTTATTAGTTAAACACAGAACTCATTGGGGAATGTAAATCATGTATTATTTTTAAAACCATTTAGCCCCCTTTTCCAAAAATCTACTTCAAATAATAAAATAAAAAATGCAATAAAACTATGACATTAATTAATTAGATAAGCTTTTAATTGCTTTAATAAATAATATTTCTCTTTTCCAATCTTTTCACTCCTATGGCCTTGCTCGGGATGATATGATTAAAAAAAAAAAAAATTCAGACATTATAGCCTGGAAAAAATTTATTTTTTTATTTTTTTTTCGGTTAATAATGAAGTTTAAAAATTATTGTTTTGATTTTTTTTTTTTTTTTTTAATTATTAATAATTTATAAAGTTTCAAAAATATTTTAAAAATATTTCCAAGACTTGTAGACATTAGGCTGATGGGTTATAAAATGAAGACTATATTTACTCATCAAAAATTAAAAAGTTTAATACAAATCATCTAGCCATCATATTTTAAAAATAATTTTATGTATTTGAAGTTTTTTTTTGTTTTTTTTTTTTATAATTCCTATGCATACATTAAAATGTCATCTGTTTCTTTTCTTTACCAGAAAAAAAATTGTACAATTATGTCACTTTTGATTGCCATACACTTATCTCACATCTGGCAAGCTGTCAACACATTTGAAATATGGAGTACAAAAAAGTTCAACTCTTTGATTAAGAAATAGTTTTATTCTAAATTTCATGTTATAAATAAATAATACTTGTGTAAATCAGATTCATTTAACATTATTTTTTGAAAATTAGCAAATTTAATGTGTCAGAATATATATTCTATTTTTGCGAGATTTTTCAAATCAAGAATTACTTTTGTTTACAAATGTTTCGATTGCTCAAAAATGGCCCCCAAAAATTTTTTTTTTAAAATCTCAAATTTTATATTTTAATCAATATAATTTCTGTTTGAAAACATCAGAGTATTTTGCTTACTAGAAATAATAAATTTAATCATTTAGCTTTTCAATTAAAATTAAAATAAGTTTCAAGAAAAATTGTTTATTTTTAAAAATTCAATTTAAAAGTTAGGTATCGAAAATGGGTGGAGGTACGTAAATTGATAAAATAATAACCGTTTTCATTTAAATAACATAGGTATTATTAACTTATGAAAGAAATATTGGAGAAGAGAGTTGACCATTTGAAAGACCAGGAAAAAAACAGTCATTAGTATATAGAGAATTAGGGGGGAAAATTTCTTCCTTTTGATAGGCTGCTGAAATTAGCACAAGTTTGCAGAGGGCAAAAGATTTTTTTTTAACAATAAATGTTTGGGTGCTTTTCTCTTTCTGAATTAAGGATATGATGATAAAAAGGGCCTAAAATTTCCCATTCTGATGCATTTTTGAGAATAAAAAGAAAAGATTGTAGCATAGCAGCTGTAATACTATTTGTTATGTTTTCAACATGTTAAAAAAAAAAGAATATGAAAGAAAAAGCCAAAGATGCCAAATCAATTCTCTGGTGCCAAACCAAAAAAAAAAACAAAAAAAAACATCTAGATTTCAGAAATTTGATGTCAAAAAAGCCAATCTGGCAACCCTATGGATTGAGAGATATATAGGCAGCTTTAGGCAGGTCACCAAATCAAATGACCTTAGCAGTGAGTTGAGAAAAGAGGACACTGGATTCAGAGATACCCTGCAATGAACTCTGGGAAAGTATATGAAAACTTAAACATTTTCAAAATTAGCCATTTTTATCTGAAACAAACATACAAATAGACCCAGTTTTTTCTTGATAATAAGACTTACTCTCTTCAGTCAGAATCAACAAGGCAATACCTTTCTGAATTGACCTATCAACCCCACCATGAACAGCTCCACTAAATTTGACTATACTTTTTGAATTTCACTCACACTTTACACTCTCTACTAAGGTCTTTTAACTTCCACTACTACTGCCAATCCCCACTTTCTTATGAATAGCCTTTTTAGCTTAATTTTTTTAGGGGCACAAAAAATATTTTCAACAACCTTGCTTTTTCAGTATAGTTAACAAGTTTTATTCAACAGTTGCTGGTTTTTTATATCTATATATATTTTTTTACTTGACTTTTCTTTTCCCCTAAAGTATTCTATTGTGCTTTTCTTATCTTATTTTGGCTGCTGTTTCCTCTATTAGAATCTTCACAAGGTATCTGTTCTGCTTAACAATATATGATTTTAAAAAAACCTAAAAAAGACATCCTAAGAAATTTATCTGAATGAAATAAGATCCAATAGTTGAAATTATCATCTGGATCTTATGAAATTTTATTTTTAAAATTATATTGGTGTCCAACTTTAAAGATTTTGATGTTGATTAGAAGGAAGAAATACAGTTGAAAGAGACAAATTGAAATCAGATCAAAGAAAGAATGATTTATGTTTTAATTTTTGGACATGTTTGTTTCAGATATTTTATTCAAATTGTATAAATGGATTTTTTAACTCTATCACCTTGCTAGTTTCTCAAAATAAGCATTTCAGAAATAAATGCTTAAATTTAACTTTTGATAAACATTTTTGGTCCATTATAAATGTATTTCTCATTCTATAAATTATTTCAAAAACTGACATGTAAGGCTATTTTCTTTTCTTTTATTTATCATCATGGTGAAAAAGTTAAACCAGCAGGACAAACTAAAACAAGTTATAATTAACAAACTCTTTATTTTAAATTTTTTTTTTTTTTTTAATTAGGACATTAATAACTTTTGTCTTTTTTTTTTTTTGTAAAGTGAATTTTCATCTGTACCTGATAATAATTCTTGGCTGTTTTGTTGCAATATATCAGTTTTCAGTTTGAAGTTTTATGCTGGGATTTGTTTTACAATACAGTTTTTAATTGTGTTTAGTTGGGAGACCCCAAACACACACACACACACACACACTTTTGTTTTCCTTCATGCTACTCAACTTAAGTGATGATTGAGCACTAAGAAGAATCTGTTGGATTTGTTGTGCATGCTGGTGTTTCCAGCTTTGTTTTTAATTTTTTTTTTTTTTTTTCCTTCTCTAGTGAACTACAGGTCTTTTTATTTTGTTGTTTGCAAACTCATCACTTCCAACCTCACCTTTTTATTCTCGTTCACTTAAGGTTTTTTTTTATTTTTATTTTTTTTGTTGTTTGTTTAGTCTTTTCATTTTCTTTCCTACATTCTTGCACCTTTTGTGTTATATATATATATATATATATAATCCTTTTAATTTATTTTTTATCTTCTCTTCAATTTTTCTTTTCCACTTCCCTTGTGTTGTTTCTCTTAGTCTCTTTGGAGTCTTCATTCTACCAATCACTAGTGTTTATCTGTTGTATAATTTCACATCAAAACAGTAAACAACTGTCACTGGGATTGAACGCAAGTTTTGCTGTGCTGATGCTGATGCTTGCTCCTCTTGACTTTAATGAGATGAATTGGAGGGGGTGCATTATTATAGTGGAGGTGGGGGACAGTCTTTTTAAGTTCCAAATCTGGAGTAGAGAGAGGTAAAATGGAAAGGGGTGCAGGTTGTCTGGGTTCCAGTTGGTGGATGGGAGTGTACACCCGGATGTTTAGAGAAAGTAATTTATAATCCTGAATTGGGGAAATAGGGTGGGGATAATCAAGACAGGTAGACAGACAAGCCTGTGTTTATTTTTTGTTTGTTTAATGCTATTTATCTCTGCATTTATTTGTTTCTTTATTGTCTCTCTCAATTTTTTAGGCTATTTTTTTTCTTCTACAAGGATTTTTCTTTCATTTCCAAGTTTTTCATTCTTTTACTTTGAATCTTATTTTGTATTACAAAATTTTCTTTTTACATTACATTCATTTTGCATTTATTTTCGACAATTTCATTATTGTTGAATTTTTTTATTTCCTTTTATGCTCATTGACTGATACAGTGGACATGGAAATATTATTTCAAATTTGCTTTCACTTCAGTAAACTAAACACAATAATGAGAATCAAATTTTTTGTACTATAATCCTCAACACCCATTAAATTTGATAAAACATTTTTATCTTAACATATCAAACAATTACTGTGCAAAATGTGTCAACTTCATGTTAAAATCTAGAGAAGGGATCCCTCTAAAATTTGATGATTATTTGGATGATGCATTGAGTTTTATTTTGTTCACATCTCCTACCCACACTCAAAAATGTTTATTATTGAGAAGCAAACAATTCTTTCTAAAAGAAGTTCAAAATCCTCTTCTCCAGTTTCTTTGAAAAAGAGTGATTTTTACACTCTATTTATTTTACTTTTCATGGTCAAGGACTCTATGCAAGAAGCACTTTTTTTTTTATTGTTTATCCACATAACTTGGGCTCTACTGTGGTTTTCTTCATATGCTTAGAAAATAAATCACTAATTCTGCAACCTAATGATTAAAACAGAATTTATTTTACTCAAATGATAATTTTTTATTTTTTTGTCAAGGCACCTAATTCAGTGTAATAATTATAGAGTGGATATTATGCAGTAAAAACTTCAGTTTAAAATTGAGTTAATAACTGACTTATAGATTCATCCTCCTGCATTTTTATTAAAAAAAGAAAAAAACAAATAGGGAAGAATATTCCAGCTAAGATACACTTAAAAACTGAGGCAAGGCTGAAGGATTCTCAACCAAACTGTGAGGATTCCACACACACACACACACACACACACACACACACACAATAAACTGATATTTTCTTAAATTTGATCAAGTGAGCCATCCCTGGTGGAACTTACTTCCCCCCCTCACTCAACCCCACCTTGTATTGGTTATTATCCATCAGTTTTAAAGACCTGAATTTGTTTTCTGATTTTTCTATTCATTTCTTAACTTATTCTTTCTAAATTCATTCATGACTTATGTTTATTTTTCATTTGCACTTTTATGGATTTTGGGGTGGGGCACACTTTAGCCAATAATATTTACCAAATTATGCATTTCAGAATCAATTTTTAGATTTGGGTAGTTTTCGAAATTATGGATATTTTAACATTTCAGTTACTGTCTTTATACACATGCACATGCATTAGAATATTTTACAAATAATTATTTTAATTAGTAATTTGTTTTTTGTTTTTTTGTTTTTTGTTTTTTTTGAAAGGTGGATTACTTCACCCCACCCCACAAAATGGTTTCTGTTATAAATTACTTTTCAATTTATATTTTGTAAAAATTTTATTTTTAAAAGTATATTTCTCAAAAGAATCTTTAAATATTATTCTTTTGATAAAAACTGAATGAAAACATTAGCTAATTGATAAAGTCCCCAATTGTTTTGTTTTCCCAAACGATATATATATATTATCCAATTATTTTTTTCAAAGTAATGTTGTAAATTTGTATACAGATGCAAAAAAAAAAATATTAAAAATTATTGATATTTAAACATTTCAATCATTTCTGTCTTTCTTTCTTTAATTAAAATATTTTTAAAGTCTCTTTAAATACGTAATGCTTGCTTGGTATTTTTGGGAGAAAGTTACTGTTTCTTTCTTTCTTTTTTTTTTTTTTTCCACAAAATATATATATATATATATATATATATATATATATATATAACATTACCTCTAAATTTATATTTTGTCAACTTTTCTTATGATTTTAAAATTGTATTTCTTCAAATCTTTAAAATATTGTTTTGATTTAAGTAAAATTGTAAATCTATGCAAATCTATTTGATGCAAAAACAATTTTCCTAAAAAAAATGTGATTTAGTTTTCTAGTTTGCATATAAATATTCGTCTATTTTGATGTCAACAGTTTTTTTACTAAACTTAGCTGAGTATAGCATAAAACCTAGTTGGAAGATTGTGTTGTACAAATATATCTTCAAGTTTGATAGAGCCACTCTGTACCTGAGCGTCATTGCTAACCTTTAACAGCAATGAGAAAAATATAATTCCTTTTGTCATGAGGCCAAGTAAATTTTGCTTCTCTAATTATGCTTGTCCCATTTATTACCAGATTGGTTATATGCCCATAACAAATTTGGAAACAACCAGGCTGATATAGATTTGGATAATAACCTTATTTATAAATGCTCTATTAAAATTAAAACAAATTTCACAATACAAATAACATTGTGACCATTATTTCAAACAGTGTGTATTGTTAGTGTTTTGATGAAGGAAACGTTTGATCACCAAGTGGAAGAAAATTGTGTCTGCATTTTAGTCTTTTTAAAAGATCTGTTCTGTAATTAAACCTTTCCATTTCAATGGCTACAATAAATAAGAGTACATCATTTTTACTTGCAATGTCATAAGAGGCAACAAAAAGATTGGGTTATTTGCCAAATATCCTTGTTTACTGATGACAGTCATACTTCACAAGCAGGTTTATTGATAAATAGGTCAGAGCTACAAAAAGACAGTCTTTTTTTTATTATCATGTCACTATGAAATCTAATGCTTTTAAACTGATATAGATGTTGATTTATCTAAAGTTTATATTTTAATCCTGTAGAATCTCCTGTGGAGCATAGAGCCATAACCTTACCAAGTTTGTTTTTCACCGAAACCAGTTGCCAACCAAAGCTGGTAAG
Source organism: Ascarosepion bandense (assembly GCA_037127315.1). Classification (NCBI taxonomy): domain Eukaryota; kingdom Metazoa; phylum Mollusca; class Cephalopoda; order Sepiida; family Sepiidae; genus Ascarosepion; species Ascarosepion bandense. The sequence goes on from JBBBDQ010001389.1 coordinate 4,137,059, forward strand.
CCAAGGTCACTCTTCTGTTAACCCATAACTGGAGAGCGGAGAAGAGATGGATTTATGCCTTTCTAACAGTCAGTCAGTTAAGTGCCATACATGATACACACTTGGACGATCATGTCTCTTTCAAGACATGACTAACTGGGCAGAAGATTATCCCACAGTAGGTTGCCATTACTTTCTGTGGTAGACTGATTGCTGAACAAGGCTATAGAACCCAGCCTGTCCTGTTATTTAACTCAACTGGAGGGAAGAAATGAATTAATACCTTTCCCAAGGGTATTTGTGTGTAAGTGAATGCAAGGAATTCAACTGGAATTCGAACTCAGCTTCCCAATTTCTTGTTCCAAGCCAATATCCACTGCACCACAATGCACATCCTAACAGTCAGTTAAGTGCCATACGTGATACACACTTGGGTGATCGTGTCTCAAAAGAGACATGACTGACTGGGCAGAAGATTATCACACAGTAGATTGCCTTTGCTTTCTGCGGTAGACTGGTTACCAACCAAGGCTATAGAATCCAATCTGTCCTATTATTTAACCCAGAACTGGAGGGAAGAGACGGATTAGTACCTTTATTTGTGTCAAAATGAATGCAAGTGTCTCCACTGGAACTTGAACTTGGAACACTAGTCATACATTCCATGCCATTAACCTGCTACAATACACATCCAAAAATTGGATATGGTATTCAATTTCAGTACTCAATGATCGTTATTTCCTTCAACAAATTTTGCCATCCTCAATTTAGATCTAGCAGATTGAAATGCATGTGCATTGTTACCTATCATAATTAGCACTTTTTTCTTTTTTCTTTTTTTTTTCTTTTTTTTTTTTTCTTTTTTTACAGATCTTGTATCTAATTCCAAACTCCATCCATTTGCTATTTATTTTTTTACTTAGAAAATGTCCTTCAGTTGAAAATTTATATTTTCCAGGTCTTCTAGTTTCTTGTTTTGGATAATATAATTTTGATTTATATCTGTGTATTTTGATGGATTGATTTTGTTTTCAATGGCTTATCAATACCTTTGCAGGGTATTTAAAGCCAGAAAATGTTTTTAGACAGTAAAATTTTTTTTAATCAAATTCATCCCAAATAAGTTGGTAATGCCACTAAAATATGAGGGGTTACTAGGTTTGAGAAAATTAGAAAACAAAAATTATTAAAGAGCGAGAACAATAGAAGTGTAATCAGGAAGACTATAGATAATGATTGACATTGTATTTAAATTTTTGAAGATCAAACTTATCTCAAAAGCAAGCAACTGGAAGAGAGTTTCATAAGCGAAAAGTGCAAAAAAAAAAAACATAAATCTGGTTAATTCAACTTGAAACTGACGAGACCTTGTCACAAATCTAGGACTGTACTTAAATTCATAAAATCTAGGTACCACAGCCACAAGCCTATCAAAACAATTATCATAAAAAGTATTTATGGAAAAGGCATCGGGAAACAACTTTATGGATACCAAAAAAGTGACTTTTGATTTAATCAAAAATCTCTAAATATAAAGCAGGAGCGCCAAACCATATATGGCAGCAATATTCCAGTCATAGATGAATGATAGATTTATAGATATATAAAATAGATTCTGGATAGAAAAATTGTCTGTCATGACACAGTGAACCAACTTTCTTAGCAGTACAGCAGTGAATTCAATATAGTCTTCGTTTTGTCGCCTGGGGCCTCAGAATATGCTGACTGCACCTTTGCAATAAAACACACATACACACACACAGCCAACTGTTTATCGTGGGTAGCTTACCCATTATACCTGAGGACAGGATTCTGGTAGTTGCGGTCTTCAGATCTGAATTCCAACACACTACTTGGGCTAGACAGATGGTCAGAGAGGCATGATCTGATCAATCAGCTAGTTGTGTTAAGCCCTTGTACCATTCCATCCATTAAAAACACTATTTTCACAACCTACAAAAAAATATACAAATACCAACCAAATTTAATTATATTGGTACTAGAAGGCAGTGACAAGGGCCAATCCAATTAGAACTAAAATGTATCATCAAAATGAAAACATATTCAACTTCACAGGTGTAGGTGAATAAAAGAAATTATTGTTGACTAAAAATAAGTACATAGTCTGAGTATACCAGTTTTGTATCCTTGAATTTGCTTGGGCAAATGGGATTTCTCCAACTGTCTCCTATGATAAGGCTTTGAGAAAGTTGGGGCAAGATGATGAAAGAAAAAATATATAATATGGCAACAAAGAAAAAGCAAAAACTCCTATTTGAATCAAGTTCTGATAACAAATCAGAATTGCATAGTTACTTCCCTCGGTATATAGTAATGGAGTCACTTAAAGAAACTTTTATTACAAAACTATCACCATTTATAATTGAAAAAAAAATTATATACTCTCAAATTACTTCTATAACTGTTAAAAAAATCATTAAACAACACAATAATAATTCTAGTAGGAAAGAAAATGTATGCAGAAAAATCCTCAAATGACCAAAATTTAATAACTTAAAAATAAAAACCCATTCACACCAAAGTCTAAACACATCTAGAGCTGTAATTAAAAGTCTAGGCCTGGCAGCTTACTTCCTAGAAGAAATGAAAGTTAACCTAAAAAAAAAAAAAAAAGAACTAAAATGTAATGGATGTAACCTAATAACAATTAAAAGAAATCGTCAAACCATAAACGCCAATATATGTTAAAATTTTACACACCCAAATCACCAAATCAAATAAAAATAGGTTATATAATCACAGAAGTGGAAATTTACATTCATAAACCTTTACAATGTCGTAACTGCCAAAGATTTGGCCATCATAAAGACAGATGAACTAGAATTTCGGTATGCCCGAAATGCAGTAGTACAGATCAAGAAACTGAGTGCAAAGGTGCCATAAAATGCTTAAATTGGGCAGAGAACCAACCTGCATACTCAAATCTATGTAAAGCTTGGCAAAAAGAAATAAGAGATCAAATATATAAGAAATATGATTTTTCCTGAAGCCAAGAAAACTGCTGAAAATACTAGACAAAATATTACAATAAATTTTGCAAATACAACCAAAACCCAACAACACAATGGTGAGAAATATGATTTCTGTAAAGAGCTAAAGAAATTGAAATCATGAAAACTGATATCAGTGAAAAGCAATAATTTGTGCCGCATCCATAGAAAAACCTGATATAACCAATCAAAATATAGAAAATTCTGCTTAAACTTAGAAATTAAAAGACCAAAAGAATCATCTTATCACACATCTCAGAAATTCCTCACCTATAGCCCAAAGAGGAAGATCTCCAACAAAAAAAAAAAAATGCAAGAAAATACACAAACTTGTCAAGAAGAAAAACTGCAAGGTAGAAATCACCTAAAATCAACCTAGAAAACAAAAAACAAGAAATCACACAACCCAGTCAGAAAGGAAGCCATGCAAGAAAAAAATCCCCTAAAATCAACCTAGAAAAAATAGAAACTTAAAACAACCCAACAAAAACCAAAAATGTAACATAACAATTATGGCTAATAAAATTATTTAATGGAACAGAAAAGGGGTAAAAGCAAATCGAGACAAATTTCTTTTGCTTATTGTAGACTTATGTCCTGCAATCATCTGCCTTCAGGAAACTTATTTAAAAAATGATAAAAATATAAATATTAAATACTATACAGCATACAATTTTATTATTAATAGTTAAAACAGCGCTTCAGGTGATACTTCTATATTAGTTAAAAAAAAAAAAGCCAGCTGGAACAAATTTAAAAGCGCATATGCCTTAAAACTTATGCCAGAAGCCAGTGTAGACAATGCAGAACACATCACTTCTTTTAGAAAAACACTTCTTAGTAATGTAGAATAATAGATAACAAAATCTAAACCTGTCAAACATGACAGACCTTGGCTCAACAATGAATATAAAAAAGCAATCAGATTGCATCATGCTGCTCTACATTAGTTAAAATTACATCCAACTCAAAAAAATCTGAATATTTACAAAATAAATAGAGCTAAAACATGCAGAATAATTAAAGAATCCAGGCAATCCTAATGAAAGAATGTGCTTCCAATATTAATTCTTACACCAAAACCAAAACAGCATGGAATATGATTCATAAAATTGCTGGGAAAAATAAAAGCACTCCATTGAGACATTTATGTCAAAGCAACTAACAAAGATATTGCAAATTTATTAGCACAAAACTTCTCAAAACTCTTCCTCAAATAATATTAGTAAACTATTTCAGAATATCAAAATAAATGAAGAGAAGAAAAATTAAATTTCTGTTCTAACAATAAAGAAAATTACAACCAGGTTCTGACTTTACCAGAATTATCAGATTCTATATAAAAAATCAAAAAAAAAATCACACAACTCATCAGTTGGCCAAGACAAAATTCACAATGACTTTCTAAAAATCATATCAAATAATTCCTTGAATTACTGACTCAAAATTTTCAACAGTATATTGTTCAGTGGTAATATTCAGTTTCCGGAATTCCAATTCTAAAACCTGGAAAGTACTTGGAAAATCCCTCAAACTGTCATCCATTTACACTTACAATTTGTTTATGCAAAATGTTTGAAAGAGTTCTTAATAATAGGCTTACTTGGTTTCTTAAAGTTAATAATAAAATTACAAATTTCCAATCTGGTTTAGAATGAACAAAAGCACACTCGATCACCTGGTTCACCTGGAGTCTTTTATCAGTAAATTTTTTCATTAAGAAGGAACATTTTACAACAGTTTTCTTTGACTTTAAAAAAAAAAAGCTTATGATACCTCATGGAGATAATGATATCATAAAAGACTTAAATGAAATAGGTCTTAAAGGAAGATTACCAATTCTTATGAATACCATCCTGACAGAATGAATAATGTTCATGTCAGTACCACACTCTCAGAACTATATTAGCAAGAAATGGGTGTCTCTTAAGGGAGCATTATTGGTAACACTCACCAGCATAAAAAAATGACATTATTAAATGCTTAAACCCTGGAGTTGACTGTTTACAGTATTTAGATGACTTTCTAATATGTTACAGATTGAAAATAGACATACAATTGAACGGCAACTCCAAGAGTGTCTCAATAAAGTAAATAAGTGGGACACAGAAAACGGGCTCAGATTTTCCAGATAAAAATTCGATGTATATACTTTTGTGAACTTTGAAAGCTACACCATAATTCTGAATTAAGACTCAATGGTACAGAAATGCCTCGGAATAATCTTTGACAAAAATTTATCCTTTATACCACATAGAAAATATCTTTGTGAGAAATGCAATAAAGCAATACAGTTACTCGGTCATCTCTCACAAAGACTGGGGAGCTGACAGACATGCTACTGAAACACTATCAAGCCTTGCTTAGATACAAACTGGATTATGGATGCTTTATCTATGGTGTAGTAAGAAAATCATATGTGAAAGAACTTAATACCATCCAACACCAGGGTCTGCAACTAGGAGTCTACAGTACATCTCTAATTAAAAGTTTATACATCAAAGAACACAAACCACCTTTGGCATTAAGGCAACATAAGTTGGCATTAACATATTGCATCTTAGTTTGTTCATGCGCAGGTAACTCGGCATACAATTGTGTTCTTCAACCTCAATATAAAGAATTATATCATTTAAAGCAAAATACCATTAAACCTCTTGGCATCTGTATAGAAAACAGTTTCAACAAACTCAAAATAAACACTTATCTAGTCTCTTAAAGACTCCTCCCTGGTCAATAAAACAACCCACTGTAATATTAAGTATGGTATCTAGAACTGAAACTGACATCTGTATTCATGGAAAAAATTCATATCTTAGAGAGAAAAACATACAAATTGTAAGCATTGGCTGCTCCAAAAATATTGATAGTTGGATGTTCAGCTGTACTGAAAGAAACCATACTTTAAAAGCACCTACCTGACAAATACTCAATATTTAGTGCAGAATCTATGGCAATAGACTTAGCCTTGGATATTATCACAGATGGTGAGTCAGGCTCCCTATCTATTTTTACATCATTAAACTATAAAAATCTGACCAATCCTGTAATAACCAAACTTTTAAACAAAACTTATATAATTGTAACCAAAAAACACATCGTACTCTACTGGATCCCTAGCCACATAGGCTTTCAGGGCAATGGAAAAGCAGAGAAGGCAGCTAAAGAATCACTAAAAATGAATATATAAAAAACAAAAGTACCGCACACAGATTTCAAAACAGTAATTAATGCATGTATCTAAACTTATTTATAAATGGAACTTTGTCTGTGTGTGTATCCGTTACCTATAGACTCCAAAACGGCTGAACCTATTTTCTTGAAAATTTACACTATTGTACTATAAGCGTCTGCGAGTGTTCTTAGCTAGGTTTTGTGTGAAGGTACCCCCCCCCCCCCGATAAATATCGATAATTTAAAAAAATCGGATTATAGGAGTGGTCCGATTTTAATCAAATTTGATACACTCATAGACAAAGACATAAGAAACGATATTCAAAAGTTTCAAGGTTGCAGTTCTTACAATAGTACAGAAAATCGATAATACATATATATATATATATATAAAAGGCAAGATGTAACATTGTAAGAATTGCAACCTTGAAACTTCTGAATATCGTTTCTTATGTCTTTGTCTATGAGTGTATCAAATTTGATTAAAATCGGACCACTCCTTCTATAACTCGATTTTTTTCAATTATTGATTTTCGATATTTATCGGGGGTACCTTGACACAAAACCTAGCTAAGAACACTTGCAGACGCTTATATTACAACTGTGTAATTTTTAAAGAAAATCGGTTTTTTCTGAGTCTATAGGTAATGGACACACACACAGACAAAGTTCCATTTATAAATAAGTTTAGATTTAGATAGCTGCATTGCACATACCTTGACTTTTACAAGATCAACCACAAGATTTTTTTTTTTTTTTTTTTGTGTTCTCTCTTCTCTCTCTTGGTCTAAACCTGTTGCTTGCTTGCTAACAAGTTTCAGCCTGAGAGAAAATGTTTTTCTCTAAATGCCATGGGAAAGAGCCTTTTTATAGCTGCAATATATTGCATATATCTTTCAATTATTTTTTTAAAGAACTGATCTTATTTTGGTAAAATAATTGGAGTTTGTGGCTTATTAATTCAATGATCAGAATATAATTTTTTAATGAGTTAAGAGTTCAAATATTACCTTTTTACAAAAAAAAACAAAAAAAAACGGACTTTAAGCACTTTATTTATTAAAGGTTTTGTAAATGATTCCTTTAAGAAACTTGTCAGTATTCATATATTGACATATAGTCAAAATCCTTAAGAAAACTTCAGAAAAGATATGTACAACAAAGATTTTAAACATTTTCTTAAAGTTTACTTGACACAAGACAAAGTAATTATGTGATAACTAGATTTTTCCACTCAATAAAATGACTCAAAACTGACTGGAATATTATTCTAATCTTGTGTGGTTTTGATAATTTTAATTTTGATTTTGATTTTAATTTCTGTGGTTATCTTCTAAATTTTCTTTACTGATCGCATAGAAATTGTTAGTTATTTCTATTACAAAATTAATTATCTGCATATATGTATATAATTTTTTTTTTTTTTAATAGAAAACTGGTTTATAAATCTGTTTTAAAGTCTTGTTCTCCTGTCTTCCTTCCATTCTTGTTGTATGAATGCATTACTGTGTAGGATGTTAGGTCTTAAGGTTTTCATGGCTTTGCAAGAAACTGAAATGAAACAACACATTTTAGAGCTTAGAAAAGGAATAGCAGAAATTCTTTCAACCTTTCATTTCTTGAAATGTCATGTCTACATTGTTTTCCTTGAGAAGTTTGGTTGAAATCAATCAGCATATCATTTTAAAAAAATAAAATAATGAAAATATGAACTTTTTTCTTTTTTTTTTTTTTCAACCATAGGTACTTTCATTATAAGCAAATTTATTTTTTGTTTAATCGTCCTTTGTAACAATTTTAGAATTCCGTTTGCTTTTTCATTTTTGAAAGCCAAGTTAATTTTTGTAATTAAGTTTTGAGTTTATTGTTAAGGAAAATAATACAAAACAATTTCAACAAAAACACAAAAATGGGGAGTTGAGTTGGTTTTTTTTGGGGGGGGGGGTTTGTTTTTTAATAGGAAAAAAATATGAAAACCAGGAAGCTACAATTTCAACTTTTTGTAAGAAAATGGTTTAGGATTAGAGAATTGAAAACTTAATTTCCTTAAAGACCAACTATCCTGAATGAGAGGACTGCAGAGTTGTCATAAAGAAGTAATTATTGTGGAGTGCAACAAGACAGAAAGCTGGGGTGAGCCATGATTTCCCATATCCTGAAGGGACTCTATATATATATATATATATATATATAGAGAGAGAGAGAGAGAATGAATATATTGTATTCTATAGTTTTTTACAGCTGGAATTTGGTAAAGACATTTCCTGCAAAAATATAGAAGACCATTTTGGTAACGATTATTTTCTAGAATGTCATATTTCTGTTTCTCCTTCACCTCTTGTTGAAATTACTCGACCCAAGGCTACATGGACAGTTACAGATTGCTTTTGATGTTACAAGAAACCACTTGATGCCAAAATACATGCATCCTCTTATTTTTATGAAATTGCAAAGAACACATTGATCAGTAAGGAATTTTAAATATTCTAATGTCATTACAACCTCTTCTACCATCAAATGAATTTATGCAATTCAATAAGGAAAATATTGTTCATATTTTAATTGTTGAGAAAAAGGTTAAATTATAGAACTGATCATTTCTATAGTAATTATTTTGTTCTCTACAACTGATGTATAATGACCATAAAGTTTTATCATGCAAAACGGGTATTTTTGTCTTATAGGGATAGGTGACCTTCTCATCTACTCTTATGTGAATTTATCTTTCGCTGTAACAATTACTATTTGTAACCATTTGGTGTAAAACTATAATTACATTACAAGTCTTGAAATGATCAGTTGCTATACATAACTTGACACAGTTACTGTAAGCACAAAATACCATCCATGATCATATCTGGTGTTTGTGAAAATGAACTTTGATGCATGTCAGTAATAGCAATAACATGTTTTTAATTGGTAACAAAAGTTGCAAAATAGACATTTCTTAGTTATACTTTGTATTTATTTAACCTTAACCTTGATGTTATGAGAGACTGTTTTAGTACTCAAAGGAATGGTTTAAATGTCATTACCAACTGCTTAGATCCAATTCTTCATCTCTTATCCTTCAGAGACAGGTACTGCAGCTAGTAACAATGACACTGATTCATAGAATTTTAAGATTATTTTTACCTTTTCATGTAACTTACATTTTCTTCCTATATAAAAACTCTAAAAAATTAGATTATCTTAAAAATGATTCAATGTAGACATCTCTCTCCTCTCTACCTCGTTTTGTCTCACTTTATTGCATCTCTTTTCATCAACTCTGATTTACACAATCACGACACCTGAAAAATAATTTGTTTTTATTGACTAAGTCTATTATACACATTGTTTATCCTTTTCTATGCTTGTTACCTACTTCATCCACTGCCACTTTCCCTACGTACATATATTCTTCAGTAATTGCATCAATAATCAATGAATTGTGCTCTGGTCTGCATTTTGTATTTGAGATTGAATATCATGAATGCAAGAAAAGGAAGGAAAAAATATTTCTCTGATCTGTGCACTTCTGGAAAGTAAGACGAGGATTGCAGATTTTGAAATAGAGAACCAATGATGAAAATGTTTGCAGTGTTTATTACTTCTTTTTAATGCATGTTTCTTTACTGTATAATAAGATGATTTTTCTGTGTGTATGTATGTATATATATATATATATATATATATATATATATATATATATATATATATATGGTGCAACGGACAGATTGTTGTCTAAACCCCCCTGATGAGTGGACAAAATGATTACAAAAAAAATGTTCAACAAAACTCTGGAGTTGGGTGCTGAATATAACATTAATTTACTAAGTGACAAATTTTATGTTCATCTCTCTCTCTCTCTCTCTCTCTCTATATATATATATATATATATATATATATATATATATATATATATAAAGAGATAATGATGGAGAAATTGCCATCTGAATTACGCAAAAATGAAAATAACACTGACCGCTCACTTTAACTGATATATTTGCCAAAATTACACAAAAATATCTTCAAATACTAAAGAGTAAATATGTTCAATAAAATCATCATCGGTTTCAACCACAGCCTACAGATGACTTCAGGTTCTCCTTTCTCAATGATCTCCTTGTTTCAATTGGTAAATGCTACCATAATCCTTTCCTTCAGTTCATCTTTGGTATTACAAGGAGTTTTGTTGGTCTCTTGCTCAACTGTGCCTCACAATAATCAAGGGAGTTGCAAGTCTGGGGTGTTAAGTGGCCAGATGTAAGGAGTGATGTGGTCACAGAAATTGGCTGACAGCCATGACTTGGTTCTTCTGCTTGTGTGGCATGGTGTAGAGTCCTGTTACTAAACATAGGTTCTTCCAGCAGCCACCCTCTTGATTCAGAGCAGCACTATTTTCTCAAGGGCATTTGATGTAGGTCTTCATGTTGAATCTGAAGTTCTGTGGGAAGATGAATTGGGGCATAACTTTGCTATCACTAGTGATCACTCTAAAGTGATCACCATTAGACCCATTCAACTCTTTCCAAAAAATCTGCACTGTCCTCAGATTGACACCCAAACACTCAGAAGTATTTGTATTGGAGCTTCCAACACAAATGCCAACCAGGTACAGCATGCCATTTTCAAATTTCTGCTGGAGTGAATTGTCATGGTGCCCAACTGACCCTACTATACTGAGCTGCTGACAAAATAAAAAACAAACGGGGCACATGTGTGAAATTAAAAATATAAAATTGCAACAATTTTTGCACTGTGTGTGTGTGTGTGTGTGTGTGTGTGTGTGTGTGTGTGTGTATGTGCGCGTTACAAAGGATACATGAATTTGGAAACCAATGAGAAAATTGGTTTAAAATGTCTATATTCCTCTATCAATGTATGATATGTTTACTTTTCTGTAGAACTAACCATTTTTGTCAAAAAATGCATTTGGATACAAACTATTGAGTTTTGAACCAATTATTATTAAAAGCCATTAAATATGTCCAATTTAGTTTAGTTTCACAATGAAACATTGATTACAAACTTGCTTTCCTTGTCAAATATTGTTTATTATCAATCAAGTCTGTGTATGTGTCAATTGTTATAGGCCAGTAGTTAGCAATTTAGTCTTGCAAACCATTATTCCTGTAACGAGCTGGATCCTTACATCACCCAACCTGTGATCTTATATCTGACTAACTTTACACTGTACCTGTAATCATATATTGTGTGTTTGGTTTTCTCTAATTTGCTTAAAAAAGTATTGGTGGCAGGTAGACATTTATGGATGTTGGATCAACATCCAACTGATATCTTTGACTTGTGGATTAGTTTGCCCTCTGTTGCCATGAGCAAACATTTTGTCTGTTCTCTTTGTTTACTGTAAGCTATGTTCCCCTGTCAGAAAATGCCCCCTTCCAACAAGTCCGGCATTTCTTTACTGCACAAGTAGAGAAAGAGAAAATGATTTCCCCCTTTAACAGGCACATCATAAATCATCTTTAAGAGTTATTGATTATGACAAAGCTTAGGTCTTAGCATAGCTTTGGCAACAAGTGTTACTTTTGTGCTCACCAAATATATAGTCATACACACATAAGTGAAATTATAGTTACTTTATATCATACAATTTGGGAATTTTGGGGCATCTCCAATGACTTTTCTATTTGTTGACTGTTCATTATAAGGTGGTAAGGGTCATTTTATTATTCTTGATGATAATATTTTTGATTCCATCAAGTTAAGATAACAAAATGTTTATCAAATAGTTTATCAAATCAAAACAGGAATTACTCTTTTCTCATAGAACCTGAAAGGTGATATAAGGTCATGAAAAGCCAATGAAAATCTTTTCATGACTAAAGAATGATGCCAAAGTAAGATTTAGCATCATTCTTTAGATTTAGTAAGGAAAAAAAATAATGAAAATATTTGCATCATTCTTTCTTTTCGTGATCAGTGTCTAAAGCCAATATCTCATTATTTTTTAATCTTTCTATATCAAAAGAGGAACCTTTTTCTATTATTTAAAATATTAAGAAAAATTACCCTGTTCTTTATTAGAAATAGTTTTACTAAGAGAGGATGACGGTTTATATGGAAGAGAATCCAGATGAAGTTACAATCAGTTTGTCATGTCTTTCATTTTCCCTTTCGTTTGAACTGCAGGATTTGGTTGACATTTTCTTTGTCACTCATGATCAGTTTCTAAGTTGAAATTAAATAAAAAGCTTGATAAAAAGTTGAAAAATTATTTTACCAAATCTAACGTTGGTATATTTTGAGAACTCCTAACTATTTCCAATCTACAAAAATGAATCAATAAGTCTGCAGCTTAATCTGTGTAATGTGTTATCTGCAATTTGATGATTTTCTACTGAATTATGTACTGAATTGAAGAAATATATTTAAAAAAATAATTTTCTAAATAAATCTTTTTGTTCATCATTAGGCTTCACATTTATGTAACTACTTGATTTCTAAAATTTTACTTGTAGCCTTTCAAGATCTTAAATTTTATTTGTCAACTACAGCAAAATAACTTATTCAAGGTTATTTACAGAATTTTTTTTTTTTTTGACTTCAAAAAAGAACAAAAATTCAGCTGTTGTAAGACTTATGCCAAACTGATGGATCCAGTTGATTAACTAATCAAAGAGTTTAGAATTTATTTTGACTGAGAATAACACTAGAATTGATATTAAGCCTTGAACATAACACTGTAATGTTCACCAACATCAAATCACTGTGCTCAAATATCAAGCAAATATAACACTTAATTATCAAACAACTTTGTCCTCATAAACAATGATCTATGTTCATCAAAATATAAAACTACTTTTGTTTTACTTTTTTTTTTTCTTCTTTTAAACTGAGTTCTAAGTGTTGTATCATTAGATGTTGCTGTTTGTTTGAATTTTGTTGCTTCTTTATTGTTTTTCTTATTTTGTTGGGTGCCAGTATTTGATATCTCACAAGATTTTACTGCTTTTTCCCGTCTTGTTCAACTGCAGCAAAATCTTTTAAAAAGATAATATAAATATTCTCTGGCACATTAACATATGCATGGCTTTGATTTTCTTTTACAGCAGATAAACTTCCTCTCCTTCAAGAAAAGATAAATGAATATTGATAAACTCCAATATTAATTGGACAAAATCGCAGATCACCAAGCTATTCATGCACTATCAAAAAATGAGGAGCGAAATTAAGAATTGTGCTATTCTTTCAATTTAGGATTTCTTGTAGATTTACACAAGGTTGTTTTTGGTTTTCTTATTTATTCAGCTTTTGGACAAAAAGAAATGTAACCATTTCTGGCTCTTAAATACAAAGTGCTAAAGATATTGGTCAGAGGTAAAACATTGTTAAAGGGTGAAAACCTATGTATTCCCTAAACTTAAGCATGCTCTGAATATTCATACTAGTAGACTCATGGTTGTGCTCTTCATACCAAGACTCGTGATACAGATTAATATTGCATATCTACACTGCATGTCATATTATTAGACACTTTGGCATATAAAATAAATACTTATTACTAAATATTACTCAATACTAAATGTTTGTTTGTTTAATGATAGAAATATCTCTGTGCAGTTAGGATGAAAGCCAATTTGTTTTGTACAGAAAAAAAAAAATCAAACAGCAACCATTTATATGAAATGTCCTGAATTTTGAAATCTTAAATTAATAACCATGTTGCATGTTTTAAGCTTTAAAAAGGTTGAATGAATGATAAAGAGAAATGTTTAATAACTTCAGAGATTGCAAAAGGTGTTATATATATATATATATATATATATATATATATATATATATATATATATATATATATATTAGAAGATACTATTGAACTGTTTGTTAATGATCTTGGATGAGTTTGATAAAGAGTCTGAAGAGAACAAGTTGAGAGTTCCCCAATCTGTGTCCCATACCCAAAGAAAAATCTGTCTTCATCAAGCTATAACCACATTATGGCTGCAAGGACGTGTCAAAAAGAACTATATGTCTGTTCCTAAATCAAGTAGCAAAACATGTGAGATCAACAGACATCTCTCAAGAAAATTGAGTAAAATGGGTATATACATGAAGACTAATTCTTCAACCATTTTATTCACTGACAATTGAGGAACAACCAGATGGTTACTGGCAAAAACCTGCCTCTCAAGTTGCAATATGAAACAAGGTGTAAGCAGTATGATATTTTGGGATAGGATTACAGCTGTGTTCCAGATAATGTTAAGATGGCTTGACTCTTAGAAACACAAACACTTTCAGAAAGTTGATTTTTATGCTCCACAATACTCTATGAAATTCAGTTTAAGAAAACTAATGAAGTTCTGAATAAAATTGGTTTCAGGTTTCAACGATACACATTTAATGAATTGGCCAGTTTGTTCATTTGTCCCCAACCTGATTGAAAACTTGTAGAGCATTTTAAAGAGGAAGGATTTCATTGGCAGATGGTAATTTACCAGCAAAGATGAACTCCAGAATGCTCTTTTGGATGTTGTACACTCTATTTTATATAAATAGATATGACAGCTCACAATGGATGAATGACTTGTAAAACTAGTTTTAGAACATGGAACATATGAAGAAAAAAATTTTTTTTAAAGTTCTGCCTTGAATGAACTGATTTGAGAGTATCCTCATCTATGGCTTTGATTTATCTTTCACTTTGTTCTTTTCATGGGTGGGGGATATGTGAGTGCACACAGCATACCCATTTTTCTCCCCCGGGAGAAAGAAGGTGTATATTTGATTTTTACTATATTTGTCACATTATCATCCTCAACAAAAAGTATTTTACTTCTTCAATAAAAGATATAAGCAAGATTATATTATCTCTCTGATATCTGAACATAGACATGTCTTGAGTATTTGTACATTTTTGTAGCAATTCTAGTTTGATGGTAAAAGATTTTTTTTTTTTTTAGTTAATGTATGCAATATATTTGTGAGTGTGGAGAAAAATAATTACTTTATATGCCATCTCTGTCTAAATAGTAAAAACATTTAAAATGTCTTTCAGTTCAGTAGAGACTAGTTACATTCTGTAGAGATTCCATTATCACACACTTCTGTTGTCACTCTTTGTATTTTGTCATTCTTTGTTTGGTCTTCATTTCCCATGGATTAGTCTCGTCCAAAAGAGAAGGAATAAACCAATATTTTCTTTCTCTGTGTCTCTTCAGGCGATCATGGCTATCTAAAGATTCCTTTCTCTTTATTATCTTCAACTTTCTATGACTTCTTAGGAAAGATAGTGGGATGTTTTGGTTTTTTTCCTGTTGATCTTCTCTCTGATTTTGAATCTTGACTAGTCCTCCTTTTAGGCTGGCTCTCACCCAAGGTTAGGAGTATCAGTCTACCTTGGGGTAGAAAAGATGAATTTGTGACTTAGCCAAGGATATTAGTCTATAAGTGAATGCAACAAACTAGGCCATAATTTGAACTTCACTTCACAATTTCATTTTCTATACCAATAACTGTTGTTTTCTCTCTCTCTCATATATATATATATATATATATATATATATATATATATATATATACAGGTTTCATTGAATAATATAGACAAGTTCTGTCTTTATTTTGTGTAAGATCCTTTCGTATGATCTGATTAGCTTGATAGTGTTGTCATGAAAAGACAAGAAATCGCAGTAATTGTTGATTTTTTTTATCAGGTCTGAGCTTTCTGCATACATAAGCCATTATCAAAGGATGAACATTTAATATACAGTGAACATAGAACATTTAAATGATTTACAGAGTGGAATTATACAGAGAAAATTAAACAGGTCCATTTTTTTTGCGTTGCACATGGCAACAGGCCAAGAAGGAATGGTGGTAGTAGGTTTTTGGTCAAATGAGAGTATAGTGGCATGAGGGGATTGGTCTGGGAACTTCTACTACAATGGGTGTAGGGGGTAAGTATAATAACTATGACCTCTCCCATCGATTATAGGCATTGAAGTATGTTAGTAGAGATGTCAAAATTTATTTTATTTAAGATAGGTTTAAACTGTTTGATGTAGATAGCTTCTAGAATTTTAAGTTTTCATTTATTATTTTCTTGTTTAAGTATATATGTATTTTCAACAAGTGTTTTCCTAAGAAGTGTGTGTTGATAGCCATGGTGTTTTAAATGTCGGAATATGTTAGAATTTACATTTAAGTGTAATGTAAGCTTCCGCGAAAGTGAGTTAGTAGTATGTCCAATATATATATATATATCGCACAATTTTCATTCCATTCTAAAATGCCTGGTTGCCTGTCAATCTTACATTGATTCCCTTTATATTCAGCTAATGTTTCTTTTTTTCTTTTTTTTGCCTTTTTCATCATTTCTTTGACCCTTATCTCTTTTTTCCTCTAGCTTTCATTTCTCCTCTCACACATTTTTCAGTCAGAAAACTTAACTGATTGCAACTGAGAAAGTCCACAGATCTGAGCAGGTACTACACTCTGATGTTAGGTCAGTCAGTTAATTGCCATATGTGATACATGCTTGAGCGATCATGTCTCGAAAGAGACATGACTGGCTGGGTAGAAGATTTCCCTGCAGTAGGTTGCCATTACTTACTGCAGTTGACTGGTTGCCAACCAAGGCTATAGAACCCAATCTGTCCTCCTGTTTAACTCATAGCTGGAGGAAAAAGACTGATTAATACCTTTCCCAAGAGTATTTGTGCATAAGTGAATGCAATGAATTTAACTGGAATTCAAACAGCTTGCCAGAAAAGTATAATTATCATGCATGCAAACAATAATAGATTTTTTTATAGTAACTGATTCTATTTTAGAAGTCAGGGATCATGCAGATACTACACTCTGATCCTTGGTAGAAAAGTGTAATGGTCATACACACAAATAAGCAAAATAATAATATAGATAATTGGCAATGAAAGAATAAATGCTTTTTGATACTGTATGACCCATATATCCATTGATCTGTCACAAATGCATTTTATATTTTCTTTGAATTTTATTAATCATTACTTTTGATGGTCTTAAACATTGTCATTCTCCTTGTCTTCATTTTTTTTAATATTCTATCTTTTTTATCTTTGCTACTTCCACGATCCTCTTTCATTTCCATTTTGTTTTATCTTTTTCAACTCACTGTCATTCACCACATCTTGTCCTTCTTTCAATACCATTGCAGTTCTATTAGACATGTGTTTTGTCTACTTACAGTATTCATCATTAATTTCATGCCCAAGAGACAACCAGGAATACATGTCTCTGTTTAGCATGTATATTTTTGCTGAGACAACAAAGCAATCCTTATTTATAAAATATTTGTGGCTATAGCTAATAGTTAAAATATAGAAGTAAAATTTGAAAGGTTGGAAGTCTCTATCACTGTAATGCCTTGCTCTTTAATGCAAGAAAAAATTTGATTTCAAACTAAATCAGAACAATCCCCCTCCCCCCAACCTCTGCCATTATTCCAGTCATTGTAGAGTCTTTATGTATCTTCATATGACATCTTTGGATACAAAACAAAAAAAAGTATTCAGTGTTCTATTTGTAATGTCCCCATGGATAATTCTTTTAGCCATTTTCAAATTGAGTTTTGCTTAGTCTTGAATCCATCTTAGCACTTTTTAAAATTCTATATTCACTGGTCATGGCTACTTTGTTCCTTTTCTCTTATCTGCTTAGACCTACAGGCTGGGTGTCTTGGGTATGACGATCAACAAAATCCAGCAGCAAGGCTTCTGATCAGGAGGTTTTGAGGAACATGGAACCACCTCTTAATAGATATTGTTCCCAGGTCCACCCTGACTCTGTTAAGTTACCAGCTATGGTCAAATAATTAACTCCCAAACTAGGTCAAAACACTATGAAATTATAAAAATAGATTTTAATAGTAAAAATATCAGCAATGCATTTTACTCTCAACAAAACACTCTTTACAAAATAACTCAATGAAACCTGATCTACAAACTGACTTCTTACAAAGAATACATATTTTATGCATGCAAACATATCCCAAAAATCTTGTCAGCATTCAATAACTGGTTGAGGTTGATATGCCATAAAACAAACCAAACCTACAGGTTGGTTTGTATTGTCAAATAATGTTCTTCACAATCAACAAACTCCTGACAATTGGCCACATCAAAGTCTATGCAATACAAACAGATAAAGCTTCTCAAAGGACAATCAAAGAAAAGATTAACCATGGGTGCAAGAATGTAGGAAACTATTCAAGATGTACTTATTTGTTTGATTTTAGCACTTTAGAGGAAAATCTTTCTCTTATTTGATATATCGATTTGTGCCTCTTTAGATACGGTTCCTTTAGCTTTGTCAAAAGTTGCATTGCAGCACTTTGTAGTTCCCACTCTGTGAGATAAAACAATTCAAATGTACAAATCTACCTGTTTATGTAGTCTCTTTGTATTCATACAAATATATATAGAAACTGTTGTCTTGTATATTAAAAATATAAGTTCATCAGTAAAATTTACCACAAATGTTAAAGAACAAAAAGGAAAACAGTTATCATCCAACCCCCACAAAAGCCCAATGTGTATTATACTATTTAAAGATATACTTATAATGAAACTTTCAAGATGGCATATTTTTTATTTAAGACTCATTGTTTATCTAAAAGACCATTATCAAAGTTAAGATTTATTAAATACATGAATAATTTTGTTTGTTCTAATTTAGTGAAATAGCACATTATAATGGAAGAAGTAAAACAATAATCAAGGTGTACTTTAGGGCATCTTCTGTTTTTTGTTAAAGAAGCTTTAAAGAAGACAAAGAAAATGGGAAGGATTTATCCCAGAGTATGTAATATTAGAGGTCTTTGCTGTGAAAGTGAGAATTAGTGGAACTATGGTATGTAGCTTGTCAGAACATTTTCCATCAAAATAGCAACAGAGTAACAAGAGACTTGTGACATCATGCCGGTGTATAAAATGGGTATACAATAACAAACTAAATATCATTATAAATAATTTACAAATATATAGGCATGCACAAGTCATTACCTTCAAAGCAATCCTCTCTCTCTCTCTCTCTCTCTCTCTCTCTATATATATATATATATATATATATATATATATATCTCATAAACAGCGAGGATAATCCAACAAAATCAACTTAATATAAAATATGTGTTATATCTGTATAGAGAGCCCAATGGATGTTATCCAGAGCAATATGATATTTATAAAGGAAAACTCAACATGTCATTTTGATTGGTTATAAATTATAATTCATTTCTATGAGCTAAATTAGCTCATTTAATCAGACCACACTATATTCGTTCCATTTGGTACAAATGTTTTTCTGGAATACCCATATATATATATATATATATATATATATATATATATATATATATATATATATGCTCTGAAAGTAATGTCTTATGCCTATTTATTTCTATAGAAATGACAACACATACAGGGAGCCCAATAACGCAGTAGCATAGAACCAATTTTTGGCTGTTAAACA
This sequence comes from Ascarosepion bandense, assembly GCA_037127315.1. Classification (NCBI taxonomy): domain Eukaryota; kingdom Metazoa; phylum Mollusca; class Cephalopoda; order Sepiida; family Sepiidae; genus Ascarosepion; species Ascarosepion bandense. The sequence continues at coordinate 4,156,681 of JBBBDQ010001389.1, forward strand.
CTATTTTTCCACCTTGTTGGTCAACCTGAATGTGGCTTGTCACATGAAATGATATTGCCACTAATTAAGTACAGTGACCACTACCTTACTGTGTTCATATTCAATGTGTGATCTCCATAAGGGTTCAGTCAATGTTGATATAAATGCATGTAAGAGCAATTTTTGTTTATGGAGACATTCAATGATACACCTTTTTAGTATACATTCTAGTAATTCATGCTATTTTGCCAAACTGTTGCTTGTTTGCTATTTGTAACAAAGTAAAAATGAAAAATGTTATTGGCAGGAAGATGAAATCTCTACTGCCATAGAGTCAACACAAAAACATGAGACTTTATCTTTCCCGTTATACATATATATACACACTGAAATCTTCCCAAGAAGTACATACAGAATACTAAGAATCTTGGTGGTTGCGCGCGCGCGCGTGTGTGTGTGTTATAAGTTGTGTTTCTGCAGCAAGAATTTTCTCAAACATGTTTTGTTAAATAATATAGACAAGTTCTTTCAAAATTTTTAAATCTTTCAAAGTTTTGAATAAGTTGTTTTGTTTTATCACTAAATCTGCCAAAATTCATATTAACTTTCATTTTATGTTATTCTTTCCCCCCAAGTACTTTTCTCAATTTGTTTTCAAGGATTATTGTGTGTAGATAAGCAACTGGCTTTTAATTTGGGTGTTCTCACGTCTGATAGAATCAATTTCAACACCCTCAAGGTGACAACATATAAACAGTCAAATTGAAGTGTGTGTAAGATAAGTTGCTTATAAAAAACAGTTTATTTAAAACACAAAATGACTAATAGGAAATGTATTTCTTTATTGGGGAAATGATTCTAAGACATGATCAATCTGTTCAAATTCTCACTTTAAGATTTACTAAAAATTGTCTCAATAGTCTTAACTTAATATTTCTCATATTCTCAAAAAGCTAATGTGATGAAATGCTTTGAGTTTATTCAGATATTGAAATGAAAAAAGACTGTTTCAAAAAAGCACTTCACACATTAATTAAATAACATGGGTTTCACACCTTAACTATTTTGATTAGAAAAAAGTGTCAATTGGCTTCTTTTGCATTACATTCCTTGTCTAAACATTTGTAAGATAAAAGTGAATATCAGTACTTCCCCATTTTATATATATATATATATATATATATATATATATATGAGTATGTGTGTAATCCTATATCAATGGCACGATTCAGAGATTCATGTGTTACACAATCATTAAGTGCATATCATGAACTGCTTATACTTCATAGAGCAGTTTTATTAACACCTGAATAATACTTTTATACATGTGTGTATTCCTATATGTATATTTAATTCACGCATATATATATATATATATATAAGTTATGTGTGTATGTATGGAGAGAGAGAATAACCTTTAGAAATAAGCATAAAGAAATTAGCAATTTCATTATGAAACATAATATTTTAACTGTAATAAATTGGTAATCATTTTATTGCAACTAAAATGGTGTTAAATAAAATAAAATGGGGGAAGGTATTCAAGTTACTCAAGTGACAGCTAAACACTCCTTTAAAAAATGGAGGTAGGGGTGACAGTCACAGCTTTTTTTTTTTTTTTAATCATACCACCCCCAAGCAAGGCGAAAATGCCACTGATTCACAGGGGGCTATGTGAGAGTGAAAAGATTGGAAAAGAGAAAACCACAAACCACATCCTAAACAGGAAACAAGGGATGAGCCTCTTCACCTGTTCAATAGACGTGGGTGGAGTGTGAACCGGGCGATAGTTTAGTCTATCTACTCCAATTGAAAAAAAGAAAAAAAGAAAGAGTGAAAAGATTGGAAAAGAGAAAAACCGGAAACCACATCCTAACCAGGAAACAAGGGATGAGCCTCTTCACCTAATTTTGCAACTGGTATTGAAAGCCTAAAAGCACTATTTTACACCCTCCATTGAAATAAGTATCAAACACGCACAAACACACTAGTTATATTTGTTGGTGTAAGAAATATGGGTATATTGTAACAATTTCAGCTTGATGCCAACATTAATAATTCTTGAAGAACCTCAAATTCTGTGTTGGCATGAGAATTATTGAAAAGAAAATGTTAAAAGTACATGATTACCTTTAAAGTAGATCTGATCACACTGTACAAAATCTGTTGATTTTTCAATTTTTCTTTATATGACGATTGTTGTTACATTAATAATTTTTTTTTATGTTATAGGTGCAAAACTTTTCTCATTCTGAAGACAATAAATTAAAGTAGGCATGAAAATCTAATTTTATTTCAGAGCCTAATTCTGCGTTTACGCAGCTGAAAATGGTCTTTGGCAAATCTCCGTAATGTTTCCAAATATCATTTATAAATGTGGATAGAGAATTTAATGGAAAGACAAAATTTGTTCCACAACAATCATACAGGAGAGGATATTTCCAAACTAATAAGTTTGGAAATATTCTCTCCTGTATGATTTCATATTAGGATTCAAAACTGAATGTATATCTTCAAAAGAGTCTAATAACATTCACTTCTGAATCCTAACTATCTCTATGGACAGATCTTTTTTAGATGTGTACAATAATGGTTCACCACAGCTTTCTCTCTCCTGTTGTTCTCAACAATGCTTGCCTCTTTGTGATTCCTCTCCATCCTCGTGGCATTTGTTCCTTCATCTATTTGCTCAAACTTCTCGAGGAGTTTACCTGCTTCTTTTTTTTCTGCTTTTCTTGCCTTCAATGTGCAAAATTTGTACAAATTGATATTCAAGGGTTTTTCTTTCTACTTGTCCCCTTCTTCCCACAACTCCTTCTCCAGTAACAATTATCAATCAAAAAAATACAAAATTTTATAGAATCACCCCCACCCCCCACCAAACTAAAAGAAATAAAAAGTTCAAGTCGGTATTTTAAAGCCAAAACATTGTTTACTTTTTGTAATTATTCATCCACTTTATTTAAATTTCTTGTTCAAATTTTCCTGATCACCTGTTTTTTCCCTCCTCTTTCTCCAATTTGGAGGAAATTTATTGAATTATTTCAATTGCACCAGCAGAAATCTGGCTTATTTCACCTGTTGTCATTTTTATTTATTAAATTTTGTTCTTCTAAAATCATTTAAAAAAAAAATTTTTTTTTGATAAAAATTATGCATAAATATTTTGATTAGCTTAATTTAAATGCATCTAGACATTTTAAAGAAACATGAAATTTTATTGTAAATTACTCGTGTGTATACAAAGTTAAACTTTGGTTTAAGAAAATCTCTTCAGAAATAAAAAAGAAAAATTGATCTTTTTATTTTATTTTATTTTTTTATTGCTTAAAAAAATAGTGAAATGGATGGTCAAGAATAAAGTTTTTAACCCTTTTTGATTTACCATACTTTATTTTTTAAATAAAAGTAATTGAATGTGTCATTGGGTATTGGTAATTCTGGCAATGGAGCTTTTTTCTCCATTTCTATTATACACTATAAGTTACTACACTGTAAATTCCATTGTTTCATGTAAACATTGTTTTTATTTTTAATCAGTATCAATACAATGTTGGGTAGTTGCCATGGGGAGAGAGAAAATGAAGATTTTCTATCCAGTGAACTGATGACTACTACCAAAATAAATTAATGCTTTCATTAAATAATATTACCTCCAAATAAATGGCTTCTATCGACAAATGATTTTGCCTTTTTCGTAAATCGTTTTTTTATTTGAGTACTTTTAAAAGTTTTAAAAATCAAGTTTAAATTCAACTTGATTTTTGATAACAGAATTTGTCCATTATGCAGGTTTTTAAGAATTTGAAAGTTTTAAAATGTTCCTGCTAAAAATAGAAAAGACTTATGAAATTTGACAGCTTAAACATTGACTTTAACTTGATTTTTAATCACTTTTACAAAAAAAAAAAATAATAATAATAATACAGCTGTTGTCATTTTAACTTTTCTATTTCTGATATTTTATGGCACTGACAAAATTGTCTTTGAGTAAATATAGGCAAAAATTGATTCTCTTTCACAAGCCAACTAAAACATTACTACTCCGTTGCTTTTGCATCTTTCTCTCTCTCCATTCAACATTTTGTCTTAATGAATGTGACAACTGTAAGTTTTCATCATTTTGTGACCCTTTCTTTATATATTTTTTAATTCTTCACATTTTTGTTCTCTTTATTTCAGAAATGTAGTGACATCTAGCACGACAAACGTTTGTCTTTATTGTAACTTGTGACAGCTTTGCTCAGAGACTGCCACTTCTGCCTCTCACAATGCCTAAACGAAAATTAGAAGACAGTGATTCTGCTGACACCCCATCAGATGTCAATCCCCTCCGGTCTGAGACGCCACCGCCGCCCCAATTTGAGACTGATGAAAGTAGCAGTTTCAGTGCAGTTACGGACAGCAGTGTGGATGTTCCCTCTGCAGGTGAGTTAACCTCGTTATCTCGTAAACATTGTCACACCTGTTACAGTTTCTACTGGACTTGGCTGGAGTGGTGGGGGGATTACAGAATTACTTACCTGAGAAAGTTGGTCAGTTTTTACTGCCTTGAACTTCTCACTTAAGTGTTCTTAGGTTTCCTTTTTGTCTCAACCTCTGTTCCAAATCTTGCCCATCAGAATTGAGGCTTCAGTCTGACCATGCAGTAAGAATGTTGCTTTAAGAACCACTTAATACAACTTCAGATACTTCTCTAAATAAAACTGGCTACAAACGTTTTTCTCATTAAATTTATAATAATGAGTTCTTTATAGTTTGTCTTTGTTAGTTTTCTACAAAAAAAGATTATTCAAAATATAATGCCTAATTAGTGTTGTATATTAAAAAACTGTTCAAAGCTTTATTTCCCATAATCAAATACTTCCTCCTTTTGTTATTGTTGCTGTATTAGTTTGTTTAATGATCTGCTTGCGTTTTATATGGATAGCATCTTCATTAGACTGACCAACCGTTTGATATAACTAAGTTTTTTATGACCATTTGCTCTACGGACAATATTTTCTCCGAATCAATCTGCCTACTTGACTGAAAATAATTTTGTGATGATTTTTTTTCTTTTCCTCTGATTAAAGCAGGCAACAGGTTGAGTCAGTTTATTGATTCCAATATATTTCTTACTTGCCTTATACTGTTATTTCAACTTTTTGACATATTTTTATTGGTATATTAGAAAATTATTATTATATATATATATATATATATATATATATATATATATATATATATAATAATAACGAGACACAATATATCTATATTATTCAATGAAATATATATATATATATATATATATATATATATATATTTCATTGAATAATATAGATATATTGTGTCTCGTTATTTTTTGTACTGAACCTTTCCAGTTATCTTGACGTTAAGATGAAATTCATCAAGGAAGGTCTTCTTTGTTAACCTACAACATTATCAAGACATCTTGCACTTCATTTGTTGGACAGAAGTTTTATTGAATGGCATCTGAAAACGCATTCCTGTCCACCTTCACAATACAAGAATCCCTCAGTTAGTATGGCTAATACATACATTAAAAGATATGCATAAGCAAATATGCATTAATCAAATATAAACAAAATTGTCAAACAAAATAGTTAAACATTTTTTATTTTTTTATTTTTAGAAAATTTTTAATTAATTAGTAACTATAAAAAAAAAATTTGTTTTCAATTATCATTATTAAACTGAAGAATGTTTTACCGCACTGATAGAGTACCATGTATGCACTAATCAAATTTTAGTAAAAAAAAAAAAAATTAGCTCATTAATCAAGAGGTTCCTATATAGAAAAATACTTGTTGATGACACAAAAACAAATATTATTAAAAAAAAAATTACCATCACAACAGAATGCAGATTTTATCACAGTTGCAATAAGTTTGTCTTTGTAATTAACACCTGAAGATGATCTTCAAAAAGATCAAAAGTACTTGGGTTCACAAAAACTATGGCAGCTTCTCTGATAGATTTCATCTTGCCATCAAGAAACTGATTAGACAACTGGAATGGATCGGTATAAGAAAAAATTAGGTGGTGTTAGAATAGTGTCAATTGTTATCTTCTGTCTTAATTCTTGTTTTTTTATTTTTCTCCCTCTTTAATAGTGGGTTTTTTTTTTTTTGTTTTTTTTTTCTTGTATTCTCTAACACACAGGCCCCCTCCCCTTGCATTTTAGTGGCTTTACTGGTTTGCTTGGAGGTGAAATGATTAAAAAAAAAAAATTATAGGGTTCCATCATACTGGAACTATATAAGAATCACACTTTTATCACACACACACACACACACATTGATGCATATTTTGGTAGCAATCTTTCAAACATCTTTCATTAAATATAACCAACAACTTAGGTTTTTTCTGTTTTGTATAGATGTATCCATTTCATATGTCAGTCAGTTAAGTGCCATACGTGATACATGCTTGGGCGATCGTGTCTTGAAGGAGACACAACTGACTTGGCAGAATATTATCCCGCAATATGTTGCCATTGCTTTCTGCAGTAGACTGGTTGCCAGTTAAGGCTATAGAACCAAATCTTTCCTGTTATTTAACCCATAACTGGAAGGAATAGATAAACACTTTTCCAAGGGTATTTGTGCGTAAGTGAAATCAAGGAATTGTTCTGAGCCGATATCCACCACGCCACAACGCACATTTTATATATATCTTCAGTTAAAATGATTTAGTTGCTTTCGTATTGTACAAATCTGCTTTATCAGACTGAAATAGAAACAAAGCAAAATACTATATTTGCACTATTTACATTCAGGCTGAAGTCCTCATCTTTGTTGTTATTATCACATTTTGACTATTATACTCTTTGGCCTTATTCAGGTGTTTCTCTATCCAGGTAATCTTCAGGGAATTTTGAACTGAAGCTTTTTTTATACAATCTGCAGGAATAATGGATTGCTCTAATTCTGCTGAACATGTCTAGGGGTATTGTATTTAGTACTACTCAGTTCATTTTCACTGCATAATCTGGCCTTTTTTTTTCAATCTAGGTAACCTTCAGGTAATTTCAAACTGAATACTTTAATCTACTGGGGGAGACAGTTCTCATTCTGCTGACCATGTCTAGGGATATCTCATTTTATCTTTATAATATTTCTCAGTTATTGCTTGCCATGTTTTCATTGACAGAAAGCAAAATGCAATACTGTGATTAATTCAATTATGTGTCATGTTTAGTTTCCAATTATACTAGATGTTTCTAAACTTCATGAATAAGGTTTGTCTGTAAAACAGTTGGATGTACTTTTTTTTATTATCACTTATTTTGACTATTCACTTTGATGCAAACTGCCAATTTTGAATTCCACTTGTGTTCCTTAGATTCACTTACGTGTTATATCTTTGGGAAAGTTATGAATTCAGCCATGGATTAAATAGTAGGGCTTGTTTCCTGAAAAATTATTGTTATTCTCAAAGTTGATAATGTAATATTCACAATCCACAATATGTTTTGGCTTTAACCCACAAAGGGTTGATAAGCTATAAAAAGCAAATCTTTCAAGCATTGATTGAAACTTTTTAAAGAACATCTTTTTCGGAAAAAGTTAACAAGAATTTCTACTCAATTTTTTTTTCTTAGATCAGTGAAAAAAAAGTTTTTAACATATTGTTTCACTATCCACCCCTCATTGTATAAAAAAGATTACAACTAATCCAAAAGTATAAATTATTTTATTTAGGATATACTGTGATATTTGTAGCATTTTGTAATTTAAATGTGCAACAGAAAACATAGTCATTCTTATGAGGACAAAAAAAATGTTGCACTCTGTAAGATTATTAGGATAAATTCATTTTTTAAACTTTTGGGGTGAATTTTCATTAAATGTACAACTACAGAGTTCTTGGTTCATTAGCACAATTAATTCTCTGGTTGTTGCCTGAAAGAATTTTCTCTTCCCTGTATTCTCAAATTCATAACTTTTGTTATGGTAGTTTAGTTTGGGACTTTTGAGTCATTTTGGTTATGATGCTCTCTGACACCATAGTTGATTCTTCCAAGCTTTCGATTCCATCTGGAATCATTATCACAGGAAAGAAAATCAACAGATTACAAGGTTGATGGCAAAGACACTTACTATATATTGGCGAATTGTGAAGCAAACTTTTGCCTCTACTTCCTTTTCCTTTCTGATTCTAGGTGGAATCAAAATCTTTGGAGAATCACCTACAGTTTGAAGAACATTATAATCTCCAATATCAAGCATGGAATGCATATCTACAAGTGTGTCTGTGATTTCTTTTGTAAATAGAATTTTTAAAAATTTTTTGATAAATTTAAATTTAATTTCTTTTTCTTCTTGACATCAGTTCCCTATCATTCAAATAGATAATACTTTTTTTTTCCATTTCTTTGTTAGAATCATTTGAATTCAAGTTTTATTTAAAAAAAACTTAGCACATCTTCATAACAAGACTAAATATTTTTTCTTTAAAATAGTTCTGATTGTATTTTTGTTTTCTGTTTCTCTCAAAAATATGATCACTTGTATTTACAAATATTAGCTCTTTTTAGTAATTTGTATAATGGAAATTAACACCTTAGCATCCCAGTGCTTTGATTGAGGGTTCTAAAAGTTCCTATTCAAGTGATCATAATTTATTTGAAAGATAATTTGACATACTGCGTGCAATAAAGTCATATATTTGAGATTATTAAACTTTGAAATATATTAAATTTTTTTAATATTAATATGGATCCAAGTTATTAAAAATGGGTAATGATCACGTTTTCTTTGTCCAAGCAATTTGATTAAGTAGGATATCCTTTCAGAAATAACGTCCTTTTCAGCAAAGCTGCTTCCCTTTCTCTTTTGTTATGGCTAACTGTAAATTTAATCTATACAGTAAAATTGTAATAAGATGGGGATCACATCACAATCGATCTCATTAATAGGTGTGGTTGTAGCTGAGCACATGACTAATACCCTCCATATATTTCACCTAAAACCCAGGTAGGTATTCATACATGTGTAGCATGTATTTGCCAAGTGGAGCCCACTTCTTTCCAGGGACAAACTATAGCCTCCAACTTTAAGACTTGCTTTGGTCCACAGACATATGCCTATGAATATCATTCTAGGAAGCCCTTCACTCAACAATTCCTTGTCATCACCTCACAGGTTGCATCTGTAGCTATGGATCCCACTCTACACCATTGTGCTATATGTCTGTTGACCCTTGTCGTATTTTTAATCTTCCTTAATGTCTAGCCAACCTCCTCACCAGAAAGGCTTAATTGAAGAACCGGTTTAGTTGCCAATAGCCCAACCATGTAGTGGGTAATATTGAGTTATATGATACCAGTATCACTGGTAGAGTGACCTAATATAACATTAGTTGATCCTAAGTGCTTGAAAAGTAGATCAAAAGGTAATTTTTTAAAAGTTGTTTGTGATCTTTAAAAATTGCCCTCCTCCTCCTCCTTCTTTTTGTATTTGTTTTTAATCATTTTAACAAATACCATCATTTGTAAAAGTTAGTGAAATTTCTATTTCTGCTACTGAAATAGATGTTGTAAGAAGTTTACAAAATAGTATAGATATCTGTAAATATAACAATGACAGACGTTACAATTACCATCAATTCTATTTACAAAAAATGGATTTGTTATAATAGCATTTGATCATAATTTCATCTGGATAGTAACACTTGTTAATAAATGCCAAGTAGAGTAAATCCTTTTCCTTTTCATCCTCTTGGAAACCTACTTTCTTTTTTTTTTGTTTTTGTTTTTTAAATCGTTGTTTCTAATTCAGGCTGATTGGGACTGATTTCTAGAGGCTTTATCTTGGACTAATTATTTAAATTAACCCCAGTCTGCACCTCATAATTAATTTGTTTAAAATTAGTTATGCCACTGTTGTCAGTTAATTAGTACTAGTTTCTCTTATTTTAGCTTATTTGCCTCCTTTTTTTATCATTTTATCATGACTATAAGGCTGATTGACCCCATTTGTTGACTTCATTTGCTGCCACCCCTCCCCTCATTCTTGTTTGTGTGCTGTGACTCTCTCAACCCACCATTTCGTTGCGATTGTAACTCCCTATTTCTGTTATCTGTCTGTTGTGACCAGCCCCTCTTCTTTTTTCCTTTCTGTTGTATATTTTTTGTGACACTAAACTTTTTCCTACATGTCATAACTTCACCACCACTCCAACCATTTTTTACTCTTTCAATTTAATTTTTATCAGGATTTTGTTGCATTCTTCTTTTCTTTTTTCACTTCATTTTACTTTGTCTTGTAAAATCAAACAGACTGCAAGAGGCATACAACTTGCATTGTAATCAGTATATGCCATTATTTAAAATGTACAGTGTACACCTACCAAACATTTGTGCAAATCTGGGCACCTTTGAATATCAGCAGCAATTTGCTGACTGAATCTATCAACAGTTTACAAACTTAAAGCCAATGTGTTGGTAACAGCTCTTCCCATTTCTTTGAGTAGACTGAAGACTTGGCTTCTGTAATTAAAATATTTGAAAGCTTCCTTAAAACTAGCAGTTTTTTTTTTGTTTGTTTGTTTTTTTTATTTATTATTTTGTTTACATGCAAATCATCACATGCCAAGTGATGATTATGCTACAGGAATTTCTACTGATTTTCTCTATTTGAATTCTAATGGATCTGTTTGTTGGAACAAGACCAAGTGATCAAACAATGATTTTGCCATCTTTTGTCTTTAACAGTATAGAAAATTAGCCAGATGATAAACAATCACTTGACTAAAACAAAGGCCTTTTCAAAACCAACACTGACAAAATATTTCCAAAATGTTGTTCTTAGTTTTTTGCAAAAAAAAAACAATTCTTTTGAGGCCCACTTGAAGATCTCATTGTCTAAAGGCAAATTTTTGATCTGCAAATTTTCACTTTATTATTGATATGGAAGTTCTTTTGATGTGTTTAAATTTTTTTCTTTCTTTTTTTGTATTTTATATGTCATTATGAATAGAAAAAAAGAGATAGGAAAGAATTCATTTAAAAAAAAAATGTTTTTAAATCCACTTTCTTACAAAATAAACTCTCTTGTTTGATTTGCTGAACACTGAAGTTTTTTTGTTATTGGTCAGAGTGATGTAGTTGAGTTTTCAAGAACAAACATCATTCCTGTTTGTAAGTTGATATAGATCAAACAAGAATATTTTTTTGTTGCTTGCAAACCAAAGTTTGCTTCAATCTTCACTAACCTCTTGTTTTCTGACATGAAAATTGGGGACCAACATTACAGAACATCAGTTCAGTTCCTGAGTTAGGTAATGCAAAATGTCAAATATACTTTGGTTCAGCAAAAGAGACTAGTGACATCACAAAGACAAATTAACTTGGAAGAATGAACAAATATGAGACTTCCTCCAGCACAGACAGCAAAATGAGAAGCGTCTCTTGCTTTCTCCTATGAATTCAATGCATGGCTAAGGATATAACAGCTAAATCAGTTCTTTGTGTAGAGCCAGGAAGTTTTTACCCATATGAAACAGTCCTGCACATATACAAATCTACCATCTGCCCATGCATTGAATACTGCTGCCATATCTGGTCGGGTGCTTCTGCTATCCACCTAGGTGTCCTTGACAAAATCCAACAGAGAATCTGTAATGGGATCAATCCCAACTTGGCAGCTCAGATACAATCACTTTCTCACTGGCACAATGTCGCTTCCTTGTGTCTCTTCTACAAATACTTTCACGGCTTCTGCTCCGATGAACTTAGCTCACTGGTGCCCCCTATATATATATATATATATATATATATATATATATATATATATTTACTTGAGCCACAAGATTAGAAACTAGGTCCCACCCTTTTACTGTGAAATCAATAAAATGTAACTGCAACCTCTACTCCATCAGCTTCTTTTCTCTCACTTCCCGCCTGTGGAATTCCCTTCCATTTACTTGCTTTCCCGACAGCTATAATCTCCAAGAATTTAAATGTAAAGTCAGTAGTCATCTCCTATCTCACTAACTTGCATCCTCTCTCTCATGTTCCTTTCTCCATCCACTCCACTCTCATCAGTATTCTCATCCTTCTCTTACACACTTCCTGACACCCCCTATAACCTGTTACTCTTTCTCATAACTTTCCTCCTATGTAATCCAATGCAAAAACAGTTGGAGTAAAATGCCTTGCTTGGGGCAATATGATTATAAAAAAAATAAATAAATAAAAAAATCATTGCAATAATAAAAACCAAGCTGATACACAATTGGAGTAGATAGACTAAACTATCGCCCAGTTCACACTCCACCCACGTTTATTGAACAGGTGAAGAGGCTCATCCCTTGTTTCCTGTTTAGGTTGTGGTTTCCGGTTTTTCTCTTTTCCAATCTTTTCACTCTTTTTTTTTATTTTTTCAATTGGAGTAGATAGACTAAACTATCACCCGGTTCATACTCCACCCACGTCTATTGAACAGGCTCATCCCTTGTTTCTTGTTTAGGATGTGGTTTCCGGGTTTTTCTCTTTTCCAGTCTTTTCACTCTTACGTAGCCCCCAGCGCATCAGTGGCGTTTTCGCCTTGCTTAGGGTGATATGATTTAAAAAAAAAAAAAATCTTGTCAGAAAATTGATATACAATTAATATTGAAAAAAAAAAATCTTGTGAAATTCTTTGACAAGTATTTTGGACAAGTACTCTGTTTTATCCACAAAACTAACATAATTTCTGAGCCATCATTTAAGATTATCTCCGTATACATACTGCTTGAAATGATTTTGCAAGTATATTGATTATACAGGGTGGACCAAAAGTACACATACATTTTACAATTGCTATTACATTTACATTTATTTTGCACTGTTTAATCTCTTAAATGCTTTAAATGTCTTCCTTCGGCCTTGCAGTATTCCTCAAACTTTTCCAGAACATTGTGACACAGTACAATATAGATTCCTCAATGTCAATAAGTGTTAGTGGAACTGTCAAAAGTGCTTCTCTCCACACTTTGCACACCTGCTCGGCATTTTCAGTCTTCCAGTACTGCTTTAGAATCCACTTTCTTTGTTCTTGACTCAAAATTGTCATTATTCATGATACCTGTAAAAAAATAAAAAATCACACTAAATAATTAAACAACTGTATTCTTACTTTTGGTCCACGCTGTATTCAATGGTTTTCAATTCATTTACCTTGCACCTGGTATTAAACTTTACACATTGTTTTATCACCGTTTGCTCAGAATCAATCATGTGTTTATTTTCAATTCAACAAGTTGTTACAAGAAATGGCTACTACCAAAAAGGTGTGACACAACTCAAATTCTGTTGACTGTATGTTACATTAATTTGGTTTAAAGAAAACGTTATAAAAACTTCTTTAGCTAACTTCATCTTCAACCAAAACCTTCATCTTTTCCAAGTTTTATGCACAACCTCGCAGACAATGGTTTCAACCAAATCGTAACTAATCTTTATCTATTGCTGTTTTCGAACATGAACGACATTAATCAATTCACACGTTTTAATTAAACAGTCAGCCACTTGTTGACTAAGGGAAATAACTACAGTCCTGTAGCCAGGTAATTGTGGTTGTCTCCCTTGTGTATCATTGATTAGGACACAATCAAAGCCACACAATGTATATTGTAAATGAATGGCTGCGACGGTTCCTTTTTATCTCCACACACTGCTCTTCGCTTCTCTTCTTTTTCGTCTTTGCGTCTACAAGGCGCGCTTAAAACTTAGTTTCTCTTTCTCTCTCTGCTGATGAAAATGTACAGAAATAGACTTGACTTCTTTTCCCACTCTGTTGAAGTGCTTATCAGCGACGAAACACTTACTCTCTTCTTTCTCAACAACGATGCATTTCAGTCAATTCGTTCTCTAAATTTTCACACACACGAGTTCGCAATCACTTAATATAATATAAGTTAATAATATTATTAAAAATGGAGCTAGTTATATTATCTCCATTTTTCTCTTTTTTATAAACTTTTAAGCTCTTGGATATTTTTTTCTTGCTTAGACATTATATTACTCTCTCACGTTTTTTTTTTCTTCCTTTCTCTCTCTCTCTTTCTCTTCACTTTGTTCGCTAAAAAAAAAAAAAGAAAGAAAGAAAACAGCATAACATCATGAAAAAAAGACTCCAAACTTAAAAAAAAACAAAAAGTTTTAGCGTCAAAATGTTAAGACGAAAGACCGAAGTTCTAATCCTTTCTAACACGTTCAAAATTTTGCTTAAAGAAAATCTTTTTCTCTTTTTTTCGTCAGCGCGAGACAAGAACTATGAATTTTTAGCTCTTTTGTTTCTGGTGAAAAACACATTAATTTAAAAATTCTTGCAAAAATCAAATAATTGTCAGATTTTAATGAAACTTTCAGGACTTCTTCAAAAATGAATGAGTTTATTTATGAAATTATTATTTTTATAAAATCTTGCTTTAAAAAAAAATTTTCCTCCTCACACACACATTTTATTAAATTTTTAGAAATTAAATTCTATGGAAACTTTGTTTCATTAACTAAAACGCAGGATTCTTTGAAGAATGTAATTTTTTTTTTTTTTAATAGTTGCCACTTTCCCCCCAAAAATATCTTTTCCAAATAGTAAAATAAAACTGTAGCATTATTTTATTAGATAATCTTTTAATTGCTTTTATAAATATGTTAAGGACATCATTGAAGGAAAAAAAAATTGCAATGAACAATTTTTACAAAAATTGTTTTCTTAAATTATAATAAATAATTTATATTTTCAAAAATCTTTTAAACATCTCTTCAAAGCCTTGTCTACATTAGGTTATTAAGTGATGACTATATTTAAGTGAAATTTGAAAAGCTTAATACAAATATCACACTTTAAGATTTTAAACTTTTTTTTTTCATGTATAACATGCGTATTTTGAAAATATAGGTGACCATACACAACAACATTATCAGAAAATCAATTGATGGCTATCGTAAATTTAAAGTCAACATTCCTTAAATTAGATTATGCAGAATATTTTTCAACATTTGTTTGTAAGATTACTGAGTACTTAAAAATTATTTAAGAAAGCATTCACCTGTCATTTTCTTAAATTATGTTTTCACAGGTAACATCTCTGTAGACAGCAATAAACATGTAAATAACTTATCAGTGCTTGACAAATGTTGAAAGATATGTAAATCTCTACTACTGTTCATTTTAAAATCTGCTTTTTTTTTTAAGTAAATAATACTTGTTTCTAATCAGATTAATTATACTTTAAAATCAGCTAATAATCCTCAAGTAAAATTTCAGAAAAGTATTTTTTATTTTTCGAAGATTTTTTTAATAAAGAATATTACACTGTGATGAAAGACTGCTAAAAAGGGTGCTAATCAGCTATTTTATAAAAAGCAAAAAATCAATTACAATCAATATAATTTCTATTTGAAAAATACTCTATTGAGTATTTTGCTTAATGGAAATAGTAAATTTAATCCTTTAGCTTTCAATTAAAACTAAAATGAAAGCTTCAAAAAAGCTTTTCTATTTATAAAAATTCATTTTAAAACTCAAGTATCATGAAAAAGTGGAGGTATTTTATTCCTTCTTTCTTCTTTTCAAATTTGTTTAGAATTTGCTACTGATTTTTTTTTTTAATGATTTTGTTTTCTCTTTTGAAAACTTTTTTTTTTTTAATATCTACTACTTCTCAACATTCCCATACAAATAATCTAATCTGTTTTTTGTTTTTTTACTTTCTGCTTTTTCCCCTCCATCTGCTTTGTGTAATTTTGTATCTTATATATATATATATATGATTTCACCAAAAGACCACAAATCCTCCTTTCCCCTCTTACATTATGTAAGAATCAAACTTCAGCCAGTAATCTAGGTGTTCTCATCTGGGAAACCAAATTTTTTTGTGAAGTTCTTCATTAAAAAATCAAAGATAATCCTTTATTGATTTTAATGGTTTTTGGTTGTTTCCTATTTGTTTACCTTCTACTGCCAGTTTGTTGGTACCAGTGCAATCTGCATTGTTTCAATTCCGTTTTCTTTTGGGGTGGGAGTGAAGCCCTCTTTTCTCTCACTCTTTCAATAGCCAATATTATTCAATGCTACAATCAAAATTAATATCAACTGCTTTGTTTAAAGAAATAAATTTTGTAATATGTCTTTGAAGAATTACTTATAATTCTGAAGGAATTGTAGTTTTGCAGCTATTTTGAATCACAATATTGTGAAAATTATAAATGTGAAAACGATGAAATTGATCACTTTTTAACATTTCCTTATTTTTCAGTGGAATCTAAACTTATTTATAAATGGAACTGTGTGTGTGTGTGTGTGTGTGTGTGTGTGTGTGTCCATTACCTATAGACTCCTATTTTCTTGAAAATTTACACAGTTGTACTATAAGCGTCTACTGAGTGTTCTTATCTAGGTTTTGTGTCGAAAATCATCAATAATAAAAAAAAATCGGGTTATAGAAGGAGTGGTCCGATTTTAATCAAATTTGATACACTCATAGACAAAGACATAAGAAATGATATTCAGAAGTTTCAAGGTTGCAATTCTTACAATAGTGCAGAAAATGATTTTTTATATATATATATATATATATATATATATATATATATAAAAGGCAAGATGTTCATGCATGTGTTTGTTTATCTGCCTGTATATCTGTATTTTTTTCAGCCCTTTTATTTTAGTTTTTGCTTTGGGTTTGGCTCTAAGTAGATATAATTGTAGTTCTTAGTCTCAGCCATGATACCATTTACTCAGAGGACTTATTTAGCCTTCAAAATTCAGTTTACGATGAAAAAAACTTATTTGATATCGATACCAGGAAATCAAAATTTGACTTACATCCATTCATTTTTCTTTCAGTCTATGGTTTCGCTTTAACTGGAAACAACTATTGCTTTTTAGTCTTTCGTGCCAACGTCCAAAGAGTCTGAGCTCCATGACCATGGATTAGTTTTAAAGCTTTCATTACACCCAAGCAACGCCGGGCTATACTGCTAGTATACCATATAACTTGAAACTATCTTTTTAGTTTCCATACGTGTAAAATACAGTGTTTCTTTAGAATGTGCCGTTTGCAATTTCGCAATGAAAGTCATTAAGAAATGGTCACTTTAAATTAGGAAACTTTTATAGTTTTTAAGACAGAACATCAGTTGAAAGCTTCTTTGCTTGATGAAAAACAATAAAATCACTTTTGTTGTAAGAGCCTCTTTTGTTGTCAACCAACATTGATGTAACTGTTAGATAAATTTATCAATATGAATCACAGCTGTAAGTTTAAATAGAAATATCAGTCAAGTAAATGAACTGTTTGATAGATCTTAAAAACTTACTTTGTCTGAATAAACTCTTGGCTTGAATCCAACTTATTACTTGAACAGTTATTATATAAATGCCTTATCTCAATTCTCAAGCAATACAATTAAATACACATTTCTTCAGGATAAACTAGTCTCAAAAGAAATTCACCCGTCCAATTAAGATTTGAGTCTCCGAACTGTCATATTGATATAACTTGATACATTAATGTTTTCATATTCAGGGGTATCGTTCCAGAATTAGCAAGACTAAATTCCTGTCCATTTTATTACAGTCAACTGATGCAAAAATAAGTTTTCCAAAGAATTGTTAATTAGGTGTTGAGATGGACAAGCTTTTATCTTGATTCTTAAGCAATACAACTGAATGCCTGCTTTCCTTTTAGAAAGAATCAACTATTTTTCACTTTTCTTTACTGGTTACATATTTCAACAGAAATATCAATGAAGTGGTTATTGCAGATTTTACAAATAATGGACTGCCTCCTTTAAAAGTCTAGCATTTACAGTCATGACCTTCACTGTCTACTGCCAGTAGAATCAAACTGTTTCAATAAGCCTAAACCACACATATAGTACAGAATTCAGATCCCATGAATTTCTTTATCAGTGATTTTTCTTTAGAAAATCCCACTTATTAACTGTCTTAAGGTAAATGCCCTTATTTAAAAATGACTTTTTTTTTTCATTTATTTTATATCCTAAATTCATGACATATAAAAAAAAAAAGGAAAGTAGCCTGTTTGAGTGCTAGCAGACTTGCTGCTTTCCATTATGCTAAAACTAATCCATTAAAATAAACAACTACAAACTCAACCATTGTAGTTATTTTGCCAAATGCAACTGTATAACGGCTTTATTTCATTAAAACAAAAAATATTGTCTTCTATAAAAGATGATTTGAAAAGATATCATCCCATAAATATTTTATTCTTTTTTTTTTTTTTTTTTCTTTTTTTCAGAAGAACCAAGACCAAAGAAAATAAAGAAATCTGTGAATTTTGATAAAGTTACTGTGTTCTACTTCCCCCGTACTCAGGGGTTCACATGTGTCCCCAGTGAAGGAGGCTCTACACTTGGTAAGTGACTTTGTCACTTGTCTTAAGTTGAGAATTTTTCTTGTGATTTTAAATTGTCATTGTTAAAGTTGATTGGTTTAGAAGCGTATGCATAATATAGTGATCAATGAGTTTATATATATATATATATATATATATATATATATATATTATCGACCAGTTCACACTCCACCCACGTATATTGAACAGGTTAAGAGGCTCATCCCTTGTTCCCTGTTTAGGATGTGGTTTCCAGCTTTCTCTTTTCCAATCTTTTCACTATTACGTAGCCCCCTGCACATCAGTGCCGTTTCCGCCTTGCTCAGGGTGATATGATTTAAAAAAATATATATATATATATATATATATATATATATATATATATATATTTATCAAATGTGGACTTTAAGAATTTTTTTAACTTTTTCATTAACTTTTCTAGAATTTAGAATTAATGAATTAAAATTGCATATGATTTAATCTCATCTGTCAAGGATCTATGAAGTCTTTACATTTGAAGAATAAAGGCACACTTGATAATAATTTAACCAGTGAAATATCAATTTTGCTATCAACAAATTCAATGCCTTGGTTAAAGTTATTTTTTTAATTGAATGAAAATCTGATGACATTACATTGACTACAGTTTCAACAAATTCAAGAATAGTTCAATTCTTATCTTGGACTTTAAAAGCTGGAAATAATTTTTTTAAGCATTTTAAAGAAAATTTAAACTGCCAGACATTTTGAGAATTTTGTATATTCTATACATTATTTTTATTTTTTTCAAATTATGCTTGTCTTGTTTCTCTGGCCTTAATTTATGAAATTAAATTCAGAACAAAGAAGCTTTGAAAACCAAAGTGTAAACAAGCATGCATATATATATATATATATAAACAGTGAAAGGGAAAGTGGGGAAATTGAAATAAATTACAGAAATAGTTGTTGAAAAATTAAATTATTTTATTTATTCATTTTTTTAAATCTTTCCCCTTCTGATTACAAATTTCAGTAAATGTATTTTTGAACTTTCACGAGTATAACATTCAGATGTTAGACTGTATTTATTTACCTGGCACATTTTGTGTTGGGTAGGTACCAAAATCATCTCTCAGTTGCGTCTCTGTCCTCGAAGACAATGCGGCTCAGTTGTATCTCTGTCTGCGAGAACAGGGTTGCTTCTGAGAAAAATTACACTGTGTAGATGCCTGGTCCCGGGGAACAGTGTCCCGCAGCTGCGCCACCCCATTGCAGTAGAGGGGTGGACCAAGTCACTGGGGCCAGCTCAATCTGCAGTTGAGGGGACTGGGGAATTTTTGTTCTTGTGCCCATCCGTACGCGGTAGGGTTCCCCACATTAAAAAAAGACCTTGTGTTAGATCTTGCTCTAGTGGAGGAGTAAAGTAAATACCTATTTATTTGCCAAATAGCGTTTACTTATCTTCTTTGTTGTTGAAAATTAAAACAAAGGTCATGGAAAAAATATTGATTGAACTACCCTCACATTATCTTGTGTGACACCGGTAATTCTATATTATGAGTGTAAGTTAAAAAAATTATCTGCACTTTTGCTATAACATATCTTTAAATTTGTAACATTGCTTTTCGCTTATGCGTTGTTATTATTGTGGTCATGTGATCAAAATTTGAGCTGGATCATACCAGTTTTCTGGCTGCTGTTACAGTGTAAACATGGCCACTCTGCTAGTAGTGTGCATCAAGAAGGGACAAAGAGCAGTGATCTGAATCAGCAGAGAATATGCTACTTATTGATGGTAATATGCCATTACCATCACTTAAACTTGCTGATTTTTCTCGTCAGTAGTGGAGGTTAGTAGGCATCTTTCTTCTTCGTGTGTCATATTTGTATGGCCACTTTTAAACTTCTTGACGCACACTTCTGCATGGTATAGTGCACTGTTGCCATATTGTGTTAAAAGCCTCCAATGAATTTTAACCCCTGACACACATTCCAGTCAGAAAAACTGGATTACACCATATTTGTTCCTCCTTGGTGCACACTGCTAGTGGAGTGGCCATGTTTACACTGTAACAGCAGCCAGAAAACTGGTGCAATCACTCTCAAAAATTGATTACATGTTACCAATTATAAGCACACATAAGCAGAAGACAGTGTGACAAAACTAAAGATATGGATAAATTTTCATTTTAGGTCCCGAAGGCTTTTCCCTGCTTCAAATTTAATTTAAAATAGCATTATTTCTGTGCAAATGCATATATATTTTCCATGGTTTGGAATTCAGTTTTCCTTCTCTGAGACAGGTTACATGAGACTATAAAAACCCAGTCCAATTGATTGTTTAAATTGTAGGAAGAAGAGATGGATTCATGCCTTTCTCAAGAATTCTTAGTACAAAAGTGAATGCAAGAGACTAGCACAGAATCTAGACTTGGTTCACAGATTCTACTCACAGAACTAGTATTCATTACACTAGTCACATTCACCATCTCAGTATTCAGTCAGTCAGTTAATTGCCATACGTGATACACACTTGGACATGGAGACATGACTGGCTGGGCAGAAGATTTTCCCGCAGTAGGTTGCCATTACTTTCTGTAGTAGACTGGTTGCCAACCAAGGCTATAGAATCCAATCTGCCCTGCTATTTAGTCCATAGCTGGAGGGAGAAGAGGTGAATTAATATCTTTCTCAAGAGTATTTGGGCAAAAGTGAATGCAACAAAGTGAACCGGAATTCAAACTGAGCTCTCTGATTCCTCATTCTGAGCCAATGTCCACTGCACCACAACGCACCATCTCAATATTCAGTCAGTTAAGTGCCATATGTAATACACACTAGGGTGATCATGTCTCGAAAGAGACATGACTGACTAAGCAGAAGATTATCCTGCAGTAGGTTGCCATTGCTTTCTGCAGTAGACTGGTTGCCAGCCAAGGCTATAGAACCCAATCTGTTTAACCCATAACTGGATGGATTAATACCTTTCCCAAGGGTATTTGCATGTAAGTGAATGCAAGGAATTCAACTGGAATTCGAACTTGGCCCCCCAATTTCTCGTTCTGAGCCAATATCCACTTCACCACAACACACATCTCAATATTACAGAAGGTTTTAAAAAAAAAAAAATATGAAGCTGGAAGAATTTTGCATTATATCTAATGGTACTGATTTTTTTGTTGAAATCTAATGTTATAAGAAAAGACAGGAAAACTTATGCCAATGAGTTTTGTTCATTGATGAAGAGGTACCACTTTATTGAATTTTTTGTCCTTGTGAACCAGCAGCAAAAGGCTGTATTACATTACGTCCGTGCATGCTGGCTGGATTCCCCTAAATTTGGGAATAGCACATCATGTGTTCAGGTTCCATGTGCTAGAAATATCAAAACTGGCTTGGCTTGTTACATGTGAGTTTGTATCTAATAATAAATTCACAAGTCGATACTCAACTCTTCAAAAAAGCTTCAATGCAAACATTTTATATTAAATTCACGGCCGCGATGGAGTCGTTATGTACTGCAAATTACATTTTGATGGAGTGTGTTCATATTATTTTCAGTTTAAACTGAAATTAATTATAAAAATGTACATTTTGCATCCCCTCTTACTTGTAAAATCATGAGAATAAGGTGTCATACATACCTCCTATATATACTTGCGTTACTGCATTTGAATTTTTGTCCTATCAAGTTTTATTAACTCATCAGTAGGCTGCTAGTTAATGATGAATGAATTAGTGATGCATTTTAATTTCCAGGTGCTGTAGTTTGATCTTATCAGTTAGATATCATTAGTCCTGGGTATGACAAGTAACTACATCTGGCAGCATGACTGCTGATTGGGAGATTGGAGGTTCCGAAGAGTGGAAACACCTCTAATTGCTGTTGGTCCCAGGTTCACTCTGACAGGGTTCCAGTTACAAGCAAATAATGAACATCTCAAGCAAAAACAAAATACTATGAAAGTATAAAAATATATTTTTATTGCAAAAATACCAACAATACAATTTTATATAGTAAACTGACCAATAATACCTATTTATAGTGAAATGACCAACAAGACATTGTTTTCTATAGTTGAAGACATACAAGATCCACTTCCATGCAACAAAGTGTGTGGTGTATGTTAAGTTTCAGATGGGTCACTGCCTCCCTCTAACTGCACCCTCCTCATCTGGATTATGGGGTGCAGTACTACCTGCTTTGGGAATAACTGCTTTAACCTTTTAAATTTTTTTTAAAAAAAAAAAATTTTTTTTTTTTTTTTTGAAAAAGCAAAAATATTTTCAAGGAATTTTGTAAAATGTGTTTCAAAACAGGTATTTATTTTTTTAAGTTTTTTTTAAGCAAAAATTAAATGTGTCATTGTAACAAAAACATTTTTTTTTTTTTTTTTTTTTTTTTTTTCAGGAATGACTGGAAGCCATTCTTACGTGGAAGACTTCACTGTGCCTGCCTATGCTCGAGAACAGAAACGCATTCACAAACTTATACTCAAGGAACAGCAACAAAGTAGTAAAATGATTCCTTCAAGCCGTGCAGCATTCCTCCGATCAGTTGATGAGGACACTGACTCCGAGTCTGATTCCGAGAGTGATTTTGAAGTTGATGAATACTTCTTTCTGCAACCGGTCCCCATCCGTCAGCGTCGTCTTATGCTGCGAGCAGCTGGAATCCGCAAGATCAACAGTCAAGAAAGAGATGATTGCCGTCAGATCCGACAATCTCGTGAGATCTGTGGTTGTCAATGTAAAGTGTTCTGTGACCCAGAGAGCTGTTCTTGTAGTGTAGCTGGGATAAAATGCCAGGTGGATCGCTTATCATTCCCCTGTGGTTGCAGTAAAGATGGCTGTGGAAATGTTGCTGGGCGCATAGAATTCAATCCCATTCGTGTTCGGACTCATTTTATTCACACGCTTATGCGGATAGAATTGGAAAACAAGGAGAAGGAATGTCAGCCATTTGGTAATGGCAGCAACAAGCAACTTTCTATTTCTGATTTGCCTGCAACCGATAAAGAACATGATAGTGAAGACAAGAATAAAGAAGAGACAGTAAATGGCAAAGATAGCAATATTGACTTGACAGATTATAACAGTAATGAACGAGGCAGTTGCCGGGACTGCCAGAACTCTGAGGTGTGCCAGGTAATGATGCAGGAGGCACAGTATGCATCGATGGAAGCAGAGCAGCAGAATACGGTGCAGCAGTTTGGCCACATGGAGGGCTTGCAGCCCAACGGACATGTTGACGCTCTGCCCCGTGTCTTACTGTTCAATGACAGTGATGACGAGATGTACAATGCAGAGAACACATCCCTGTATGGCTACAAACAGGAGGAGAGCTCCTACTCAGAGACGAGTGAGTGCTCGAGCGAGAGCAGTGCAAACTTTGATGACAACGACTACCAAAAGTCATACCAGAGTTTGTCCTCCTTTGATGAGGAGACCAACCAAGAGTATTGTGCCAGTGGATCTTCGTCAGTTGGGGGTGATATTACTCACTGTCAGACATCACAGATGCAGCAGCATAACAACAACAATAATAATAATCACATAAGCAACAACAACAACAAATCTTCATCTTTTGTTTCATCCAACAACAACCACCTTTCTAATGGACTTGACCAAAAATACATGGACTTAAATTCATCTTCCTCAACCCCCTCAACTGTTTACAAATTGGAGCCAGTCTCTCACTTAATGAATCGATTAGATAATGGTCATAACACTTTTAGTGGTCAACCCAATGGGCATAACAGATTTGACAGCCAATCCAATGGCAACAATGCATTTGATGGCCAATCAAACACTCATAGTGGATTCAATGGTCGGTCTAATGGCCACCATGCATTCGCTCAGTCCAATGGTCATAGTGCATTTGATAGTCAAAACACATTCAGTACCCAATCCAACAGTCATAACACATTTCATAGTCAATCCAGTGGTCATAGTGCATTTAATGGCCAACCCAATGGACATAATGCATTTGAAAGTCACTCGAACAGTCACAATGCTTTCAATGGTCAGTCCAACAACCACAATACATTCAATGGTCAGTCTAGTGACCATAACACATTCGGTAGCCAAAGTACATTTGGCACTCAATCAAATGGTCCCGGTACGTTTGGTAGCCAATCAAATGGCTCCAATCCATTCAGCAGCCAGTCAAATGGCCCTAGCCTGTTTGGTAGCCAATCAAATGGTACCAATCCATTTGGTAACCAATCAAATGGTCCGACTTTGTTTGGTACCCAATCCAACAGCCATAACACATTTGAAAGCCAATCTACACAATCCTCAAGTCATTCACCCAGCAACTGGTCTGAAAACCAGTTGCGTTCCATCCACCAATCAAGCTTCTTTGATGAACCAATTTCAATCTACACATCACTGACTGACACAACAACTGACCAGCTGGCTACAAACTGTCCAGCTATCTCATCCCACATGAACAGCTACAACAATGGCAACAGTAATAATAACCATCAATTAGATTTCAACCCCCACCAAGGAACAGACACTACGAAAATAGGAGATAGGCACAACCAAGCAGAGTCTGCTTATAGCAATTACAGCATGGATGACTCTCATACCGCTACATCATCAGCAATGTCAACTTCCGATCAGTCACTCATTTCTTCTTTTTTCCCATCAAATACCACAGAATCAGATCTCATCACCTCATCTCGAAGCAGTGCACCATCCATGCCATCAGCTGCTGCTGAGGATCTGCAGGTGTTTTCTGAACAAGAAAGTTGTTGTTCTGCGTTTCAGGACGATACTTGTTCGGACTTTAAATCAAACAAAGACTCCTCACATTTCCAGCCTAGTGAGTCAGGGAGCCAGAATTTCGGAGAGATCATCAAAGAGTCCATTGTTGAAACAGTTTCGGCTTAGCGGCTAAGAAAACTTTAAGAATTTTCACTGCTGTTTTGGATGATTAGAAGAAATGAAACATTCTAAGGGAATCTAAGAGGAAGACGAAAAGTTATTTCTTACTACTAAAAATAGGATTTCTTTTTAATTTATACAATTAACAAGAATAGAATTTAAAATCTATTTATTGGACATTAAAAATTAAATGAAATAGTAGTAATCCTAATTTCTCTGAATTTCTGGGATGTGGAGTTATCATTATTTATACTATTTATATTCAGACTATTGTCCTCATCTTTGTTGCTTTTATCACAATGTTTCAGAATTCCATGTAGGTTAACCAGACCGATATACAGCTGAGGAAGACTAGAAAACACAACAGCCAAAACATTGTAATAACAACAACAAAGATGAGGACAATAATCTGAATATAAATAGTGGAAATAGTAATGTCCCTATTGAAAAAAAAAGAAAAAAAAACTGCTTCTGAAAATTTATATTTATAGTTTAGGGAATTTTTTCTGACTTATTAAGCCATTATTTTTTTCATTTCGTTACCAGTTTCAATTTCGATAAGGAAGCTCTTGAATTGCTTTAAGTTTAAATATTAGGGGTTTTTTTTGGGGTTTTTTTTTTCTCTCTCTTCTGGTTTACTGTAGAACATAGTGTATATTTCAATGGAGTATTGGAAAATTAACTGAATGTCTATTCCTTACAGTCAGATGTTTATTTGTTTGTTGGCCATTTATCAAATGGTTTGAGTAGGAAGATTCACTTGGTTGAGTTGCTGAGAAACCAGTAAAGGAATTTTCAGTTAACTACCGTTGTGATATGGTGAGGATTCCAAAATACATTTGTTTTAACAAACAATAAAGATCAACCAGAATTCTGGAGGGGGGGGGAATCCCTGAATCTGAATGTTTCATCTTAAATATCCATATTTGCAAGAAGCTGTAGAAAGATTACAAGGGAATAATTTCGATTCATAACAGCTCTTATTAAAATATTGATGTCAATTGGGTGGGGGGAGGCTAAGGAATTTTTTCACTCTCTCTCTGTCTCAGAGATTTTTTTTCTTCATAGAAGACGCAAACACACACACATACACACACACTATATATATATATAATCAAATTGCTACTAAAGATTTTTTTTTTTTTCCTGAACTCAATAGTTAGCAAATCCTCTCAAGGTGAAAAACGATTTTAAAAAGAAAAGAAATGACATATTCAAAGACGAAATGTGTATACTGCTGTTATGCTAACATTGACCTCCAAACAAAAAAGATGCATTTGACCCTTTGTTCCAGCTTAACCCCTCCTATTACCACCTTCCGTAAATCACTATGGGCTCATGATAGATTTCTAAATATTTACTGACATACATACATACATATATACGTACATTCCCATGTATGTATAATTTTGAGACCTCGTCTGTTCCTCCCTCATTCTCTTTTAGTCCTTCTACAAGAATGGGGGGGAAGGATAACGAAAGGAGAGCAAGAAACTCTACATTTCAGATCGACATGTATATTTGTGTGAGATATATATATATATATATACACACACACACACACACACACACACACACACATCCATTTAGTTGAAGTTTTCACAATGCCACCACCCAAACAAAAACTGATCATTTGATTCTTTCTTTCTCCTGCCTCCACACACACACACACACACATATATATATAGTATATATGTATCTTGTTACCAAAAAACTGAGTTTTTTTGTTTTGTTTTGTTTTCTTTTTCTTTCTTTTTTTTTTTTTTGTTGCCTCCCCCCTTTTGTCTCTGAAGACAAAAAAAGAAAATATTAGTTCTTGTATGTGAGAGAGCAATATATTCCAACAGACAAAGAAAGAAAATATTTTGAAGCAGGGTGGGTAGGGAGATGTAAAAAAACCAAAAGAATTTGCAAAGACAATAAGCTCAGAATGAGTAAAATTCATTTTGATGAATAAAAATTTTAAAAAATACATACACACATTCTTTTTCTAGTATTTAAACAACTTTTATGAAATAAAAGAATACACACAAATTTAGGTGAAAAGACCAAGTTAATTTTTTTTTTATGCTCTTTCACCAACCTGCCAAAAACTCTTCTGATGAATTGAAATATTTTATTGAATAACAAAAAAAAATTATTCTGCTGATATTCAGTCTAAACTTGACTCTAAAATGAAACAAAATGACTTATATATATATATATATATATATATATATATATATAAAAGGATGAACAGTTGCCATTTCATTTATGCCTCAGTTTGGTTCTATTTTAATTATTTTTTTTTCTCCAAAAATTATTTTTGAATTCTATTAATGCTCTTTTTTTTCTTTTTTTTTCTTTTTTCTTTTTTTTTTTTGCCCTGATAAAATCTTTTATTTCAAATTCATCTTTGATTTTAATTTTATTTTTTTAAATTTATTTGTTTTTGTTTTTATTTGTTTTGTGTTCTTGTATTTTAAACGTTTTTTTAAACCTCTTCAATGTTCGTTTGACTTTGAATATCAGATATTTTTTTAAACTTGAAAGAAAAATCTGTTTTTTTATAAATCATTTCTATTATTTTTATCACAAAAACTTTTTCTTTTTTTTTCTTTTTTTTTTTTTTGTCATTTACCCTTGAATATTTCTTTGTTTTCTTTAAGAATGGACTCAGTATTATAATTTATTTCAATGATTAATATCAGTTTTTAAATATCAAAACTCATCAAAGAACAGCTGGAATTTTGTATACAACAAAAACAATTTTCCTTAAATGTTTCATCTTGTTAGCAAAAAATGCATACACACACACACACACACATATATATATATATATATATATATATATATATATATATATATACACACACAGGGTGCAATGGAAAAATTGTCATCTAAATTATGCAAAATGAAAAAAACACTGACATCTCATTTTAACAGATATATTTACCAAAATTACAAAAAAATATCTTGACGTACTAAAGAGTAAATTTATTCAATAAAATTGCTATTGGCTTCAACCTTGGCCTCCAGATGACTTCAGAATGTCTTGCAACTCTTCTCAACAATATTAAGTTATTGAATGTTGCCATAATCCTTACCTTCAGTTCATCTTTGATGTTACAAGGAGTTTTGTTGGTCTCTTGCTTAACTGTGCCCCACACATAATCAAGGGGGTTACAGTCTGGGGAGTTAGGTAGCCAGATGTAAGGGGTGATGTCGTAGCAAAAATTGTTTGACAGCCACGACTGGGTTCTCCTGCTTGTGGCATGGTGTAGAGTCCTGTTGCCAGACATAGTGTCTTCTAGCAGCCACCATTTCCTCAAGGCACTTGATGTAGGCCTTTGTGTTGAGTCTGAAGCCCTTACCAACAAATTTGGTAGTTCTTTCCTCATCAAGATGATCAGTTATTTTTCTGAGTTCCCCTATCTTTGTAATCACCATTAGACTCATCCAACTCTTTCCAAATTTTCTGCATTGTACTTAGAATGATACTCTGAAATGTTTCTAGCGAAGCTTCTGGCACAAATATCCAGCAGTACAGCATGCCATTTTCAAATTTCTGGCAGTGTGAATTGTGTCATTGTGCTCTTTTCCTTACGGATGGTGCCCAACTGACTCTACTATACTGTGAAGTCAACAAAAACATGAAATGACGACTATTTACCCATCGCATCCTGTATATTGGAGGCTATTTTTCTATCAACTTGTTTGCCTCAATCACCAAAGAAAAATATTGTATAATTTTTGTATGTGTGTGAGAGTAAGAATTTTTTTTTTTTTTTTTCTAAGATATCATTTCTGATGTCTCTCTCATAGTTCTTGACATTATATGTATAAGTTATTCTTCCTTAATTTTTACTATTTTTTCATAATTATTTTTCTATAATGGAAATTAAGATGTTTTCTCTCCCTTTCTTTTTCTCTCTCTCTCTCTCTCTCTCTCCCTCCTCTCAGGAATCTTTTTCTTTTGTTTTCCTGATGTTTTTTTTTTATTATTTATTTTTATTTCATGTGTTTTAAAAATTTGCCACTTTGAGTTCAGTTAAAATTTTTAAAAAAATATTGTTATTACTGAAATTGATGCCTCGAGTGTAATAGAACCTTGAAAAATGCCATCCTCTTAAAAAAAAAAAAAAAAAAAAAGGGAAAAAAAATATCCACCGTAGCATTGTTTGTGATGGATTCTGTCTGGTCTTCTTCTCACCATTACAAATGAAGATACAAGATAAAGTGAATTAGTTAGTATCCAAATTCTATCAAGAGTAGCAAAAGAAATTAAAATATTTCTAGAAGCAACTACATGCAAAAAAAATATTGATGTTAGTTATATACAAAACAAAAAAAAATTGATTAATTAAAAACAGTATTGTAAATTATATATCTGGGTGGTTTCTAAACAATCAAATTTATTTAGTTCCAACTATATATATATATATATATATATATAACCTAAAGAGCCAACAAACCTACCAAGGTTTCACCTAACCGGATCTTCAGGGAAGGTTGCTTTTTCCCTGAAGATCCAGTTAGGTGAAACCTTAGTAGGTTTGTTGGCGCTTTAGGCTATTTATTTTTTCTGCTCTGCTTACGTATTGAGCGCTTTTTTGTTATAGATTACTCGTCTTGGGTTTTTTTCTTTGGGCTACGTACTTTGACTGATGTTCATATGCTTAGCTGTTTCTTCTTTTTTTTTTCTTTTTTGCAAGCATTTTTTCCTTCCGCGTGTATACACGGAGGGTTTTTCAAAACGAGTATAGTGATAAGTTTACACACACACACACACACATATATATATAGTAGCAAGCATAAAGATAAGAATAAGTCTAAATGCAAAATAAGTTTATTTTAAAGCTTCATAGAACATTTTATCATGGGAAAAAAAAAGGATGTAAAGGTAAATTATATAATTTCAAAAATAAAGATCAAACTTATTTTGATAAAGTTATAAGAATAATTATATAACATTAAAAAAAAGAAATAGATAATCAAAAACATCAGAACGATTAACAAAATCATACTATTAGGTTGTCCCAAAAATTTGTAAACACTTGCAAAAAATTGAAATTTTACTCGCAAAAACAACAAATTATTGCTCAAAATAAAGACCATCATTTTCCAAGACTTTCTGCCATCGATCTGCAAGCTTTCGAATCTGGTCAAAGTACCACTCAGCCAGCTTCGAATCAAAGAATTCTTGACACGCTTCCTCGACTTCATCAAACAAGTCGAATCGGCAGCCCTTCAGAAAGTGTTGCATTGAGCGACAAAGGCCATAATCTGATGTAGCACAGCCAGGACTGTAGGCTGGATTTGGTAGAACCTCAACGCCATCCAGCTCTTCAAACTTGTCTTTGGTCTTCCAGTGTGGCTTGGCATTGTCCTGCTACATCAAAGCGTACTTTCTGTTGATCAGAGTCGGGTACTTTTGCTTCAACTTTTCGTAGACCTGCACAAGTTGCTGACAGTAAAGTTCAGCACTGATGGCACGACCATTCAGAACCAACTCAAAATGCACGATTCCTTCAAAGTTCCACCAAACGCACAACATGACTTTCTTGCCGAATCGATCTTGTTTTGGAACTGCCGGTGTCTCTTGCCCTTTCTGAACCCATCGCTTGTCTAAATTGTGCTGGACCAGATAGACCCATTTTGCAAGTGTTTACGAACTTTTGGGACAACCCAATATTGTATACATCCTATCCAAATGAAAATAGCATTCATAATTCATTAGTACTTGATGTGTAAACCTTTACTTTCAATAACAGCTTGACATCATTTACTACATGAATGAATTAATGTCTTGCATTCATTAACGAATATTTTCTCCCATTCTCCTTTTAAATTAGTCCATAGTTCTTTGACATTTGTTGGAATTTTTTTTTTTTTTTTTTTTTTCCCCTTAGCTCTTTCATTTAGTAACTTCCAAACATTCTCAGTAGGATTTGTGTCTGGGCTTTGTACAGGCCACTCTATAACAGTAACATCCTCCTCAGAAAGAAATGTCTTAACAGACTTTGCTATGTGACATGGTGCGTTTTCTTGCATAAATACAGCTGGTTGATTAATTGCAGTTCTCAAATTCGGTATAATTAGGTTTCTTCAATATCTCTCTGTATACAGTTGTGTTAATTTTACCATGTAGCCTAACAAGAGGTCCCGTACCAGCAGCTGAAATCATGCCAAACACCATCACACTTCCTCCTCCGAATTTAACACTGCTTTAAGTGCACTGAGGAAAATATTGTTCCTTAGGACTGTGTCAAAAGAACCTTCTCCCATCACAACCGAACCGGTTAAACTTTGACTCATCACCGAAATGAACTTCTGTCCATATGCGTGTTCAGTGGCAAATTTCAATTTGCTCATTTGATTCTTTTTAGAAATGTAAGACTTCGTAGAGGCTACTTGACTGTTCAGATTTATTTCATTAAGTCTTCGTGAAATAGTGTGCCTTGAATTTCAATGCCAAGGTTAGCATTAGCTCTTTGAAAGTTAGGGGTTGTTGTCGTAAATTGGTCCTTTTTTGATTCTTTACCAATTCATCTGTCTTCATTTGCAGTAGTTTTCCTAGGTCAACCAGGTGGTTTCTTGGCTTCACATCACCCAGTTTCTTCAAGTTTTCTTAAAATACTATCAATAACACTTTTGGATTTCTCCACACTCTTTGAAATATCCCTAATCGAGAGTTTATCTTCATTATGTATTTTGACTATCAGTTTTCTAAGTTCCAATGACATCACAGATTTTTTTCACCATGTTTACAATGCAAGCGCCAGTAAAGAGCTGGTGTAATTTAGTAAAATACCTGATTTTATATTCTTACCCTAAAAAATTTTCAATAATGCAAAATAATTTTTAAATTTTATGGAATTATTTAATCGTTCTGATGTTTTTGATCATCTATTTTTTTCGAATGTTATATAATTATTCTTATAACTTTATCAAAAGTTATAAGAATATAGTTTATAGTTTGGAATTATATAATTTACCTTTTATATCCTTTTTTTTTTTTTTTTTCCCCCCCCTTGATAAAATGTTCTTTGAAGCTTTAGAATAAAAAGTTATTTCATATTTAGACTTTTTTTTAACATCGTTCTGATCTTTATGCTCACTGCTGTGTGTGTGTGTGTGTGTGTGTGTGTTGCTGTTTTTTTTTAATTTGTGATTTTAACGATTTTTTTTTATGAGTTGTTAGACAAAAGAGCTCTAGAGAATGTTAATAAATTCCTTGTTTTTAAAGTAGTATATATATATATATATATATATATATATATAATTTGTTACTTAGCTGATTGATGCTATATTCAGCAGTTCTACTCCAGTGTTTCATAGACAAACCTCTTGTATAATTGTTTGGACAACTTGTCAGGCAGTATCAGCAAACTTTTGTCAGTTTTCTCATTTTCATTATTTTTATATTAAGTTTAAAAAGATATAATGAGCTTTTATCTTTTTTTTGCTATTGGTGTTGATTTTTCATTGTGTTTGTGTCATAATAAAATATAGTTTTTAAAGGTATGCTCTGTTTATAGTAGAAAGATGTTCGATATAAAGGATAGAGCATATGTAAATACAAGCAGTATGGGCATAGCTATCACTTTTATCATATGTTTAAGTTTTATTAAAATTCTAACCATGGCTTTCTGAAATAAACATTGCCAAGGAGTGAAGGTAGTTAAAATAATAGCAGTGTCAAGGGAAAAACCTTTTTGATACTCCATCTTTTTGTAGACTTGAAGGTTGAAGATGGTCAAACTTCTGTAGTTCTTTTAGCATTTTATTAAAATAACTGATAATTGCCAAAAGACTGGTGTATTGAAATAACCCATTAGAATTTTTAAATGGCTGAGATGATAGCCATTTGTGTAAAAGAGGCCATCATATTTCTGATGGTCTCAAGTAAACTAGTGGTTATTTTTATGGCATAATTTGGTGAAAGCATCATTCATAGATCATAGTGTCTGTTGATTTTAAAGAATTGTCCACTTGTTCCATTTTCACTTGTCTGCATATCTGATATAATTTAAATGGGTATATCAGCCAGGAATTGAGATTTTATACTGTGGAAGTTCACTTTTTTTAAAGACTGTCTAATCATCTTGCTTTTTTGCAACATCAGAATACTTGTCTTTGGTATTTCCAATTCAATGCCTGTGTTTTCTTCATTCTATTGCCATGAATCTTCTTAATAGTGTAGCATATCAACATTTCAAGTCAAATTTTAATATGGGAAAAATTTTCAAGTATAATCATAATGATAAGAGTTAAGAGATTTTTATTTATTTTTATGGTTCTTGCAGATTGGCTATTATGTCTTTTAATGCCTACACGTATTAAGTGTATTAACAAATCGCAAATAGTTTTTTTTTTTTTTTAAGGGGGCATTTGAAAGGTCATTAAATTATGAGGCAAAGATCTTGTTTTTATTTTTTGAGTAACTTTTATTCTGTAATAGACTTTATCACATTTCTTTAAAAGAGGGATTTGTACAACTTAAAATTTGTACAAGTCATATTTTTGATTGTAAGTTTGATATA
Organism: Ascarosepion bandense; assembly: GCA_037127315.1. NCBI lineage: Eukaryota > Metazoa > Mollusca > Cephalopoda > Sepiida > Sepiidae > Ascarosepion > Ascarosepion bandense. The sequence continues at coordinate 4,190,418 of JBBBDQ010001389.1, forward strand.
ATTCTAGGTTAAATTTTTTTGGATTTGTTCAACAAGACATATTTTTGATTTTAAGTTGATTCTTTTGAACTGTGATCATTTCCTGGAATGATGTGGTTGCAAATGACCCATTTTACTTGATACATTTCCATAGAATTGCAATTCTTTGATTTATTCTGACTTTGTTTTCGTTTCTTGAATCTTTCACTTTACAGGTTTTACTGTTAGTTGTCCGACCTGGAATCTGTCATTTATCAATTTGATATTCTGACCCCCTCCTCCATGGTTCACTTGGTTCTTTAGTTCAAGCATCAAAAGGTGCATCATTTATTTATTCATTTTTAGGATCTGGCAAAGTCCAGGTTTTTCAAGGTTTCAGAAAGTAACCCTGCCTGTTGTTTGTAGGAATTCATATTCCTGGTTGCTTGAATTTTATTTCTCATGATTCTATTGAATGTCTCGCATATAGAATTGAAATAGAGATCTAATGGTCACCAGCGCCACAGAGTAAATTTCCAGGCTTTTAGGTATGTGAGCTGTTGGTGGTCGTGGGGCAGGGTAGAGGTGGAAATTTGTGTATAGATGAGAGTGTATGTATCCATTTGTATATAAACATGTGTGCCAAGATAATTTTCAAGTGAATGCTGGAATATTTCTTCATCCATCCGTCTTTCTCTCTATCCATTCCTTCCATTCAGGGAGGCAGCATAATTTATCTCTTCATCTATGTTCAGAAAAAAAATTTTTAAAATAAGGTAAAAAATGAAAAACGAAATGGATTGGAACACTCCAGACAAATTCCTATTGACCCAACAATTCAAGTATAGACTCGTCAAATGATTATTATCCTTGTTGTTTTTGTTGTTATTATCTCTCTCTCTCGATCATACTCTCTCTGCCTTTTTTTTTTTTTTTTTCAACAAAGATACAAATTTTATGGGCAGAAGTTCTGAGGGTGGCCATTTTGAAGAAAAAAAACAAGGTAGTGTTATATATACGTGTGTGTATACATACATATATATATATATATATATATATATTAAAAAAATATATAATAAAGAATGTTTTTCGTCTTAATATATTTTTTTTCAAGCATGGGAACCTCCAGATCCTTTTTAATTGGAAAGAAGCAAATTTTATCTTTCTTGTACCAGTTACAGATTTCTTGTCCCTCCATTTCCCAGAATGTGTACTACTGTCAGTTGAGTGTCATCTCATATATAACCTGACTGATTTTTTGGGATGTCTATTTTACAAACTTGCACTTTTTCCTTCTTCTTTGGTTCATTCCTCTAAAGATGGACCTCTCCAAAATATTTCTCAGGCACTCACATTGCCATTGAAAGAATTTTAAGCTTGCTCAAAGACCAGGATTTTTTTTTTATCCCCTCCAACTTGGGTAGTTACATAAAAAAAAAAAATTGTGATTTGTATACTGGTGGGGGTGGTGAGCTGTTAAAGAAGAAATAAAAACATTAAAATGGGCGAGGAAAAAAAAGTTGTTGGGGAAAAAAAAATCTGTTGCTGTACACAGTAAATACACCCCGGTGGTGAAAAGTCTGTGATCAGATTCTCTTAAATTGCAAAGAAAAAAGGGGAGTGGATTAGATGAAAACTTTGAGAATAAAATAATGAAGAAACTTCTTTAAATTTAAACTAAATAGTATCTGTAAAAGATGTTTTTCAAAGTACATGTTTGTATATATGTAATATATGTTTGTGAGGAACATTACAGTTAATAAATATTGTGTGTATGAATGTGTGCGTTCCTGTAGACATACATATAACCCCCTTCCTCCCCCCCCCCCCCAAAATATTTTATTTTTTCAGAGTATCTTTCTAAAAATAAAATAACATATCCCAATTATTTGAGTCTTTACCAGCTAAAATCCAAAGCTTTCTTTGCAAATGATAGCTATTTTTTAGTTTCCAATTCAGTCATCACAAAAAAAAAAAAATTTTGTTCTTTTTTCGTTTTTTAGAAAAATAAAAAAGATGAGATAAGGCTAGTAATAAATTATGTTATTGATAATGAGTCTTATGAAACACCTTTGCAACAGATTTTAAGATTATTAATAAAGATAATTTATTTGGGCAAAACCTGACCCAGTAGAAAATGTCTAAAGCAAAATTGATCACCAGAACAGGGCAAATAATTCCTGTTTCAAGCAGTTATGCTTAATCCAGTTACTATAAAATTCTTAATGGAATTATTTCACATCTGCACATTTGCTAAAGCAATGTTTCTTTTGTCCTAAATAAAGAATTTTTATCAACTTGTTCTGATTTTAATAGAAAGCAAAGTGTAAAAATTTGTTGGGATATGGATTTTTTTTTTTTTTTTACCTCAGGAGATAAGAGGTCAGGATTTACATACAGATTTGACTTGTACTTGAAATTACCTTTATTTATAATCTGGACGTGTATTTTTTACATTCATCCACAATCAGTTCTCACTTTACCTTATTGTTTGTTACTTTTGAAACTACACGATACTTTTCTCTTTATTTTAGCCATAAAGATATCTTCTGTTGCTAACTTGTTAAGTATTTTCAATATTTATGGAAAAAATTTCTATTTTCATTATAAATAATTCCAAGATGCACCCAGATTGTTAATGTTATCATTAAAATGGTCAAATTTTATTTCAACAAGTGTTTGATTACTTATAAGTTGATATTCACTGATTTTTATTTATTTTATTGTTTAATGATAAAAGGATTAAAATCATAAAAATACATGAAATTTAATAGCAACGTAGAACTAGCAATACAAGATCCCAAAATATTTTCTTTTGTCTTAAAGATTTAAAAAATCTGTCCTAAGTATTGAAAATAAATGTTCTAAATATTAAAATTTAAAGGAAAAATGAAAATAATTCTAGAAAGCATAAATAAGCATCTCTTACTTTTTTGTGGCCTATGATTGATAGATATATATATATATATATATATATTGTAACAAAGTAGGTTTTTTTTACCTGCTGTTCATGCATTTACTTTTATAAAGAGTGCTCGATACAACGTTGAGCGTTATACTGTAATAGTTCTTACAATGGTTTATAAATTCATATAAACACAAAAATTTTCGCATTTCGAAGCTCCTTTGCGCACTTCTCATCAGGTGAAAAGGTTGGATGAGAAGCATGCAAAGCAGCTTCAAAACGTGAAAATTTGTGTAGTGATACTATGAATTTATAAACCATTGTAACAACTATTACAATATATATAAACAGATAGGAAAAGGTGTTTTTAATCTAACATGTTTCACTTTAACAAGCTACTGCAGAGATTTTTTTTAAAGACAATTTAAAACTGAAGAAGCTTGTTAAAGTGAAATATGTTAGATTAAAGACACTTTTTTCTACTTGTTCTTTACTTATTATATAAAATTCATTTGTAGATATAGTTTGATAGTGGTTTTGACTGCTCCTTGGAGCATTGAAGTCTTTGCTCTGTTTGAAATTATTTTCAGACCACGTGTTTTTCTGTCTATTATTCTGTCTAGATTATAAGTTTGAAAATTCCGAAAAGTTTAATTTTGCAAAACGGGGCCATCTATTCTGTCCTTCACTCTTGTCTACCGGTGCTAAAACAATTTTTGTCAAGAGCAAAACGACAGGTTTCTAAGTAAAAGGTTACAGCTGTCAAATTATTTCACTGAAAATCTTATAAATTTGTTTCTCTCTTTGGAAAGTTGGGCAGGGGATGGATTCTGAAAGATTAGATTGGGGGTGGGGATAATCCAAATTATTATAAAAAGAAAAGTACTTATTCACAATTATTCTATTTTTGAGCGGGTCTTTTATTTCAGTCTCTGATTTTTCAATGTTTAATTCTGTCTTTAGTCGATTGACAGTTATTTTTATTTAATTTTCTCATATCGATATTGTATAGTCTTAGGTATTCATGAATCGCACTAATAGTTTAAACATTGGATTTCCAGGAAATTTAAACAGGTGATAGTTTTAAGATCCTTGTATATGAAATTTATTTAACCAGCAATATTTAATTCTGGGAAATAGATCATAAAAATATAAGTAATTTAATTTTGGTTTATAATTTGAAATAGCAGAGTTCATTTAAATTGTGGACAGAATTGTTCATGGATTAGGGTGAAAATTAGTCAAATGATAAATAAAAATGCCTTTTTTAAAGCTTAATTGTAAGTGATTTTTGCATCAATTACAAAAACACTTGTTTATTTTCTCATGGACATGTAATCAAAAATTGTAGTTTTTTACTTTCTATACCACATTCCTATTTGTTTGTTGTTTTTTTTTTTTTTTTTTTTTTTTTTTTTTTTTTTGGTTAAAATTGCTCTTGCTACAGGAATTGAACAGGCCTCATCGTCCATGACAGCAATTTACTCCCAAGAGTTGCAAGAACTATTGATCTCATTACTGCATTTTCTCTCTCTCTCTCTCTCTCCTCCTCCTCCTTCCCTTCATGAAATGCTTTTTTCAGGATTGTACATGTGATGAAGGCCATAGACTGACTCAGCCGAAACATAGGAATGGTAAAAATAAGATCATTAGTCTGACGAACTCTTAGGCTGATAAGGAATTTACCCCAGAATTACATTGAAATATATTTTATTATAAAGAAATCTTACTTCTTGATAACAATACAGAGTCACTTCATGCCACACTTAGTTTTAAAGAAAATCTTTTTAGTTTAATTGCAAAAAAACTAAATTCTCAACATATTGCTTATATGTATATTAACTGCTCCCTGCTGAACAGGTTTTTATTATTATTATTATTATTATTAAGAGTTTTTCTCTTTAAATTTTCTAAATGTAACTTAAGCAGGAAAAAAATGATCCCCTAAGTGTTGTTTAACTTTTACTCCATTGCTCCAGTTACATTTATTCATTGTTTTGAAATGCAAAATTTACATCAATGTAATGTTTAATTTGTGATTGAAACTCTTTGTTACAAATAAGTTTGGACCAGAGATTTAATTTTCAGTTGTACTGCCTTGAATATCATGATACATGTGGCCAGTAGAAATTGCTAAGATTTAGTTTTTGTGTATAGAATACATGCCTAGATTTTAGGCTTAAAAATACAGAGCATAAAGTACGTATTCATAATTTGGCATCTGAATTTTTAGCTCTATTTTTCACTATAATGTTTGCTTTATAAAATTAACATTCTTATTCATGTACCTATTGGTTTTTCTTTTCTTTAGTTACTTTTTCCTTAAAATATCATTGTATTGGAACTCTATTATGCTTAATCTAAAATAATTTTTAATTAAGGTCTAAGGGAAATAATTAGCTCAAATTTTCAGTATTTTATCTCTTGTTACTACTAACAAGATGTGTTTCTTGGATCTCAGTTAAAAACAGTCTAAACAATTGACTGGAATGCTATGGAAAGTGTCAGATGAGCTTCTTAGTAGGGCCATGAAATTAGGAAGAAATTGTTAGAACTAAAATAAGAATTTAGTCTAAATAGTGTTCATTTTAGCTGTCAAAAAATGCTTTTAAGAATCTAGAAATTTAGGGGGTTTTTTGTGTTTTTTTTTTTTTGTTTTTTTATGCTTGAATTTTGATAACTCAGTGGTATCATACTTTTAAAATCTCCCTTGCTCAATTCAGTCTCTTAATAAAAACTCAAGGTTACGAAATGCATTCTATCCTCTAATTTTCAATATTTGCTAAAATCATAGACTAAACTATTGTCCAGTTCACACTCCACCCACGTCTATTGAACAGGTGAAGAGGCTCATCCCTTGTTCCCTGGTTAGGATGTGGTTTCCGGCTTTCTCTTTTCCAATCTTTTTACTCTTACGTAGCCCCCTGCGCATCAGTGGCGTTACCGCCTTGCTTGGGGTGATATGATTAAAAAAAAAACTTTTCTGATTCCAATTTAAATTTTGACTAAAGTAACATCTGAAGGTAAAATTAAGAAATTGTTAATTTTTAAAAAACATTGCAGTTTTATTGTTCTATTTGTTTTTATATTATATATCCACAAACAACTTCAGTTTTTTTTTTATTTATTATATAACCCATGCTATCATAGGTAGGATTTATTAAATGCATCAAAACTTTCATTCACTGATCATCAAATTCATGCAGTGCCAGTAGAAAAGTTGAAGTCATCAACTGTTGTATGTTAGTGCCAGCTGCATTTGAACCCAGTCTACATTGGCAAACTTTTAGCTTTTACTTATCACTGCCCACTGACATTACCATTATTCCACCATTCTTAATTTTAACTTCAGCTGTGTTTAACACTAACAAGCTAAATATTTCTGATAACAATAGGAAAGGGGGATTTATAATTCAAAAGAATTTTACAATTATTTCTCTAAAATTTTGCTAAATTGGGTACCAAACTTTGTTCAATGAGGGCATTCTGGAAATTCAAGAAAAAAAGGATTGTCCATGTTCAGAAATTTTTATGATTTATTTTCAGAATACATTTAAGTCTACTTCATGAGTAAACCTGTTGTAAATTTTCTCAGTGTCAAGTGTTTTGTTTTGGTTTAAGTGATGTTAATTTGAAACCTGAATTTTAAGATTAGTGATGTTGACCGGAGCTTACTGTCAAGCAACCCATCTTGTCTTGCTCATTAGGTGTAAGTAATTTACATTTCAAATGAGTAATTAGTTTCAAGCTTGTCTAGTCTTTCTTTCCTTCTTATCCCTACCATTGGACAATAAATAGATGGTGTTACAACCAACTTTCTTCCTTAGACATTAGAGATACCCTCTGATATTATTTGGAATCAGGGTAGAGAGAACATTTGTGTGGTTCTGTTTTGAAAACTAGTAATTGCTTGCCGGGAAATGGTTGCTGGAAAAATACCAGATGGATTCTGTCCAAATAACAAGAATAAAATTTTTATCTGGGCTAATAATTATTTACAGACATTATACAAGAAAGTTTATTTGTCACAACAATGCATTCAAGGTGCTTGGGTTTTGAACCCTTGTGCATATAAGTGCATGCTCACTTGCACAATGTAAAACTTCTCATTTATAGCAACATTTGAAAAAAAAAAAAGATTATAAATCTTGAACATTCCACTGGGTATTTTGGCATGATACAAAATGTTTGTCTAGACTGCAAATCAGCCTAAGATGGTCAGAAAATATGTCTGTCTAAATTATTAAAAAAAAAGTAAAATGAGGATGGTAGTAGAAAAATTGTTTTGTTATGTATCTGAAAGAGAAAAGCATTTTCATATTTTAAGGATGTTTTTAAAAATTGAACTGAAATGCGTGTTGGTATCAAAGTTTTTGAACATTTAGTCCAGTTGGCATGTTTTTTTTTTTTTTTTTTTTTGTATTGAGTTTTTCAACACTATCTAAAATGGACATGATTGTCCAAAAGTTTAAAAAGATTTAACTGAATCATTTCTTAAACATAATTTAAAATACATTATATTGCAGATTCACTGAAAATATTCAGTATTTAGAGTAGCTATTGTTTTTGATGATTTTTTTACATAGTGTTCAAAAACCTTTTCCCACATGCATAGAAACATACAGTTTACGCATCCCATTTTTGCAAATGCATTGATTATATTATATTTTTCGCATGGCATTTTTATGTATATGATTGCCTCTGTCATATGTAAGAAAGAATTCTGATCTTTTTAAATCCTTAAGATATCCAAAGAAAGCTTATAAGGAACAAAAGAAATACTTTAAATAAAAAAAGCAATATATTAGCAGCCTGATCTCCCTTATTTACTAAAGAAATATTCAATTACTTAATTACTGTTTATATAATGTTTGAATATTTTGTTACTAAGAAAGGGAGATCAGGGTGTGTGGCCAATAACTATATAAAGTCACTGCATTTATACATATACACACAGTTTAAGATTTTGCTGTTGTTCAAAATATAAATTGAACGTTAAATGATTCTCTAAGGAAAAAATAAGGAAAGATTTATTTTTTTAAATATATATAACTGTTACCGCCCACCCAAGTAAACATTGAAATAATACAATAGACCTACCCATAATGCACCAGTGGCCAGTATCTATAAATAGTCACGCCAAAACAACACACATGGCCTGACAATTGCGTTTAAGCATTAGACACACGGTTGCCACTGGATGTTTACCTCAATGTTCACTATATATATATATATATATATATATATATATATATATATATATATAGTATTTATAAGAATTAAGTAATTAAATTTTGGAGATTTTGATCGCTGTCTCACTTGTGTCCAATTCAGGAACTTCTCTTTTATGACATGTAAATATTTTCAACTGGAAGTTTTTTTGTTTTTTTTTTCTCTCTCTCTCTATAAATGTTTGTAATTGGTGGGGGTCTCTGTATGCAAAAGGTTTATATATATATATATATATATATATATATATATATATATATATGCCTGGGGAGAGTGATAGATATGTTTGTGTGTCTATAATATATTTATGTATGTTCACCTGTGTGTATATATGTATATACTGAACAAATACCTCTAGATACACAAAGATTTCAATGTGCAAATGCCTTGGTATGAATGTGTGGATTTGAAAAAGAAAATGTCTGAAGAATTTTAAAAAGAAATTCCTATTTCTCTATAAAATCTATTATTGCAAATCTATTGGAATAATTTTTATGCATCTTGTAGAGGTGCACTTGTATGGATGATTTTTTTTTTTTTTTTTTTTTTTTTTTTTTTTTTTTTTTTTTTTTTTTTTATTTTTTTTTTTTTTTTTATATATATATATTTCCATGAAATGTTATGGAAGGTGCTGGAGAATCTACAGTTACATTAGGACTCATCTGGTAAATTTATTGCTTCTTTAATTATATTACTTTGAATGCAGCTTGTTTGAGCTAATCTCACTTAAAACTGACAAAAAAAGGTCTTGTTAAATCTGACTCATATTTAATAGTTTCTACTATTGTAAAACCTTTTGAGTGATTAAATGACTGCAATGTTGATTATAGTTATTCTAAATTCCTTAAACTATTAACCGCTTAGTAGATGCTTTGCCAGTACTATCTTCAGGACCGATATGAATATGTCTCTTCTTTCTCCCCAAACTCTTGGTTAAATAACATATTAGACTCCACTCCCTTTTAATGGCTGTTAATCTAAGAGAAGAGCACTTTTGAATTTAAAACCCTGCAAAGCATGTACTATACTGTCATTGCAAGTATTGTGGAGTTCACAATGGCTGTTTGACCTCAATCTTAGTCAAAAAAAATCTTAACTTTAGCGCAAATAAGTTATCTTCGTAGCAATATGGTATGAATAACAAAAAAATGTCTAACATTAGGGTATGGTCAGTTCAAAAATCTGTTAAGAATATCAAGATATTTGCAGTTGATGATTTTATAGGGAAATGTGCATTACTCTGCTAATATATTAAGGAATTTTCACTCTTGGAGTATCCTCAATAATACGGAAAGATTGTCAATATATTAGAAAAATATATAATTGCAAATAAAGACTGTCTTAAATTTAAAAAAAAAAATATATATATATATTAAAACAATCAACTTCTTAAATATATTTTCAATTGTAGTTTTTAAAAAACAAAAATTATATTAAGCCAAATATTCAAACTTACGTTTCAACTTTGTACTGTGGAACAAATTAGTGAACGTAAATGTATTTATTGTTGAAAAATGTACAGTTTCATTTCAAACAAGTTTTCTTCTGTCAACTCCTATATATATATATATATATATATATATATATATATATATAATGTTTGTTTGTTTATTTTTTCCTGATGTTTACGAAAAAATTAAATAAAAACAAAGTCTCTAAAAAAATATACATATATACAAAAGTCATTACTTGTGATTGAATTTGTTCTCGTTTTTATTGGTGAATCAGAAAATATTAAACTGACGTCTGGGGAAGATGGTCTTTGTTTGGAAATTTCTTTTTTAGTGATAATGTGTCCAGCCTCCATTTCAATTATTTAATTACTAAATAACTTTATTAATAAATTGGATTCCATAGTTAAATTCATTAAAAGTTCAGTTTTTAAAAAAAATTTTTTTTCAGTGACATGATCTTGTGCCAAATATTACAAAGATTACTATTTTGAGAATTATGATTCTTATGCTGATCTCGACCCCAGACACCATTGGACATTCAATAATTTTTTTTTTTTTTTTCACCCCAAGCAAGGCATTCCACTGCCACTATTGCACAGGGGTTACATTGGGGAAAGTAATGAGAAAGAGTGGTTAGTTATAGGAAATGTCGGGAGGAGGGTGATAAACAGATGAAGATACCGAAGATGAGGGTTGGGTAGATGGGAAGAGTGTTTGAGAGAATGGATGCATGTTAATATGATAAGAGGTGTCTATTGACCTTACATTTAAATTCCTGGAGATTGTAGCTGTCGAGAAAGCAAGTATATAGAAGTAAATTCCACAGGTGGGAAGTGCGAGAAAAAAGCTGTTAGAGTAGAAATTGTGGTTACATTTTATCTGTTTCACTGTAAAAGGGTGGGACCTAGTTGCTAATCTAGTATCTTGTGCAAATTTATACCTAGGGGGCACCAGTGATCTAAGTTCATCGTAGCAGAAGCTGTGAAAGTATTTATTGAAGAGGCACAGGGAAGCCACATCACACTGATGATAAATTGACTGCAGCCGGGCTGCCAAGTCGGTATTGATCACATTACAGATTCTCCGTTGTATTTTATCAAGAATCCTGAGGAGAATAGCAGGGGCACCTGACCAGATATGGCAGCAGTATTCAATACATGAGCAAATGGTAGATTTATATATGTGCAGGATGGACTCAGATGGGAAAAACTTCTGGGCGCTGCACAGAGAACTGACTTTCATAGCAGCGGATTTAGCAATGGATTCGATATAGTCATTCCACTTGAGGTCCGCTGAGAGTGTGAGGCCAAGGAGGCTAGCCTGTTCCATGCTAATATGTATCTATATATGTATGTAAAATGATAATGTTCACCTAAACTGAAATTGTTTGAACCAGTATCTAGACTTGTGGTAAGTCTTTGGAACTATGGCCTTTCATTTCTTAGTTGCAACAAGTTCTCTTTAAAATAATCAGTATCTAGTCGGTAGAAACATCAGCTCCATAATGACTATCAGACAGTTTACTGTCAAAGGGATTTTATCTTATGCTTTTAATGATTTTTACAAGCACACAACTGGCTTGCTTGCAAGAAGTATTTAGGGTCTTTTATGTCTCTTCAGAACATGGGTAATTATGGCTCTCCACAATTTCCATGAAGTTCTTAGTAATGTTTGTCTCTTTACCACCACTTCAATTTTCCTTCCTGCTATTGATTTCTATTTCAGGTAGATGGCTCACTGCCTCCCACTATCCATTTTGCTTTCAATATGACATATGAGTGCTAAATTCTCTGAGCCCTTTTTTCTAATTGTGTGTTTCAGAAAATTCAGCTGCCTCTTTCTGATTCTGTAAGCATCCTTTTTATTTCCATTTTCATTAAAACTTTGGGCAACATCTGGTCGGAAGATTGGAAGTTTTGAGGGGCATGGAAGCACCTCTTAGCTACTGTTGTTCCCAGGTCCACCTTGACCCCGGATTGGTAGCACGTGTGAGGGTCCCAACAATAAGCAAATAGTAAAACCCCAAACAAAAATCAACAGTACATTTCTATAATAAAATAGCATACAGTAAATTGACAATTGATACATCACTAAAAAAATTATGAAAATACATTTTTATAGTAAAAATTACCAGCTATACATTTTTATAAAAAAATACCTACAATACATTTTATCATTTACAAATTATATATCTAAAAAAAAAACAAAAAACTTACGTTTGCCCTGAAAGTATAAAATTATGTATAAAATATACAGTTGAAAGCATGTAATTATATACAAAACTAGCAGTATAGCCCGGTGTTGCTCAGGTGTAATGAAAGCTTTAAAACTAATCCATGGTCCTGGAGCTCAGACTCTTTGGACGTTGGCACGAAAGACTAAAAAGCAATAGCTGTTTCCAGTTAAAGTGAAACCGGGGAGAAATTGGAAAAAATAAGTTGCCCATGACCTGACCAGAAGCCTAAAGAATATTTGTGTGAAGTTTGGTAAGAATCGGATAAAAATTGTAGATTTGTATAAAGGACATACAGACAGATAAACAGACATACACGCAAACATCTTGCTTTTTTTATATATATATATATATATTATCGGTTTTCTGTACTATTGTAAGAACTGCAACTTTGAAACTTCTGAATATTGTTTCTTATGTCTTTGTCTATGAGTGTATCAGATTTGATTAAAATCAGACCACTCTTTCTATAACCAGACTTTTTCGATTATCAATTTTCGATATTTATTGAGGATACCTCGACACAAAACCAAGCTAAGAACACTCGCAGATGCTTATAGTACAACTGTGTAAATTTTCAAGAAAATCGGTTCAGCTGTTTCGGAGTCTATAGGTAATGGACATACACACATACACACACACAGACAAAGTTTCATTTATAAATAAGTTTAGATATTTAAATTTCAGGATTAAATGACCCATAGAAATGTTGATGTGCCACTAAACATAATCAGCCCACCAAAGACTTTGGCAAAATGTAGCCAAGAATTTTACCAAACAAACCACAGTAATGGAAAATAGTGGGTGGGGGGACTCCTTAATCTTTATTTAATTTTTTTTTTCTTTCCTCTAACTTTGCCACAGGCCTTTTTTCCAGTTATCATGTAACAATTCTAAATTGTCATTACAAAAGGTTCTAGGGAAACGGTCAATGGTAAAGTCACAGTTGGACTTTTATCGTCTGTTGCTTAACATCAGTCTGAAGGTTTTTGCTTATTCAAGGTTTGCATAAAATAACTCAGTTGCTTGGCTTGGAAACTAAACTTGATGTGTCTGTTTCTCACCGATATGTTGACCACTAGGCTATTTTTTAATCCATTGGCCTAGAAACTTCTGAGCAGTAATGGCTCAATAATCTGTCAAATATCCTGAAGCTTAGACAAAAGGATTTTAATTAACAGATCAAGATTAATTAAAAGATTAGGCTAGAAACAGTTGATTTAATTAACAGAGAGTTCAAGTTTCTCTTCTTTTTTCCTAGCTTTACATTGCAGTTTTGGGAAAATTAGACATTAGCTGTTAGACAACCAGGCTATTGTGGATTTTATAACTACTAGAAAGTTCTGCTTTTAATTAAGGTTTTATTTAATGTTTTACAGTCTGATCCAATGTTACAAGTTCCCCATTTTTCTAGATAAATCTGTGTTAATGAGCACTACCTACCTAACACAAGGGGTATATCTATGCTTTGATGGTTTGTATGACTATATTCTTTTACAGGAAGAGCAAATGGTTTTAATTATATTTCTAATGTCTTATCCACAGACTGTTGCATTCACTTTCACACTAATCCTTTTGGGAAAAGGCATAAATTTATTTCTTCATTCCAGCTAAAGGTTAAATACTAAAGTACACTAACCTTGGCTGGTTGCCAGTCTCACAGAAGGGCTACTCTTAGTTTGAAACCATGAAGAAGATAATAGGAAACTATTCTACTCTCTTTCCCAAGAAGTCATAGCAATTCAAAGATAAATGAAAGAAATTTGTCTATACGTCTGAGATGAGGTAGTATTTACATTGTTCGAACTGTTGTTCTCATCTTTATTGCCATGTTTGTGACCTCAAGGACACATTGTCCAGTAGATAAAGGCATTCGTTAGATCTGGTGACTTGACCCAAAGAGTTGTGAGTTCAATACCTGGCTACAGCAGTGGTGATCAAATAACTTAGAAAGTTAAGTTAAAGGGAGATAAGTACATGACATCCAGAAGTGGCATCATATGGAATGAGAATAATATACCCCAGTAATCAAAATAAAGGGTTTGGTTTGAAATTCCTAACATCTGAAGAAGGCCAGGGCATATAATGGTTGAAATATTGTAAACATGGCAATAAAGATGACAACAGTCAGAATAGTATAAAGAAAAAGAAGTTGTGGAGAGGCATGATCACATACATCATGAAGAGATTTAAAAAAATTGGAGAACAAGTTTATAAATACAAATATGCAGTCTCATTTTTCACTTATGTTATATTACCAAAATGCATGGACCAACACTTTGATCAACTAGGCTCTTGTACCGTGGGACAATTCTGAGTGAAGAACTTGAAGCCTTAAACTTAATCTACCTGCTGATGAGTGCTACTTGTCACCCTTGACTGTGCTCATTTTGAAATTCCTTGAAAATCACCCAGGTTGATAAACCCCTGAAGAAAACTGGAGGGCACAATGACTGAAACGTGATAACAATGATAAGAATAATAGCCTACACCTAAATAACTCTTCAGCCCAGAAGTTCAGGCAGAAAGTGAGGAAGCTGTTTATTATTCAGATTAACACTATTTAGGAACAGATTGTTCTCATTTGATTGCCAATGTCATATCTTGGTCCGACTGTAAATAATGATAACTCCTCATCTCAGACATTTACAGAAAATATCTGGAATTTTTCATGGAAATTGTTTGGTCAATAAAGATATTGGACTTTGTTGGTAAATGAAAATTGACCTGAGCCTCTTAGTGATATACGCCCTAAATTTGAAAGATTGGATGGCCAAACAAGAATTGAAAGATAAATCTCACTTCTTTTTATAATAATAATGATGTTATTTATTATTTAATTACATCAAGTTATGTAGTCATCAGGTTTTGCTGTGTAACAATATTTGCCAAGAGTTCTTCAGTTTCTTGAATTTAAGAAATTTTTTTCTTATGTGGATGGTAGTAAAATTTTGTTCATTGATTCTTTATTCCTCTCTTTCTTTTTTTCTGCTGCTGAATAGCTTTGCAGAAGAAAGGAAGTATAGGTGAGAGAGAGAGAGAGAATGGTAGAGCCAGTTTTTATCGTTTTTTTTTTTTTTTTGACAGCCCATTCCAACCATTTGGCTCTATGTATATGCTCTTTCTTTTTTTTTCTTTTTTTTCTTTTCTTTTAAATTTCGATTGGGGGAGAAAAGAGAAAATATGAAATGCATTTAGCCACCACACGCAACTCTCTTGCTCTCTTTTTGTCTCAAAGATCTTCCTTTCAAATCCCAACCTTTAAGTAAGAAATATTTCTAGTTAAAGATGCTTCCAGAACCATCTAGAATCTTCAAGGAAAGTCTAGATTCTTTCCGAAACATCCCGAACCAGAAGTTCTTTATACTTTTTTCTTTCTTCTCTACCTTCAATTTTATTTTTCTTTCTTTCTTTTTTTTTTAATCTAATATTGCCCATTATATAACACTAGCAATAGGGTCGGATAATTTTAGAACCAGAGTCTTTGAAGATTGATTTATTTTGATGGCTTCTCAACCCTTTGCAGGTTATTTTATAAAGCCAGAAAATATTTTAGGTGGTAAGAATTTTAAAGATAACAATAATTTTTAATGATGCCACTCTTACTGATTAATGTATAGCTGAGTAAAGAAGAGATGAATTCATGCTTTTCCAAAAGTACGCATAAACGAGTATAACAAACCTAACAGAAACTGGAACTTGGCTCTTTGATTAACAATTCTGTGTCATTATCCATTACACCACCTGCACATCCGGTCTTACAACTGTTATTCCCAAGTGGTCACCCATCAAGCTCCTGACAAAACCTGGAGATTGTACCGGAAGTAGTGTTTCAATGTGAGATGTCCGTAAGCCAGTTTGGAATGAGTTGAGACACAATATAATGAAATCAAATAAGTTATTTTATTTTTGAGCTTCTATCATCATTTGAGAAAATCAGTTCAAAAAATTGAAATCTTAATTTTTTTTTTTTCTTTTCACTGCTACTGGTTTGCAGGTGGTTACAGAAGAGGTGAAATAAGAACAGGTAACAGGGGAATCAGAAAATGAGTAAGAATAGGATGAGAATACAGGTGTGAAGAGGGATGCATGAGAGTGGGGAGTTTTTTTGGTTTTTTTTTTAATCGTATCACCCCGAGCAAGGCGGTAATGCCACTGATGTACAGGGGGCTACATAAGTGTAAAAAGATTAATTAGAAGCGAGTGGAGAGGAAGACGAACCAGTTAGAAAGGAGCAAGAAAAGGATGGGAATACAGGTGTGATGACAGTTGCAAAGGTGGAGAGAAAGGAAAGGATGTACGGGGTGGTGAAAGAACTAGAGTCAAGTGATTAATAGATGAGTATTGACATTGTAAAGGAAGAACATGATACAAGAGTTGTCATGGAAAGGATCCGAGTCAAGAAGATAAGAGGTTGACTTTGCATTTAAATTCTTGGAGACTGTAAGTTTCAGGGAAGCAAGTATGCGGAAGGGAATTCTACAGGTGGGAAGTTCAAGCAAAGAAGCTGCTAGAATTCACTGTAAAAGGGTGGGACTTAGCTGTTAGTCTATTAGCGCGAGTAAATTCATGCAGAGGGGGCATCAGGGAGCTGAGCTGATCAGAACAGAAACCGTGAAAGTATCTGTAGGAGAGGCAGAGGGAAGCCACATTACGTTGGTGAAAAAGTGACTGGAGTTGAGCTATCAGGTCAAGATCGATTACATTGCAGATTCGTCGTTGGATTTTGTCAAGAATGCTCGTGGTGTGACTAGTAATGATAACCGTACCAAAGTATTCCATCCTGGAAAAAAATAAATGTAATCTTAAGATTAATTTCTTTAAAATAATGAAAAAATACAGATTATATAAAATGTTATTAAGTTTTTATCATTTTCCATGTGACTTCATTTGTTATTTTTTTTATTTTTTTTATTTTTTTTTTTTATCATATCACCCCGAGCAAGGCGGTAATGCCACTGATGCGCAGGGGGCTACGTAAGAGTGAAAAGATTGGAAAAGAGAAAACTGGAAACCACATCCTAAACAGGGAACATGGGATGAGCCTCTTCATCTGTTCAATAGACGTGGGTGGAGTGTAAACCGGGCGATAATTTAGTCTATCTACTCCAATTGAAAAAAAAGAAAAGAGTGAAAACTTTGGAAAAGAGAAAACTGGAAACCACATCCTAAACAGGGAACATGGGATGAGCCTCTTCACCTGTTCAATAGACGTGGGTGAAGTGTGAACTGGGCGATAATTTAGTCTATCTACTCCAATTGAAAAAAAGAAAAGAGTGAAAACTTTGGAAAAGAGAAAACTGGAAACCACATCCTAAACAGGGAACATGGGATGAGCCTCTTCACCTGTTCAATAGACGTGGGTGAAGTGTGAACTGGGCGATAGTTTAGTCTATCTACTCCAATTGAAAAAAAAAAAAAGTTATGTAAAAAGTTTATCCTGTCACTAAAAGTGATTTTGATTCCTGAATTTGAATTTGTTCAGATTTCATATTTGTGTTGCTATGACAACAGAAAACACCATTAAGTGAAATTTACAATAAGGTTACTGCAATCAAGAGGCCTGGAAAAGAGAATACAGTGGAATAGGAAGAAATATTAATATTGCCATGTGTTATTAAAGGTTAAAAATCAGGAACAGTGTATTCAAATTGGAGGCAAAGTTAAACAGTTTTTATTTGAATATAAGTCAATCTTGTTTATAAAAAGGACTTGGGTTTGAATACTACTAGAGGATGCATATTTTCCTAACAAGATTTCTCAGTTATTCACATCAATAGACAAAAATAAATATATAAGGATAAAAAAACAGAGCAGATATGAATATATGGAAAAATGAAGAAAATGTTTGTTTAAAAGCATTATTTGGGATTTGTTTAACCGTTTGTCTAAACTATGCTGAATCGCTATAACTGGTAAATGTATATTTAAATGGTGTTAATTTATTACAATTTCCTAGAGGCACAACCGAGACATGAATCAAGGGTCAGGCTGAGAAATCAGAAAGCCAAAGTTGAATTCCACTCAAGTTTGTTACATTCCTCCCAAACACTCATAGGCAAAGTATGAATCCATTTCTTCTCTCCCCACATCTATGGGTAAATAACAGGACAGACCAGGTTCTACAGCCTTGAGTAGTAACTTGTTTAGAGGGACAATTCTGAATTCAAAACCTTCAACTATTTAGCCTCACCAACCCGCAATTGGTCAATCATGGTGAGTACAGCTACACCCCTGGAGACGTGGTCAGTCAGGAAGGGGTTCCTCTAAAAGGAGTGAGAAGGACCTGGATTTGGATAAAAATTGTTGGGTAATACTCTGTAGTCTTTACCAAAGGAACCAGAAAGGAATAGTTTTAGTTAAGGACATATTTTGAAAATATACCAAGTATGGATTGAACTAATCAGGGGAGATGTTGCCATCAATTTTGCAATATTTATTGCTAATGCTTTTTGTTTGAATTTATGGGATATGAACCTTATTAAACCTGACATTAATTTTAAAAAAATATAATTGATAGATAAATGTAAAAAAGGCAAAAATAAAAATGATGATATCGGCCAAAAAAAAAAAAACTTAACTGTATTGGGGTTGATAAGATTGACAAAGACATTTTGTCATACAGTGTATTTGTGGACAAAAGAGGCAAGAATTCCATTGGATATTTTCTTATTCTTGACTTTCAATTCATACTATCTCATTGTGAAAAATTTCGATTCTAGGTGTGAAGGGTGTTGTTCTTACTGAAGATGTTGCTCGTGTGTTTAAAAAATGTAACCAAGAATTCAGAATTGGTTGTGTGTGGGAGGCAGTAAGCACCAGGAGTTATGTCCTCTTCCACAATTAGCTGTTGAGAGACGAGATAAACAAAAGAATTTAACAGTTTAGATACTCTTGGAGCTGTTCTTACAGACAACATGGGGACAAATACCGTATGAAAGGCAGGTAGCTTTTAATTGCGTCGAAGGATAAAGTCGAACACTACATCAGAATAAACTTCCATTCAAAGCCGTTTTCAGATATGTTAAAGGTATGCAAAAAATGCCAACTGCTTTTACAGGACAAGTTAAGAAACTGTATTACAATGACAATCAAGATTTATCCTAAACAACTCAGATGACCTGAGACATGTTGTAAGGACAATGGTGACCGAGTTGTCTTCTGTGCCTATCATCCAGTTCACATTCCTTCCCAGTCTGTTGAACAGGAGTAAAGGTTTATCCCTTGTTTCCTGCTTAGGATGGGGGTTTTTATTTATTTTTTTTTTAATCATATCACCCCAAGCAAGGCAGTCCACTGCCACTATAGCACAGGGGGTTACATAGAGCGATTGGGTATAGGAAATGTCAGAGGGAGGGTGATAGACAAGTTAGGAGGTATGTAGAGAGAGTGTTGGAGGGAATGGGTGTGAGTTAGTGTGTTAGGAGGTGTCTATTGACCTTACATTTAAACTCCTGGAGGTTGTAGCCGTCGGGGAAGCAATCATGCGGAAGGGAATTCCACAGGCGGGAAGTGCAAGAAAAGAAGCTGTTGGAGTAGAAATTGCGATTACATTTTGTCGGTTTCTCTGTAAAGGGGTGGGACCTAGTTGCCAATCTAGTATCTCATGCAAATTCACACCTAGGGGGCACCAGTGATTTCAGTTCATCTGAGCAGAAGCCATGAAAGTACTTATAGAAGAGGCACAGGGAAGCCACATCACGCCGGTGATTCCAATTCCTTCTAAGGTCTACTTGAACTCTATACTTCTGAAAGCCTCCACCTAAAACTAATTTTCTTCCAACCATTTTTTTTTCTCAATAGGAGTAGATATGTTTGCTTATCTGGTTCACCCCTTTTTTTGAACAGGAGTAGATGTTTATCCCTTGTTTCTTTTGTAGAATTGGGTTTCCTGCTGCTTCAAAAGCCTTTTCCTTCTCTTCCTGTGGCCCCTTGCATCTTGGGGGCATTATCACCTTACTTGTGGTGGTTTCTCTTACTCTATAGCCCTCTACTTCAAATGGTTGTTGGGCCATGTACAGGGACAACATCACTGTTAAAAAAATTGTCCTAAGGATTTGAAGTTAACTGTAGATTTGTTGCCTGGAAAATTTAACCACTAAATGATGCAAGGTGGTTAACTTAGGCAAATAGATTAATAAGTGTGTGCAACAAAGGTACATATCTATGAGAACTGCACAACAAATTTCACCAACTCATTGAATTTCTTATTGAAATCTATGTAGTCAGCTGTGTTGAGATTAAGACTGATAGCAGATTCCATAACAGGCAATTTTACATATTTAATATGACTGCACAAGTTCAGGAATCTCTAATATAATGCTTTCATTCTGCTACATGAAAATGTATCATAATCGATGATGGTCAGAGGAACTGGAAATGATGGAGGAAACCCTCAAAAAAACGTATTAGGTAAGTAAATAAATGTAATATTTTAAATGTAATTTTTTTTTTTAATCATATCACCCCGAGCAAGGCGGTAACGCCACTGATGTGCAAGGGGCTACATAAGAGTGAAAAAGATAGGAAAAGAGAAAGCCGAAAACCACATCCTAAACAGGAAACAAGGGATGAGCCTCTTCACCCGTTCAATAGACGTGGGTAGAGTGTGAACCAGGCGATAGTTTAGTCTATCTACTCCAATTGAAAAAAAAGAAAAAAGAGTGAAAAGATTAGAAAAGAGAAAGCCGGAAACCACATCCTAAACAGGAAACAAGGGATGAGCCTCTTCACCTGTTCAATAGACGTGGGTAGAGTGTGAACCAGGCGATAGTTTAGTCTATCTACTCCAATTGAAAAAAAAAGAAAAGAGTGAAAAGATTAGAAAAGAGAAAGCCGGAAACCACATCTTAAACAGGAAACAAGGGATGAGCCTCTTCACCTGTTCAGTAGACGTGGGTGGAGTTTGAACCAGGCGATAGTTTAGTCTATCTACTCCAATTGGGGGGGGGGGAGGAAAAGATTGGAAATACCTGATAAATTTATTGATTCGGTAAGTAAATAAATAAAAGAAAATTTTGTTTTATTAGCTAAGTAAATATACAAATGTGCGTTGTAGTGTAACGGAAATTGGAGAGCCTAGTTTGAATTTGAGTTGAATTTGTTTCATTCACTTATACACAAAATAATGCCGAGAAAAGTATTAATCCATCTCTTCTTCTTCCAGATATGGGTTCAATAGCAGAACAGACTGAGTTCTATAGCCTTGGTTGGCAACCAGTATACTGCAAAAAGTAATGGCAACCTACTGCAGGAAAATCTGCCTAGTTATTCATGGATCGAAAGAGACATGATTGCCCAACTGTGTATCATATATGGTTAATAACTGACTGAAATATACAGAAAGAGAGTAAATTATAATTTTTTTTTAATTTTCATTCATCAGAAAAAAATAAGTTGAGATAAATTTTTAAATTAAAATGGAAATTGATTTTTTTTTTCTTTTAATTCTTTCAGAGATGGAAAATTACAGCCACTCACTTTGAAAAGATACACTGATCAGAATTAATAAATTTATCACACAGTGACATTTGCAAATCTGTGACCACAGAAATATTTTCCATAATGAAGTCCAGGAGTCACTAAGAAACAACAGAAATTTATAGAATTGCCTGATTACCCTCCAAATTCTCAATATAGAAAGGACAGTTAAATTAACATCCAAATACTTTATGAACTAGAAGACTGACACGGACATAACATTGTGTAACTCTTACGTTATCACATAAGATCTTTTGTTTGTAATGGATCTAACAAAACTTCTATAATTATTTAAATTTTAATATATTTTTAAGTATTATACTTTTTATTTCATAAAATAAATTTTTGAGATTTATTGAAATTGTATTATTTTTGATAATTGGTTTGCTTTTACCGCTTATCAATTAGAGTAGATAGACTAAACTATCACCCAGTTCACACTCCACCCACGTCTATTGAACAGGTGAAGAGGTTCATCCCTTGTTTCCTGTTTAGGATGCAGTTTCCAGTTTTCTCTTTTCCAATCTTCTCACTTTTTTTTTTTTTTCAATTGGAGGAGATAGACTAAACTATCACCCGGTTCACACTTTACCCACGTCTATTGAACAGGTGAAGAGGCTCATCCCTTGTTTCCTGTTTAGGATGTGGTTTCCAGCTTTCTCTTTTCCAATCTTTTCACTCCTATGTAGCCCCCTGTACATCAGTGGCGTTACCGCCTTGCTCGGGGTGATATGATTAAAAAAAAAAATCTGTTACAGGGTTTGTTTTTTTTTTATAATTGTTTCACCTCAAGCAAGGCAATACTGCCGCTGGTTCACAGGAGGTTACATGAGAGGAAAGCAAGAAGAAAGAGTGGGTGTCGGAGAAAGGATAAGAGAAAGATGGAAATACTAGTGTGCAAGGCATTACGTGAGAGTAGAGCAGGAGGGAAGAACAAGATACAGAGGGTAGTGGGGGAAAAGGATAAGAGAACAATGTGAATCAAGGAAATAAAAGACTGCAAGTGACATTATACTTAGGGATTGTAGCTATCAGGGAAGCAAGTATACAGAAAAGAATTCCACAGGCGTGAAAAAAAAAACTGCTTGAGTAGAAATGGCAGTTACATTTGACTGTTTTGACTCTAAAAGGGTGGGACCTAGTTGCCAATCCAGTAGCCCTAGCAAATTCATGTAAAGGGAGCACCAGGAAGATAAGTTCATCAAAACAGAAACCATGAAAATATTTGTAGAACAGACAGAGGAAAGCCACATCCTGTCAGTGAGAAAGTGACTGCCAAATCAGGACTGATTACATTGCACATCCTCCTTTGAATTTTGTCGAGAACCCTGAGATAAATAGCACGACTGCCCAACCAGATATGGCAATAGTGTTTAATGCACATACGAATGGTAGATTTGTATACGTGCAAGATTGATTCTGAAGAGAAAAATATCCTGGCTCAACACAGTCACCTGACCTTCTTAACTGTAGCTATTGATTTACTGTAGTCATTTCACTTGAGGTTGGCTGAAAGAGTGAGACCAAGGAGGTGCAGTGTGTTACTTTTTGGGAGACTAGCATGATTCATGCTGATGGAAGACAAGAGAGTTTGTTTATGGTGCTTTAAAGGAGAGTAGCTTCATTTTGGAAGCAGTAAAAATTTTAAAGCCAGAAAATATTTTCTAGATTGTAAGGATTTAAAAAAATTTTTTTAAGATAATGATTTTTATTGTTGCATGTTTAACTATTTAGCCCATAGGGGAGAGAGAAGAGGTGACTATTTTTCAACCAAATGTTATATACAAGGGTCATTCAATAAATAAGGTGAATTTTTTGGTATAAGGACTTCTAATACAGATAGAAGCTTACTTTTTTTATTTTTTTTTCAACGTAGTCTTACAGCAGTGTCACACACTTTTCTCATCTGTACACAAGCTTCCATATTCCTTCAGTGTAAAAATTTTTGGACTGATGTCTCAGCCAATCACTCACAGCACTTTTGACTTTCAAACTTCGTGCCTCTTGTGAATGCTTTCAAGGGACCAAACAAGTGAAAGTCTGAAGAGGCAAGGTCTGGGCTGTAAGGGAGATGTGGGAGCAGTTCCCAGAGCCAGCTCATTGATGGTTGGCACTGTTTTGGCTGCTGTGTGAGGTCTTTGAGTAGGCAAGGTCATCATGAACAATTTTGTGTGCTGTCCCAACAGATAGGCTCAAAGTCCTTGCAATGTCATCCACTGTCACCCTTTTGTCAGACTGAATGAGGTCAGTGACTGATTTGATCACCTCACTTCTGTAGGCCTCCCAGGCCTGTCTTCATCCTCAACACTGCTCCGTCCTTCTTTAAACAATTTAGCCCACTTGTAGACATTTTTTTGGTTGAAATATGTGGCACCATACACAGCTGACTCTCCTATGAATTTCAGCTGGTTTGCACCCTTCAGCAACCAAAAACTTGATAACTAACCTCTGTACAATCCTGGAGCATGCTTCTTAGTTGGCCATCTTTGTTAATCTCCAAAACTCTCAAAGTTTTTTTCAATCTGCAAAAAAAAAATTAAATCCTTTTGAAAAAGAAGTAACAAAAAAATTTTTTTAAAAATGTAAGCTTCTATCTGTATTAGAAGTCCTTATACGGAAAAAATTCACCTTATTTATTGAATGACCCTCGTAAATAAAGAATTTTTAATGCATTTTAGATGATGATTTTTTTATTACATTTTCTTAATTGGGGGTAAAAGTTAGTAATCTGAAATTTGAGATGAAGTTTTGTCTCTTTAAACTCCAACTATCTTGCTTTGTCTAAAGTTGATTTGGAAAAAAAGTTGTAAAATCAGCCTACCATACTTAGCAATGGATGTGACAATTTATGCCTAAAATGAACAACTGGCAATGAGATGGGGGTTCAGAAAAGCCCTCAGCTCTAGATCCACTTCCCAAAATCTTCAGATTTAAAAAAAAGAAAAAAAAAAAAAAAAAGGGGGTTATGGAGTCAGAACTTTTTAGTATGTTGTAGGGGATTTGGTAAGTGCTTGCTTGATGTGCTTCCGTATTTTACGGGTATTGCTCTCGATATTAGTTCCCCCACAAATACAACACAATGTTTTACAATCGCACAAAAGAAATGGAGTAAGTCACAACGAACATTAAACAACAAACAATTTAATATGTATAAAATAAAATTAGCATGTGGAAACAAATAAAATACAAGATGTGAAAAATTGCCTTTTGGAAAATAAAGTTTGGCAAGAAGTTAAATTTGTTTAAAGGTGTGTGTAAGTTTATATTAACAGAGTCCGTAAATAAGTCGTTCTTACTTACATTAAGTTCATCTCGGGTGGCGACAGCATGTTGCGTTGATGAAAGAAAGTTTGTCGAGTTTTTCCTTTCCATCTGTAGCTAGGTCATGAACTTTGGTGTGGAAGAATGACTTGGCCGGACAAAGTATCAGTTACATGCTGACTTAATGGCTAGCTTGGTGACTGACCTTTTTCTTCCTAACTGTGTGTTATTTATATACCATAATAGTGGATCAAAGAATCTTCCTAACATTTAGGTGTGAAGACATTTATTGACCAATCAGATTTGTATTTTACTATTTTGTTTTGGGGCCTAAATATTTTTTGTTAATTGACTTCCGATCCTATTTTTCTAGAATGTTCTTATTCTATGTTTTTAGCTGATTGGTTGAGAAATATAAAAATGTAATTTAAATTCTAATGTCGTTTTGATCCAAAATTTCTATAATGATTTTATGTAATTTCTTATTGCTTATTTTAATAGAAAAAAAATGTGTATCCCATAATGTTCTCACATGTGTTGTGTTTTATATGCCAGGCACTTTGGAATGTTGGCAATCATGGCTCTCCACATTTCTTATTGCGTTTACAACCATATCATGTTGAAACTACTGGTTCCCTTATGATCACCAAAGTTAAGCAACATTAAGCCTTGTCAGTACCAAGTTAAGTGACCGCTTGGGAATACTAGATGTCGTAAACTTGGATGTGTAGGTGATGTAACAGATAATGGCTTGGAATTGTTAATTAGAGAGCTGAGTTCCAACTCCAGATTGTTTTGTTATATTCACTTGCGTGCAAATACCTTTGGGAAAGGTATGAACCCATCTCTTCTCCCCCCAGCTATTGGTTAAATAGTTAAACTTGTATCACTAAATCATTATTATCTCCTCCTACAAAATTCTTATAATCTAAAAATATTTTAATAACCTGGAAAGGATTGATAAGCTGTAGAAGATGAATCAGTCAAAAAAAAAAAAAAGATTTCTTTTTCATAAATATTTGGTTTTCCATGACTATCTTATGAAAAAAAAATAATGTATTAGTATCTTGTTGCTTTCCTAAACTAGTTGTCCCTGCCAAGAGGCTTACAGCCATATCATGTTGAATACACCGGTTCTCTCTTGATCACCGAAGTTAAGCAATGCTGAGCCTGGTCAGTACTTAGATGGGTGACCGCTTGGGAATACCAGGTGCTGTAAGTGTTTAGTGACGGATGTGCATTGTGGTGCAGTGGATAACGGCTCGGAAAGAGAAATTGGTGAGCCGAGTTCGAATTCTAGTTCAATTAAGCACTGGTACCCTTGGGAAAGGTATTAATCCATCCCTTCCCTCCAGTTATGGGTTAAATAACAAGAGTAGGACTTGGGGACCCTGCTCTTAAAAGAAACAAATCCCAATGAATCTTTATACCCAAAAAAGAAAAAAGTATTACTAGACACAACTTATATAAAAACAACAATAAATTGTTGGAAGAAAAAGGTATTACCAGCAATAAATAAATAAAAATTTAGTTGGCAATAAATTATCCACCGAGGTTGATATGCCATAAAAACAA
This sequence comes from Ascarosepion bandense, assembly GCA_037127315.1. Taxonomy (NCBI): domain Eukaryota; kingdom Metazoa; phylum Mollusca; class Cephalopoda; order Sepiida; family Sepiidae; genus Ascarosepion; species Ascarosepion bandense. Next base: position 4,216,513 of record JBBBDQ010001389.1, read on the forward strand.
AACAACCAACCAACAACTCTGCCAAGACTAAACAGCATAGTCTGCCTTCTTGTTTTTCCATATGCTTCTTGAAAAGATTCATGCCTTTCTCAAGGGTATTAGTACAAAGTGAATGCAACTGCTTTGAGCGTAATTTGAACTCTGCATGCGGATTTCATTTTCTAAGCTGATAAGCATTATTGCACCTGTACTTCTATACTGGGTTCAGAAATATGTCATCTGTTTCTTGGTAATACTCAAACCAAACCCTTGAAATCGAACCTCTGTGATTTACACCTTCAATTTTACAATCTACTCGTTAAGATGACTTTTCAAAATTACTGTGATATATTAAAGTGGACGTAAGGGTGGTTTATACTTACTTTGCACGAGTGTTTTGAAGAAAGGCAAACGTCCTCTTCTCACTTCACTCTGATCAGTCTTGACAAAAGTATAATTTTTAGAAAGTTGTGAGTTTAATTCTTAGCTCAATTATTGCAGGAGTACATCATCTCAATTAAGGAAAGGGCAGCAACACAAGGAGAAAAAATCATAGTTTTGGGTTTTTTGTTTTTTTTTTATATATTCTTAAAGGACATAACCAAAATGGTGAAAGAGAAGAAATAAAGAATTCTATTCAACATTTCATGAAAGTTAGCAGATACAACACTGACTTGAGAAAAACTCAAGAATAATGTGACAGAAACAGCTTGATAAAAACAACCAAGATAAGGATGAAAATTAAAAAGAATCTTATATAATAAACACCCATCTACTGATAAGGAAATTGAAAACTTGGCAAATATGGATAAAAATTCCTGCAATAAGACAGAGTGTCAAAAGAACAGTTTATCCCATGACATTGTTTGTTTTTTTTTAACTTCAATCTTCAGCAATGTTTATTCTTTTAAAGATAATTAAAAATGATTAGAATTTTAATAAAACCTAAACATATGATGAAAGTGAATTTATACATTTATTTTGTTCTTGAAAATATATAACAAAAACTATTTATTAGATTGTCTATTTACAAGAATAATTTTATATTTACAACTTACTAAAAACAGAACTTATGCAATGTAATACTTATTGTTTACCAATTTATAAAGAAATAAGGGTAGAAAAAATTTGTATTCATAATTTTATAAATTTTATATAAATAATTTTTAAAATTATTAAAATATGTGAACGGACTATAAGGAAAACCTTATTTACTAATTTTTTAATGTTTGAATCAGTTGGCAATTAACTGATGTTTTGCTAATGATAACAATGAACAATCTTATCTAATCTAAATTTATTTATAAATGGAACTTTGTGTCTGTGTGTGTGTCTGTGTGTGTGTGTGTGTGTGTGTGTGTGTGTGTGTCCATTACCTATAGACTCCGAAACGGCTGAACCGATTTTCTTGAAAATTTACACAGTTGTACTATAAGCATCTGCAAGTGTTCTTAGCTAGGTTTTGTGTTGAGGTACCCCCGATAAATATTGATAATTGAAAAAATCGGGTTATAGAAGGAGTGGTTCGATTTTAATCAAATTTGATTCACTCATAGACAAAGACATAAGAAATGATATTCAGAAGTTTCAAGGTTGCAGTTCTTACAATAGTGCAGAAAATCAATAATATATGTATGTAAAAGGCAAGACGTTTGTGTGTGTGTGTGTGTCTGTTTATCTGTCTGTCTGTCCTTTATACAAATCCACAATTTTTATCCGATTTTCACCAAATTTCACACAAATATTTTTTAGGCTGAGTCTGAGCTCCAGGACCATGGATTAGTTTTAAAGCTTTCATTACACCCGAGCAATGCCGGGCTATACTGCTAGTAAATAAAAAGTCATATGTTCCCTAAGACAACAAATAATGTATAAATTCACTTTCATATGTTTAAGTTTTCTAATTCTAATAATCTTTTTAAAAACAAACATTGCCAAGGAGCAAAGGTGGTTAAAATAAAAGCGGTGTCATGGGTAAAACCATCTTTTTGATGCTCCAGTTTATTGCAGGCACATTTATCCACGTTTGCAGAAAATTATTTCTCCATTATGGCAAGCCTTTTCTACATTAGTGGAAGCAAAGCGTAATCTCAAGTTATCTTTCAGTCAGTTAATTGCTATACATGATACACACTTGGGTGATCATGTCTCAAAAGCAACATGACTGACTGGGCAGGAGATTTTCCTGCAGTAGGTTGCCATTATTTTCTGCAGTAGACTGCTTGCCAACCAAGTCTATAGAACTTAATCTGTCCTGCTATTTAACCCATAGCTAGAGAGAGAAGAGATGGACTTTCTAAAGGGTATTTGCATGTAAGAGAATGAAACAAATTCGACTGGAATTCAAACTTGGCTCTTTGATTTCTCATTCCGAATTAATATCCACTGCACCAAAATGCACATTCTTTATCCTTAAGAATTGTCCTGGGTCCTTACCTGTAACTCCAGAATGAACTCTTCTTAACATTATATAGACTCCGCCTCTCGAGAGAGAGGGAGTCGAGTTGATAGTAGTTACCTCCAAACTAGACTGACAGTCATACTAACACCTTCTACATTTTGTATTGTTATTTCTTGTTAATATAGTGTAACACTGATATAAGAGAATTGTCAGGACTGGACAAACATTCTCTTATATCCGGCTTTCTCTTATATCAGGGTTTGGTCTATTTTATATATATATTACCACAGGATCTACTTTTGGACCATATAAAATATATGTTATACCCGGGTTTCTCTTATATCAGGGCTTCTTATATCCGGGTTATACTATATTGGTTATTTCTACCCTGGTGGTCATGTTTTGTTTTTTTTTTTCAGATCTTAACTTGGTCTATAACAAGAATCATGTTTAGAAGGGTAAATTCATCTACACAAGGGGAGTGCTGAAAAATTCTGCTAGGCCCCACCTATTTTCTAACATCAGACACAAATGACAAAACATTCATTTATTTATTTTTATTTTTATTTTTCAGTACTTTTGTGCATGTAAATTAACTTTTTGTAAAAGTGTCTTTTACTTTGTAATGCTAAAAAAAATGGCAACTCAGTTCAAAGATCAAGTGGATGTTGAGTCAACTTTCCTTACTCAGAATTAAATCTTTATTTTTTGTCAATTTGGTCAGCTTTAGACAGCCAAAAGATGACCAAACCTTCCATGACTCACAATAGACTATCTTCCTAACATGCAACATCTGTTAAACTTGGACCTCTCTGCCTCACAAAAAATAATTTCAAAAGAAGTTTTTTTCTTTTGACACCTCTATCATTTTAACTACCTTCACTGTCTCACTTATTGTTTATTGTTTTAAAAAGTGATAAGAATTAGAATAAAACCTAAATATATGATGAAAGTGAATTTATACATTTTTTGTTGTTCTTGAAAATTGGCAACAAAAATCATCATTATCATCATTTAGCATCCATTTCCATGCTAGCAGGGGTTGGGTGGGGTTTTTTTGATGGCTCTTTTCCAGGCTGCCCGATTTTGTGTAAGGCCTGGGTATAATCTCAACTTCCATAAATTATCTTTGATAAGCTGGGTGCATGTTTTTTATGGTCTACCTATCCCTCTTTGGTTGTCGAACTCAATAAATCTACAATTGTTGACCGGGTTTTCTATGTCCATTCTCTGAACATGTCCAAACCATCTAAGTCTTGCTTAACACATAACATTTGGTATATTGGCTATGTCCAGCCTATTTCTTAATTCCTCTGATAATTTTCTGTCTCTAAGACTGACATTGCACATCCACTGTACCATTTGCATGTTGGTTCAAGCAATTCTGTTAATATCAGCTTCCTTTAGTGGCAAAGTTTCACTGCCATATAGCATAACACTTCTAATGTAAGCTGTATATCAGTCAGTTAAGTGCCATACGTGATACACGCTTGGGCGATCATGTCTCAAAAGAGACATGACTGACTGGGCAGAAGATTATCCCGCAGTAGGTTGCCATTGCTTTCTGCAGTAGACTGGTTGCTGGCCAAGGCTATAGAACCCAATCTGTCCTGTTATTTAACACATAACTGGAAGAAAGAGATGGATTAATACCTTTCCCAAGGGTATTTGCGCATAAGGGAATACAATGGATTCAACTGGAATTCAAACTCGGCTCCCCGGCTTCTCGTTCTGAGCCAATATCCACTGTATCACAACACACATCCTGTATATAGCTTTACTTTTATCCTATGTGAACATACTCGAGATGTCAGAAGAGTCAAATGTTCCCTAAATTTTTCCAACCCGATCTTACACGGGATATTGAACTTGCTTCTGCAAATATACTTACACTTAACGTGTCACCAAGATGGCATTTTAAGTGCAGTTTAATATTAAACATTATTTATTTGACTGTTTACAAGAATAATTTTATATTTACAACATTCAAAAAACTAATGTAATTGTTATAAAACTAATGCAATTATTATTTACCAGCTTAAAAAGAAAGAAACATGAAAACAATTTTTTATTTAGAAATTTATAAACATTTAGTAAATGACTAAAATATGTGAACCAATTATAAGGAAATCCTTATTATTTATCATTTTATAAGGAAATCCTTATTATTTATCATTTTATAAGGAAATCCTTATTATTCATCATTTTATAAGGAAATCCTTATTATTCATCATTTTATAAGGAAATCCTTATTATTCATCATTTTATAAGGAAATCCTTATTATTCATCATTTTATAAGGAAATCCTTATTATTCATCATTTTATAAGGAAATCCTTATTATTTATCATTTTATAAGGAAATCCTTATTATTCATCATTTTATAAGGAAATCCTTATTATTCATCATTTTATAAGGAAATCCTTATTATTCATCATTTTATAAGGAAATCCTTATTATTCATCATTTTATAAGGAAATCCTTATTATTTATCATTTTATAAGGAAATCCTTATTATTCATCATTTTATAAGGAAATCCTTATTATTCATCATTTTATAAGGAAATCCTTATTATTTATCATTTTATAAAGTTTGAATCAGTTGTCAATTAGCCAATGTTTGTCCAATCATTCTAAATAAGCAATTTAATTAATAAATAGTACTTAATATTTTTGTCATCGGTTCTCAAGAACAAAGAAAAGTGGTAAATTCACTTTCAATATATGTTTAACTTTTATTACAATTCTAATCATTCTTTTTTTAAAACAATAACAATGCTGAGGAGCAATAGTTATAAAAATAATTGTGGTGACAATTGGAAAACCACCCTTTTGACACTGAGTTTTTTTTTCCCAGGCATGAAGGCTAAAGTTTACCAAATATTCCAATATTCTATTAGGACCTTGAATAAGTTCTTGCTGATTTTTCATGAAAATCAATGTTTTATTTACAAAAATTAGTAAGAAACGTGTCACTGAAAGTATTGTCAATCGCTAGCCACTACTTTTTTCTCATCTTTCTAGCAGCATTTGAACTTTACGTCGAGAAATCAACAGGTCTTTTAAGGCTAACCATGAGACAACCCATATTTGGCATCTTCATAATAATGAAAGTGCTGCTCAGCCAGGCCATGTGCCATTGATCAGAACAAGTGATAATTGAACAGGGAAATGTCTGGTAAATATGGCGGATGGAGTAGGACTTCTCATTTAAGCGTTTCCAACTAGGTTTACATCTGTTTTGCAACATGTGGCCTAGCGTTGTCTTGTTGCAAAATCACGTCGTGTCTCTGATCATATAGCATTCATTTTTCCTTCAATGCTCAGATTAAAGACATCAATTGTAGTTGATAACAATCTCCCATAATGGTTTAGGTTGGTTTGAGCAGCGGATAATTAACTACACCTAACTGATTCCACCAAATGCAGAGCAGAAGCTTTGAACCATGGATATTCGGTTTTATTGCCAATGTTGATGCATGGCTGGGTTTACCCTGCAATCTTCTACGCTTAAGGTTATCATAGTGTATCCACTTTTCATCACCAGTCACAATGCAATGCAAAAAAAACCTTTCCTTTTCTGCCATTGAAGCAGCTGTTCACACATGACAAGATGCCATTCAACGTCTCTTGCCTTCAACTCATACAGCACCCAATGTCCTTGCTTTTGAATCATTCCTAATGCTTTCAAATGTTTCGAAACTGTTGTGTGATCAACTCCTAATGATTCTGCAAATTCAGCTTGTACCTGAGATGAGTCTTCAAGAAATAATGCCTCCAATTCTTAGTCTTCAAACTTTTTCAGTGTGCCAGAGCATTCTTTATCTTCAACATCAAAATCATTATTTTTGAAGCATCTAAACAAATCTCTGCATGATCATTACAAGTCTCAACAAGAATTCTGTGTACTTCAGTTGCAGATTTTTTTTAATAAAGTAGTGCAGTAAAATTCCCCACAAATATACTTTTTTTTGGTACAATATCCAACATGTTTAACGCTATGAAAAACAATTATTTACACTTCAGCGAAATGACATATACTGGATTTCAAGTTTGTTTATAGTTCTTCCTTATAGATGTGTCACCATCTGAAACTATATGCATGCAGTTCTTGGAATCCCATCTGTTTATAAACGAGATCTTATTCAAGGTCATAATATTTTAAAAATTCAGACAAAAAACAAAATCCGTGAAATAAAAATCATTCTACATTTTCAGCATTTTTACAAAGGCAATATAATACTGGTCTCAAATGTATTAGTAATTGCAATTTTTTGGACTCAACTGGAATTAAAAGAACTACCTGCTACACTTAATGGATTAATGGATTCTCACATTTACTTTGACATGAAAGGCCACAGCAGTTTAGTTTCGTCCTCATACATGATTTGATTCTAGTCGTGAAGCCTTGTGTAGAACTAGTAACACTTTTTTGAAGAACAGAGAAATGCTGCATAGTCTGAATTCAGAGTTTTTCTTCACCTAGACTGGATGGCACCCAGGGCTAAAGAGTCCAGTTACCATGCCATTTAATTTATAGCTAAGAAGAAAAGAAATCGATTCATGATTTTCCCCATGGCATTAGTGTCAAAGTGAATATGTCAGATAAAACCAGAATTTGAATTTTAGCTTGTCAATTTGAACTTTGGCCTGCCAATTCCAAGTTTTAAGAGCTTATAGCAGATAAGCTACGAGCACATCCGTCCCATAATATTTGTTACATTTAGCGTATGAAACTTCTTTTATGGTAACTGGTACATCTCAACTTATTTATAAATGGAACTTTATGTATGTGCGTGTGTCTATGTGTCCGTTACCTATAGACTCCGAAATGGCTGAACCAATTTTCTTGAAAATTAACACAGTTGTACTATAAGCATCTACGAGTGTTTGTAGCTAGGTTTTGTGTTGAGGTACCCCCGATAAATATCGATAATCAGAAAAATCAGGTTATAGAAGGAGTGGTTCAATTTTAATCAAATTTGATACACTCATAGACAAAGACATAAGAAATGATATTCAGAAGTTTCAAGGTTGCAGTTCTTACAATAGTGCAGAAAATCGATAATATATATATATATATATATAAAAGGCATGATGTTTGGGTGTGTGTCTGTTTATCTGCCTGTATGTCTGTATTTTTTTTTCAGCCCTTTTATTTTAGTTTTTGCTTCAAGTTTGGCTCTAAGTATGTATAATTGTAGTTCTTAGTCTTAGCCATGATACCATTTACTCAGAGGTCTTATTTAGCCTTCAAAATTCAGTTTACAATGAAAAAACTTATTTGATATCGATACCAGGAAATCAAAATTTGACTTACATTCATTCATTTTTCTTACAATCTATGGTTTCGCTTTGACTGGAAACAACTATTGCTTTTTAGTCTTTCATGCCAACATCCAAAGAGTCTGAGCTCCAGAACCATGGATTAGTTTTAAAGCTTTCATTACACCCGAGCAACGTCTGGCTATACTGCTACTTTCTAAATAAGAGCAAAAAATGGACTATTTAATTTTCACCTTATTTAGTGTTTGGAACCATTAATTTTGAAAAATATTCAAGTAATTTACATTTAAGCATTTTTTTTTTTTTGCCATTCAAAACAACATTAGATTGACATGTTGACATTTAATGGTGTTTGTAGCTGGTTTTCAGGTTTTTCACTATTTTAAACACCTGTTGGAGTTGCAGCACTTACTAGTTTTATGATAAACCTTATTAAAATTCCAAATGGCACTACTTGAATAGATTGGTCTACTCATAAAAGATGGGAGAAAATTTCTTCAAATCATGACTTTTGTCAGAATCAAATAATATTTTATCAATCTAAGAGGGTTCCCGTTCCTCATATAAATACAGCCACAAATCAATCTCTAACTTTTTTACAGAGTTATCAGGACTTAGTTTATTATTTACACATGTCGACTCTGAAACAGCTTATGTTTTTGATATTTGCATAGTTTACTTTTTTTATTTCCTGAATTTAATTTTTTTACTTTTTAAAAATGAACCATGTGTCCTTGGATAAAACATTGGTTGATGTTGATTGTTCCCAAATGTGACTAGTTCAAAAGGGTCGTGAATTCACTCCCTGGCCTTAGTGGAAAGAACAAAATCTTGGAGAGTTATCAAGGTGAATTAACTAAACCTGAGGTATCCAAAGGCATGGTACATGGAATTGGAACAATCTACCCCTGTAGATTAAATAAAGGTTCCGGTTCGAAATTCTAACAACAAATATCACCTGAAGAAGGCTGAAGTATAGGATGGTTGAAACATCATAAATGTGACAGTAAAGATGACAACAGTCCTAACAATTTAATTAGTGTAAATAATTATTTTAGTAGTTAAACATGTTTAAGTAGATATCCTTTTTATTTACAAAGATTAGAACTAACGTCCACCTGCCTAGATTGAAAGTCATTTTTTTTTCTTTTTTTTTTTAATCATATCACCCCGAGCAAGGCGGTAATGCCACTGAAGCACAGGGGGCTACGTAAGAGTGAAAAGAATGGAGAAGAGAAAGCTGGAAACCACATCCTAAGCAGGGAACAAGTGATGAGCCTCTTTACCTGTTCAATAGATGTGGGTGGAGTGTGAACTGGGCGATAGATTAGTGTATCTACGCCAATTGAAGAAAACAAAATAAATAAATAAATAAATAAAAGAGTGAAAAGAATGGAGAAGAGAAAGCCGGAAACCACATCCTAAGCAGGGAACAAGTGATGAGCCTCTTTACCTGTTCAATAGATGTGGGTGGAGTGTGAACTGGGCGATAGATTAGTGTATATACGCCAATTGAAGAAAACAAAATAAATAAATAAAAGAGTGAAAAGAATGGAGAAGAGAAAGCCGGAAACCCCATCCTAAGCAGGGAACAAGGGATGAGCCTCTTCACCTGTTCAATAGACGTGGCTTAAAAAATGTGCCTTTTATAAGAATGCACTAAAATCAACAACAATTCTTTCTGTTTACAGAGGAAAAATTACTTTGATTTCACATACATGATATCAAACACTTTCCGAAGGTAAGCACAATTTTGAAGACCTCAACAGCAGAATAAGCAAAGATCCAAACAATGACTAAACCAGTGGAAAAGAGTAGCGCCAAGTATCCAACAGCCCGATGAGACCAGTTTTGCCAGATCTCACTTGTTTGAGTCTCCTGTGGCCCCAATGCTGGAATAGGAAAAGATCTGATCTCAACAGTCAAACCAGTGGTAGAGGACATTGCCAGTTGGGTTGGTCTAACAAAGGTGAACCGTGACAGACCAAGTATCAAACAGCTCGATGCAACCAGGTTTGCTGGATCTCACCTGTCTCAATTCCCTTTCAACTGCAAGGGCAGCACTTCTGGCTAAGTGTGTGAATTTCTCCATCAGGCAAAGTTGTCTATAGTGGCTTATCTGTTCTTTTCCAGTTTATAGTGGGGAATCCGTTCTAGTGAAGGGTAGTATTATGTTGTTGCAGATTAACGGAATTTGGCCTCGTTGTAGATAGCCCACTATAAGTCATAAAATGATTACAAATCAAGAAAAGCAAATTGAGTTGAAAAATAACATTTTATATATGCACATATCAATTAAGGTTTTTACAATTAAAGTAATATTTGAAGTATAGGACGTTAAATGTTCATGGCAATAAAATGTTGAAAAGAGAATTAATACTTAGGTATGTGGGAGCGCTGTAAGTAAGGAATGTCTTTGATGTATTCGCTCCTTAGGTCAGTAAGAAGTTTTGAAACAGAGAAAGATAAGATAAGAGGGGTTAGGGAGGCGAATATAGTAAGCCGCTTGACTTGGGTCAAGGGGGTTACTAATTACAGTCGTCTCTCTCGAGTCTGGGTCTGTCTGTCTGGCGATGCTTTCTGTATCGGCTTTTTCTTTTGACCTTTTGGATTGCAGCACATCATTTGGGAATTCATATCCATATTTGATTCTGGGCTTCCTATTGACCGATAAATAAAATTCGCGTAGGCTCGCTAATTGGAAATTTAATATTTAATTAATTTTTAGTTTTCAACCGGAACATCTGTACAAACTCGGATGCGCACAGACAACTTTTGGTCATTTGCTTTTTTGTCATGAGAGCGCAAACATCCGGTCCATCACTTTTGCTCAGTCGGTATCACCACATGTCCACCAAAATCAAATTCACGCGAATGGCCTTGTCAAGATCACAGTCATCTTCACCATCGCCACTGCCACCAGTAGGGTTAGTTAGTCAGTTAAGTGCCATACATGAAACATGCTTGGGTGATCATGTCTCGAAAGAGACATGACTGACTGGGCAGAAGATTATCCCGCAGTAGGTTGCCATTGCTTTCTGCAGTAGACTGGTTGCCAACCAAGGCTATAGAACCCAATCTGTCCTGTTATTTAACCCATAACTGGAAGGAATGGATGGATTAATACCTTTCCCAAGGGTATTTGCGCGTAAGTGAATGCAATGAATTCAAGTGGAATTTGAACTTGGCTCCCCGATTTCTCGTTCTGAGTAGATATCCACTGCACCACAATGCACATCTAAAGAAAGAAAATAGGGAGAGAGAAGGATAGTTCTGATGCAAGCAGGTGCTGACAACAACTAAGTTAATTTAGCTTAGTTTGGCATAAGGCCATGATTATGGGGTTCCCAGTGAAGATCAAACTCACTAACAAGGTATACCAAAGTTTTTAATACTTACAGCCACATCACATTGAAACTACCATTTTCTATAGTCACTGAAGTTAAGCAATGTTGAGCCTATTCAGTACCTAGTTAGGTGACCACTTAGGAATATCAAGTACTGTAAGCTTGGATGTGTGTGTGTGTGGTGTAATAGATAATAGCAAATAATCAGAGAACCAAGTTCTACTTCCTGTTAGGTTCATCATAAAGGTATAAATCCATGTTTTCTGCCCCAAGCTATGGGTTAATTAGTAAAACTTATATCACTAAATCATTATTATTTAGAAAAAAAAATTCTTACAATCTAAGCATTTTTCTTGCTTTAAATAACCTACAAAGGGTTGATAAGCCATAAAAATGAATGAATCAATCAATTAAAAAACAAGTTGTAAGTATTGATTGTCATTGGAAGATTATTAAGCCATTAGAATGTGCAGGTAGTGTAAAGGTTATCAGTGCTAAAAATGGACTCAGTGAGCAGAGTTCAAGTCCAGCTGATTCAGTTTTGTTCACTTTGCACAAATACCCTTAAAAAAGGGATGAACCCATCTAGTCCATCTCATTAGATTCATTTACGTGCAAATACCCTTGGGAAATTTATGAATCTATCTCTTCTCCTTCCAGCTATGGGTTGAACAGCTCTTAATTATTGTCTGAAACAGTCCAGCAGCTATTATAGTCAATCCAAACAATAATATGCAATATTAACAATCCTGACCTGGCCTCTTGGCTTCAATCACTGCCATAACATAGTTTCCCTGTGCCTTTTCTATAAATATTTTCATGGCAATTGTTCTGATGAGCTTTCCTCTTTGATATCTCAATTTCATGAATCTAAGTGAAATACCAGGATGTGCGTTGTGGTGCACTGGATATCGGCTCAGAATGAGAAATCAGGAAGTCGAGTTCAAATTCCAGTTGAATTCATTGCATTCACTTATGTGCAAATATCCTTGAGAAAGGTATTAATTCATCTCTTTCCTCCAGTTATGGATTAAATAATAGGACAGATTGGGTTCTATAGCCTTGACTGGCAACCAGTCTACTGCAGAAAGTAATGACAATCTACTACGGGATAATTTTCTGCCTAGTCAGTCATGTCTCTTTTGGGGACATGATCGCCCAAAGCGTGTATTACGTATGGCACTTAACTGACTGACTGACCAGGATGTGTGTTGTGATGCAGTGGATATTGGCTCAGAACAAGCCTTATAAATTTTGAAATCAAAATATTAACTCCATGTATCAATATTTGGAACTCAAAATTTATAAGGCTGGGAGAATGTCATATTCTTACTTAAATGTCCAACTACCTCTCTTTCAATGATCTCCACATGAACTCTTAATTTCAGTATATTTATCTCCCCTTGGCTGGAACTCTTCTGTAGAAGATAACTGGTGTTTGTTGTTCATTAAAATTGAAAGAGTAGAGCCGAAGTTAACTTAAGACCTAAGGCTTTAATGAACAACAAACAAGGACTGGTTATCTTCTACTGAAGAGTTCTGAACAAGGGGAGATAAATATACTGAAATTAAGAGTTCATGTAGAGATCATTGAAAGGGAGGTAGTTGGACATTTAAGTAAGAATATGACAGTTCCTTGATATATATGTATTATTGTATATGCATCCGTGTTAAACAGCTTAATATCAGTTCTCTTATACAACAGTAAATGCTAGATAATTTACTCCCAGATTGAGAAGAAACTTGGAATGATGTAGATATGGCTCTACTGATAAATGCTAAGAATACCATTGGCAGAACATGTGTGCAAAGAGGAAGTCTTGAGGAAAGCAGAAACAAGGAAATGCCTTCTGAAGGTGAGTAAGTTAATTGTCAAAGGTGATACATGCAAGGCAGGTAATTTTCTTGCAGTAGGTTGCCATTACTTTCTGTGGTAGTCTGGTTGCCAACCAAGAATATAGAACCCAATCTGTTCTGCTATTTAGCCCATAGCTGGGGAAGAGAAGAGACTTATTAATACCTTTCCCAAGGGTATCTAAACTTATTTATAAATGGAACTTTGTCTGTGTATGTGTGTGTCCGTTACCTATAGACTCCGAAACGGCTGAACCAATTTTCTTGAAAATTTACACAGTTGTACAATAGGAATATGCGAGTGTTCTTAGCTAGGTTTTGTATTGAGGTATCCCTGATAAATATCGAAAATTGATAATCGAAAAAATTGGGTGATAGAAGGAGTGGTTCGATTTTAATCAAATTTGATACACTCATAGAGAAAGACATAAGAAACGATATTCAGAAGTTTCAAGATTTCAGTTCTTACAATAGTGCAGAAAATCGATAATACATATATATATAAAAGGCAAGATGTTTGTATGTGTGTCTGTATGTCTGTATTTTTTCAGCCCTTTTATTTTAGTTTTTGCTTCGGGTTTGACTCTAAGTATGTATAATTGTAGTTCTTAGTCTAAGCCATGATACCATTGACTCAGAGGACTTATTTAGCCTTCAAAATTCAGTTTACAATGAAAAAACTTATTTGATATCGATACCAGAAAATCAAAATTTGACTTACATCCATTCATTTTTCTTTCGGTCTACGGTTTCGCTTTAACTGGAAACAACTATTGCTTTTTAGTCTTTCGTGCCAATGTCCAAAGAGTCTGAGCTCCAGGACACATGGATTAGTTTTAAAGCTTTCATTACACCCGAGCAACACCGGGCTATACTGCTAGTTTGCACATAAGTGAATGCAATGAATTCAACTGCAATTCGAACTTGGCTCTCTGATTTCTTATTCTAAGCCAACATCCACTGCACCACAATGCAACCTACTTAAATATAACTTGAAGAAGTGGAAACCTGTTGAAATTCTCTCTTAAAAGAAATTGGTTTCATAATTCCTCAAAGCATTTGCTTTTTGTCAAGCTATCATTTCAGGTGGTTGTTGATCCTTGTTTTGTATTTCTTTACAACATCGGTTTTCATGATTCCCCACTATTTCGTATCGTTTGTTGTGTTTAGCAATGTGGTTTTTTGTTACATATCCATTCTTCTCCTTGTTCTTACATCCATTTATGCAAACTCGTATGGCAGGTTATTTATTGTTTCCTTCTGTCCCTCTTGCACTCAGTGGAGCCTGTGAGTAGCAAATTCTACAAGCCCTCTTTCCTCAGTTTGTGTCCCAGAAATTTCAACTATTTTTGATTTTAAGTAAAAGTAGCATTTTTATCTATTTTCCTTAAAACTCATTCAAATGTTCAGTTCATGGTATTCCCAGCATCCTTCTGTAGAGCTACATCATATTGCTTTAAGTCTCTTCTTCATCTGTGAGAAAATTGCCCAACATTGACTGCCATATACGAGTATTGATATTACATAGTCGTTCAGAGATCTTTTCTTTTTTCTATTAGCATCACATCCTATATTTATACTCTTTCCAAGCAAACAATAATCTTAACTTTCAAATTTGAAATTCTTAACAGGCCAGAGTAAGTACTTCTACAGATTCGCTAAAATAATAAGTATACCATGATGAAAAAATGCCCTAAACTTAAAAACAAAGCTTTATTGTCAAAAACTTTGTTATTATTAAGTGGAAAGACTAAAGGATTTTTGATTATTTAATTATATTTTTTATCCTTTTTAGAAAATGTGAAATTTTGATTAAATGTCTTGTTTTTCTTGCATCCACAGGGGACCAAAGATTATAGGAAATTTTAACATCTTTTTTGTGATGAAAAACACATTTATTTGAAAATTAATGCAAAAATCAAATAATTGTTGGCTTTTAATGAAAAAATCAGGACTTATTCACAGATGAATTAAATTATTTTTGTAGTGTTTCTTTTTTAGAGAATATTGGTAAAATCATTTCTTTTTATATCTATTACCCCTCCCAACCCCCACCTTATTAATTTATGAAATTTTGAGAAATTAATTTTAAGGTTTTTATTAGTTATATGCAGAACTTGTAGGGGCCTCTATGATGTTTATCAAATTGGCCTTGTGCCAAACACAACCAAAGTTCCCACAATTTAAAATATCAGAAGGTTGAAAGAATAAAAGTGTTTAATTTGTAAAATAAGTGAAATTTTATTAATTGAACAGAACAACAAAATTGTAAGAAGAAAATATCCAAATAAAAAATATGTGTACCTGATTAATTTGTAAGAATTAAATGTTCAAAGAGAAAATGTATGTAGTTAAATGTTCTGGAGAAATAGTAGTAAGGAGTTCAGTGTCCAGAATTCTAGTTGCAAGTAGTGTTTGTGTTTAATGAAGTGTGTGTTTCTTTCCCTTTCTTTTATGGCTAGTGAGAAAGTGAAAAGGAAGATAAAGCAATGAAGAAAAATGGTATTTATCAAACATTAATATTTAGGAGTCAGTTGAAGTGTCTTGTTGTTGTTGTCGTCATCTTCTTTGTTGACTGTGAGAATGTTGAGGATGGAGAAGAAAAGGTAAAAAGAAATTAGCATAAGTGAAGAAGAATGTGTGACGTGACCTTACATCCTGGTCAGACTTGAAGTTTTCTTTGTTACGTTTTAGCATGTCATCTCTCTGTGCTCCCAATTTGACTGTCTTTTGCCAGTCAAGAGATGTGGTTAAGTAGTGGAATCTAGTCATGTGATTGGCTTGAACCGGATATCCATTATCTAGGTGTTAAAAAAAATTGACCAGGGTCATAATTCAATTTGATCTTTTCTATCCAATCAAAATCCAGAATCTTAATTTTCATACTGACTTGTGAAATTTGCCTTGGTCTGGGTTTTTCCAAAATGTTTTCAGTTCTGACCCATTTTTGTGGGTGTGCAATTTTACTTTTTGCATTTCAGTTGTTGGATGATATAGAATTTGTATCCTATAAACTCCTTAAAAAATTTAAATCATCAATTTTTGTTTATAAAACTAAACCCTCAGTTACTGAAAACTTGCTCTGATTCATAAAATAAAAAAAATGCAATAAAACTAAAACATCATTTAATTAGAAAAGTTTTTGATTGATTTTATGAATAAGATTTATTGTAGACATTATTGTCTTAAGAAATTTCTTCAAGAGTAATGAATTTTTATAAGAATTGTTCATAAATTTTGATTAGAATAATTTATAAAGATTTACATATTTTAAAATTCTGTATTAATTTGTACCTGTGAGATGATATTGTTATTAAGTAAAAACTATATTTAATATTCATAAATGGAAAAACTTATTACAATTCAGTGATCAAAATTTTGAATTTTTTTTATGCTAATATTTGTACATATGGATGTCCATACACAACATTATCAGAAAATATGAATAATACATTTAAAGCCAAATTATCTAAAATTCAATAAAACATTAGGTTACATAGAATACTTTCCTAATTTTTTAAGATTACTGGATAGGTAAAAATTATATAAAAAAGGAACTCACATTTTTCAAGTAATTTTTACAAATAAATGTAAAAAAATTAGATAAACTTCCAGATGTC
The DNA here is from genome assembly GCA_037127315.1 of Ascarosepion bandense. NCBI lineage: Eukaryota > Metazoa > Mollusca > Cephalopoda > Sepiida > Sepiidae > Ascarosepion > Ascarosepion bandense. The sequence continues at coordinate 4,232,999 of JBBBDQ010001389.1, forward strand.
AATCTGTCAACATTGAATCAAAACATCTACCTCTGTATAAAAAAATGCATTTCTGTGATATTTTAAACTAAAAGTAATATTTATTTCTAATCAAATTAATTAAGCTTTAAATTAGCTAATATTTCTAAAAGTTTCAGAAAAGTATATTTTATTTTTGAAAGGTTATTTTTTAATATAGAGTATTTCTTTGTTTTAACAAATGTCTAAAATGAGCATTTTTAGCAATTTTAAATATGCCCCACCACCCAAAAAAAAACCTTCAAGTCAATTTAAATTAATTTTGAAATACAGCAAAATATTTTGCTTATTAGAAGTAAGCAGTTTGGTAAAAAAACAACCAGATTTTTTATATTGTAGATCTAATCTATTTAAATCTATTTAATCTAATCTAAATTTATTTATAAATGGAACTTTGTCTCTGTGTGTGTGTGTGTGTGTGTGTGAATCCATTACCTATAGACTCCGAAACGGCTGAACCAATTTTCTTGAAAATTTACCCAGTTGTACTATAAGCATCTGCGAGTGTTCTTAGCTAGGTTTTGTGTCAAGGTACCCCCGATAAATATCGATAATCAAAAACATCGGGTTATAGAAGGAGTGGTCCGATTTTAATCAAATTTGATACTCATAGACAAAGACATAAAATACGTTATTCAGAAGTTTCAAGGTTGCAGTTCTTACAATAGTGCAGAAAATCGATCATATATATATATATATATATATATATATATATATATATATAAAAGGCAAGATGTTTGTGTGTGTGTCTGTTTATCTGTCTGTATGTCCTTTATACAAATCCACAATTTTATCCGATTCTCACCAAGCTTCACACAAATATTCTTTAGGCTGAGTCTGAGCTCCAGGAACATGGATTAGTTTTAAAGCTTTCATTACACTCGAGCAACGCCGGGCTATACTGCTAGTTCAATATATATCTCAACTGAAGAATGCAGACTTGTCAAAATGAGGAGCTAATCTGAAAAGCCAAGAACTATTTAATTTTTCATTTTACTACTTATGACTTTTGGGGGCTAATTTTTTTATACAACAATGTACAAGCTCTGAGAGCCACTCAAGTTAGGGAGTTACAGAGTAAGTGGCACAGTTTATGTGAGAAAGATAAAAATGAGGTATTTCATACTATTTTTTAGTATTTATTGCCAAGTGAATAATTGTAACTGAAAATAGAATGGTTCTTTTGTTGATACTGCACAATAACATTGCACAATAACATGTGCATCAAATGAATTTGCACAATAACATGTGCATCAAAGGAATTTATAAATATTTAATAATTACCTATATTGCAATTTTATCAATGAAAGGATGAAGAAAATTTTAGGTGATTTGGATGAGTTCATCTTTGCTTCCTTGCCTTGTAAAATTTTGCAAAGTAATAATAACGAAAGAACCATTCTGATTTCATTTAAAGTTATCCATTTAAAAATAGTATGAAATACACTATTTTTTTTTAAAACTGGGGTGGCCTAATAATTATGGCTGGTAATGTATGTGGCCTCCTTGAAAAAACAATTATTCATTGAGATTGGCAATAATTCTGGATGAGAACAAAGTCAATCCAAAATTTAGTCACAAATGCTGCCCAAATTACAACTCATGCAGAATTGCACAGGATTCATATTAATTTTAAAGTTGTTTTTATTTTTTATTTTTTAAATTTTTAGTTTTAGAAATTTTCTGCCTAAAATTCAACCAATTCTTTGGGAACTTATGATAAACTCCAAAATTGCCAATATCTAATGCTGTTCTATCATTTAAGACAATTTCAATCAAATCAGTTTGAGATCTGTGCAGATCTGCAAATATGAATTATGATGTCGGGTCTTTTTATGTGGACCATTACCAAAAAGACTTGGTATTCTCATGGCTTTTTGTAGATAACTAGGTGTACTCATGACCCCATTCCTTGAAATGCTATCCAGGGTATGGTATTTTTTTGTCTGCAGGATACTCTTTTTCTGATTGCCAATCAAAGACATGGGGATTGAAGTGCCTTTGTAATCCATATAGATTTCTAGTTTAGTAAAAGACAAAAAAAAAAAGGATGTATTGTCTTTATCATTGATTCTCAAATTGGAAAAAATTTGAGATAGGAATTTTAGCAGAAATTTAAAATTGGGTGTTAAATCAATCGAGTCTTATGAATGAAGATTTGCTTTTGTTTGGTTTCAGTTAATAAAGCAACGTAGTTTTATATATTATTTAAGTAATTGCAACTAGATTGCTATGTGATTTTGATCCTTTTATATGGCAGTGAATTCTAGACAATCTCTTCACAGATGAGGAAAATACTAGAGGAAGCCAAAATGTGAGTCAAAAAAGGATACTGAAAATTCCATAGACAGAGTGAATAAGCAACAAGGAAGTCTTCTAGAAAATGGCAGCAGAAAGAACACTTCTACTCAGAATCAGGTAGAGATAACGAAAATTCTTTGGACAAATAATGAGGAAGGAGGGCTTGGGAAACTTAATACTCAAAGGGCATACTGAGGTCAAGAGAGATTGGAGCCGGAAGCCACTTACCTGACAAACACACATGAATGAATGGTGGAACAGGAGGGGAAGTGCTTAGCAAATGGAGCAAAACTGCATTCAATTATTCCTTCATTTCAGCATTCATTCATATATCAATTCAAGCCATTATTCTTTCATTCCAGCATTCATTCATGTATTAATTCAAGCATTTATTCTTTCATTCCAGCATTCATTCATATATTAATTCAAACATTTATTCTTTCATTCCAGCGTTCATTCATATATTAATTCAAACATTTATTCTTTCATTCCAGCGTTCATTCATATATTAATTCAAACATTTATTCTTTCATTCCAGCGTTCATTCATATATTAATTCAAACATTTATTCTTTCATTCCAGCGTTCATTCATATATTAATTCAAGCATTTATTCTTTCATTCTTTAATGTTATAATTAGCAATATTTTCATCAATTTTTTTTCATTTTCCCAGACAAATTTGGTGAGCATAGTCACCATTTTGAATTTAAACAATTTAAACTGATGACAAGTAAAGCCTTAAAAGCAATCATACTTAGGGGAAAAATAAAACTCAGAAGCACATAAAACAAGGTGATTGAATCAAAAATCTGCTGAGGCTGACAAAGCAAACCTTGCTGCCAAGCTTAAAAAGGACCTCCAGTCTGTGGTGAACTGGGGTAAGAAATGGCTTGTGAATTTTAAAGCTTCCAAAACAAAGCTGCTATCTATTAACCACCACAGACAATTGCTCCTATCCCCTATTAGCATGAATCAGGCTAGTCTTCCTGTAAGCAAACCACTGTGCCTCCTAAGGTTAACTCTCTCAACAGACCTCAAGTGGAACGACTATATAGAATCCATAGCTAAATCCGCTGCTAAGAATGTTGGTTCTCTGTGTAGGGCTAGGAAGTTCTTTTTTCCATCAAAAACAATCCTGCACATATATAAATCTACCATCCACCCATGCATTGAATACTGCTGCCATATCTGGTTCGGTGCTCCTGCTATCCGCCTAGGTGTCCTTGACAAAATCCAACGGAGAATCTGTAATGTGATCGATTCTGACTTGGCAGCTTACATATAGTCACTTTTTCACCGGCGCAATGTGGCTTCCCTGTGTCTCTTCTACAAATACTTTCATGGTTTCTGCTTCAATGAACTTAGCTCCCTGGTGCCCCCTGTATATGAATTTACTTGAGTCACAAGATTAGCAACTAGGTCCCACCCTTTTACTGTGAAACCAATAAAATGTAAACTCAAATTCTACTCCAGCAACTTCTTTTCTTGCACTTCACGCCTGTGGAATTCCCTTCCATTTACTTGCTTTTCTGACAGCTGCAATCTTCATGAATTGAAATGTAAAGTCAATAGTCATCTACTATCTCACTAACCTGCATCCTCTATCTCATGCTCTGTTCTCCATCCACTTCACTCTCATCAGTATTCTCATCCATCCCTTACCCACTTTCTGACAAACCTTATAACCTGTTACTCTTTCTCATAACTTTTCTTCTATGTAACCCCCTGCAAAACAGTGGCAGTAAAATGCCTTGCTTGAGGCGATATGATTATTAAAAAAAAAAAAGAAACGAGAAGGAAGTATTAATATAAAGATGATATCAAAGGAAATGGACCATTTGAACATAAAAAAAATCTATATCTTATCTGAAATTTTTGTTTAAAAAATTGCGTTTTAGCATTTTCTAATTTTGTGTTGCTTCACACCTTATAGTAGCAGATATAGTCTGACATTGTTATTTCTTAAAGAGGAAGCATTAGTATTATTGATAAATGAGTAAGAAATTTTCTTATTTCAATTCTTCACACATTGTTGATATAATTGTCTGAATTTCTTGAAGCATTGTCATTATTATTAATTTTTGATTGATTTTTTTTTTTTTGTAAATTCAGTGACTATCGTAGAATATAAAAACAAGTTGAACATTGCAATCATAATTGTCAGTTACATCACCAACTTTGGTGTAGGGTTGCTGATCAATTACCTCTACATATCTGGATTTAAAGTCTGAGTTATTCTATCATGCATAACATTTCATGAAAAAATAGACCTGCAGGAGCCCATCCTTCTGCAGGCAAGACCGCAGCTTCTGTCCTCTAACCCGCAAAGTTGACAGGGCTTCAGGCCGACTGCACCTCTGCAGGAGGTAAAAGTCCCTCAAGGGGACCACCTGTTTGTTGTGGGTGGTCACCAGTGATGCTTTAGGACACGATTCTGGTGGTTGAGATTTTTAGAAGTTGGGCTACATATATACTCCTAAACTCCAACACACCATTTTGGATCCTACTTGAGCTAGAAGGGTGATTGGAGAGGCTCGATCCAATCAACCAACTTGTCATGTTAAGCCCTAAGTCAGACTAACAAAACAAACATTTGCTCACATTTACCATATCAAACATTAAACTGACTTAGTAAGCAGCAGCTGCAGGGTCCAGCAGACTGGGAACAAAGGGATCTGACATGGCTGTTTCAATCTCTGAGGAAAGCCCACACAAGGGTGAACAATTCTGGATATAACAGATGATTGGAACCCTCCCCATGTTTGAGTATACCAGTCATGTAACCCGGGATGATTGAGGCAAATGGGGTTTTCTCCCCCATGTGGGACTCCGAGGTGGGTGAGGAGCATAGCTGATAAATAAGAATAATAAATAAAGTATGAGAACAAGAAAAACCCAAGAGTCTATACATAGTGTTATGTGTCCTTACCTGTAACTCCAGAATGGACTCTTCCTAAAACTATATATACTACGCCTCTCAAGAGAGAAAGAGAGAGAGAGGGTCGCGTTTGTAGTAGTTCACTCCAAACAAGACTGACAGTCATACTAGCACCTTCCACATTTTGTGTTGTTATTTCTTGTTAATATATATTTGTTATTTCTACCATTGTGGCTGTGTTGTTGTTTTTAGACCTTAACCTGGTCCATAACACATAGACAAAGTGATACAGAAAATCAAAGGAAAATTTTTTTAAATTCATAGTAATCGAAAACAAACTAATAATGAAGTCATCACCTTTTGCATCCCAAAAAATCAAAAAACATTTTAAAAAATACAAACTAGAAATAATATATTACTGATAAAAGTCAAAGGAAAACATGACACTGAAACACTAAGAATGACCAAATTTCGTGATATAAAGGTAAGCATCTACTTACATCAATTTTTAAATTCCTACAAAGGCATGATGAGAAGCACTGAACTCTCACTGTGTACACTGGAGGAAATTAAGAACAATAATTATATCATTGTGGTGCAGTGGATATCGGCTTGGAACAAGAAATCAGGGAGCCGAGTTCAAATTTCAGTTGAATTCATTGTATTCACTTACGCGCAAATACCCTTGGGAAAGGTATTAATCCATCTATTCCTTCCAGTTATGGGTTAAATAACAGGACAGATTGGGTTCTATAGCCTTGGTCGGCAACCAGTCTACTGCAGAAAGCAATGGCAACCTACTGCAGGATAATCTTCTGCCCAGTCATTCATATCTCGAAAGAGACATGATCGCCCAAGTGTGTTTCACGTATAGCACTTAACTGACTGACTGAATTATATCAGAAAACAAAACATTACGGATATAAAAAGAATGTTCATAAAAAATGATAGGATTATAGATGCCAACACTTCTATCATTACTTTTGAGACACCAGAAGCACCACAAGAAATAAGAATTGGATATAGAGTTTCCAAAGTAAAAATATATATTCCAAGCCCATTAAGATTCTTCAACTGCCAAAGATATGGAAATGGTAAGAATAGATGAACAAGGAAGCCAGTATCTGAAAAATGTGCGGAGAATTATCCTGACCACACAGAGATCAGTCAGTCAGTTAAGTGCCATACATGATGCACGCCTGCACGATCATGTCTCAAGAGAGACATGACTGACTGGGCAGAAGATTATCCCGCAGTAAGTTGCCATTGCTTTCTGCGGTAGACTGGTTGCCAGCCAAGGCTATAGAACCTAATCTGTCTTATTATTTAATCCATAACTGGAGTGAGAAGAGATGAATTATATATCATTATATTAATAAGTAGTAATTAGTGGAGGATCAGTTTATTACTTCATAAAAATAGAAAACCGATCCCCCACTTTATGCCCAGTAGAAGTTTTAATTGTTTTCAACTATTATGTTCAGTCAGTCAGTTAAGTGCCATATATGAAACACACTTGGGCGATCATGTCTCGAAAGAGACATGACTGACTGGGCAGAAGATTATCCCGCAGTAAGTTACCATTGCTTTCTGCGGTAGACTGGTTGCCAGTCAAGGCTATAGAACCCAATCTGTCCTGTTATTTAACCCATAACTGAAAGGAAGAGATAGACTAATACCTTTTCCAAGGGTATTTGCACGTAAGTGAATGCAATGAATTCAACTGGAATTCGAACTCGGCTCCCTGATTTCTTGTTCCAAGCCGATATACACTGCACCACAACGCACATCATGAATTAAAAGAAAGGGCCCTAATCATAAAAAACCCACAGGGCAACTTCCAGGGACTGTGAAACATAAAAAAAAATATTAAAAATGAAATATGCCAAAAATTTCTCTCATCAAAAGCAAGAAAAGCATTGAAACAAATTCCAATATACCATCATATGCAAAAATTACCCAAACAACATCAAGCTAAACCTATGAAAATCTAATATCAAACAAAATACATGAAACACAAGGACTAACATTTTTAATTCAAGAATAAAAAAAATATTGGAAACATTAAAACCAATTATAAACTTGGAAAAAAACCCATACCACTGAATTAAAAACAATGTAAATCAAACACTAAATTCACTGACAACAAACACTCAACCACAAAACACTGAAAACTTCTGAAGTCAAAAAATTCTTCAAACAGAAAACTGACTTAACAAAAACCATCCAGACGTCAATACAAAAGAAAATCAAAATCCTAGAAACAGAATGAGAGAAAGGATGCAGGTTAGTGAGATGACTATTGATTTTACATTTAAACTCCTGGAGATTGTAGCTGTTGGGGAAGCAAGTAAATGGAAGGGAATTCCACAGGCGGGAAGTGCGAGAAAAGAAGCATGTGAGAGAAGATGCAGGTTAGTGAGATAGAAGATGACTATTGATTTTACATTTAAACTCCTGGAGATTGTAGCTGTTGGGGAAGCAAGTAAATGGAAGGGAATTCCACAGGCGGGAAGTGCGAGAAAAGAAGCATGTGAGAGAAGATGCAGGTTAGTGAGATAAAAGATGACTATTGACTTTACATTTAAACTCCTGGAGATTGTAGCTGTTGGGGAAGCAAGTAAATGGAAGGGAATTCCACAGGCAGGAAGTGCAAGAAAAGAAGCTGATGGAGTGGAATTTGCATTTACAATTTATTGGTTTCACAGTAAAAGGGTGGGACCTAGTTCCTAATCTTGTGGCTCAAGTAAATTCATATATAGGGGACACCAGGGAGCTAAGTTCATCGGAGCAGAAACCATGTAAGTATTTGTAGAAGATACAAAGGGAAGCCACATTGCACCAGTGAGAAAGTGACTGTATCCAAACTGCAAAGTCAGGATCTATCACATTACAGATTCTCTGTTGGATTTTGTCAAGGAATCCTAGGTGGATAGCTTACACACACTTACACTTTTTCATGAGCCAATAAAAAAGCATATACATTCATACATTCACTAATAAAAAAATTATTTATAAAAGACAGCTGTCTCAGTAAATTTTACCAAGTGCTGATGTCTGCAAAAACAAAGTAAATACAATCTCTTATTTATTGGCCAATCAGGAGCAAGGGAAAAAATCTTACGAGTTTATCAATTTCTATTTTCTGCAATTGTATAAATATGCCTGATTGTTGCTATTCTCTTCAGTGAGACACTGGCCATCAACTGTAAATTTCATCTAGGCAATATCTCTTTTTCACAATTCACTAATTGATTCTCCCCTTTTCTCATTGACTTGTCAACTGACAAAATAAAGAGAAACAAAGATCTCATATCCATTTTTATTTCACACTCAGGACAAACTTTTAACAGCGACATCAGATCCTTGATGTTTTCACACAAGAAAGACATCATACACATTAGCCACACTATTTTGCTTTTTCTTCACAAAAAAAGAATATCATCCCACCTTAAAAACTGAACTCTTAAAACACACATTCACAAAAAAAATTTATACAGAACTTTCCAACATGTGTTACTCCAGAACAACAAAAGCAGATTTCATTCTTCTCGCTAAATAAATTTACACTTATACAAACGAAACCCTTTTGTTTTTTGTGCAACTTTCTGATTCTTTCAAATGTAGTGGGCTCTGTTCCATTTGACACAAGGCCATCTTGCAAACTTAGCCAACATTTCCTACACACTAATCGATTGTTACATTTTGCAATTACTGCAAAACACTTTGGTGACAAAATCTTTCTCTAATGAAAACAAAATTCAAGAGTTTGTTGAAAACTTTTTCAAGGAATTACAAAATGTATCAAAGAGCTGGCTGTTAAGTCACAACAAGTGATTGCAAACGATTGTCAATATATAACTGAATAAAATATAGTTGTACTTTATTTTTGAAAAATATATTTGATAAACCAAAACGGAAATTATTTATGACATGATCTAATACAATGTAGAAGAATTTTCAAGATGACAATGCAAAAAAGATGAAGGAATTAAGGAGAGCTAACAAAGGAAGAATGTGGCCTCGGACTTAAAAAATCATTGAGATACTGTTTGGATCATAGCAAAAAATTGAAAATGCAAATTCAGTTTTAGAAAATGAAACTCATAAAACATCCTACCAAAGTTTGTATTGTAAAACCAATTATGAAAACCATAGAAAAAGGAGATTAACATTCGTAAAAAAATTATACTTAACAAATTAGAATGAAAGATAAAATTATGAATTATATAAAAGAATATCTGATATTAAAATAAAAATAACAGAAAAAACACTGAAAAGTTATAGATATTTTCCTTCCACGTATTCTTTTCAGAAATAATTAATGAGAAAGAAAGGGATTGTCAGTGCTCCGCAATTATTGCAAGCATTACTGGCTATGGAGCGGGGTATATACTAGTTTAGTTGATTGATGTCTTGTTGAAATATCTTCTGAAGTCTTTAACATGTCTTGGTAGATTTTATTTGATACATATCTAACATGATAATTAATTTATCATGGAAGGTTGGGTCACTATGCCGATCCAGGATGTTTTTTCCGCCTGAATCCATCCTGTATATATACAAGTCAACCATCCGTCCGTGCATGGAGTACTGCTGCCATTTATGGTCAGGCACCCCTGCCATTCTCCTCAGTGTTCTCGACGGGCTCCAAAGGAGAGTCTGTAATGTGATAGGTACTGATCTGGCGGCTCGACTGCAACCACTTCCCCACCGTCGAAATGTGGCCTCCCTTTGTCTGTTCTATAAATACTTTCATGGCTTCTCCTCAACAGGTGTTTACTCATGCAACCAGACAACCCATTCACAATTAGGTTAGCCAAATGCAGACGACAATTCTACTCCTGCAGCTTCTTCTCTCGCACTTCCCACCTGTGGAACTCGCTCCCATATTCTTGCTTTCCTGATGGCTACAACCTCCAGAAATTTAAATGCAATGTCAATACTTATCTATTAACCACTGGACTCTAGCTCTCTCCCCACCCCCCGTATATCCTTCCCTTTCTCTTCACCTATGTATCTGTCATCGCGCCTGCATTCTCAGCTTTCTATTGCTCCTTTCTAACTAGTTTGTACTCCTCACTCTTTTCTAATTAATCTTTTTACAGTTATGTAGCCCCCTGCACATCAGTGGCGTTTCTGCCTTGCTCGGGGTGAAATGATTAAAAAAATAAAAGAATAAACACTAATTAATAACAAATTGGACTTTCCATGAAATGCAAATTCTTTCAGGCAATGTTTTCTGTCACTGAATATAAAAGGTTGTTGTAAATTCAATTTACAACAATTTTATGTAACTAGTAAAACTCATAGAAATTTCATAGTGTTAATTTGGGAGTTCATAATAAAACTTGAAACAATTTATATATTTGAATAATACAAAAAAAAATGAATATTGCTTGCAGATTTTAGATAAGGACTCATCTGTCTTTAAATATTTAATATAGGAATGCATTGAAAATCAGGAAGAAAGGAATAGTCAGTGGTCATGAATGAATGCAAACATTACTGCTAAAATAATGCTATTATATATATAATGAAAATTCATTGGTAATGGTTTTACTATAGGGATTCATTGAAAATCAGAAAGAAAGGTATTATCAGTGGTCAAGAAATAATGCAAGCATTAGTGATGAAATAGTGCTATCATATAAAATAATGCAAATGCATTGCTAATGGTTTTACTATAAGAATGCATTGAAAATCAGTGAGAAAGGAATTGTTGTCAGTGGTCAGGGATTGATGCAAAGATTACTGATAAATTAGCGTTCACCTATGTCTATTGAACAGGTGAAGAGGCTCGTCCCTTTTTCCCTGTTTAGGATGTGGTTTCCGGCTTTCTCTTTTCCAATCTTTTCACTCTTACGTAGCCCCCTGCACATCAGTGGCGTTACCACCTTGCTCGGGGTGATATGATTAAAAAAAAAAAATGTATAATGGAAGTGTATTGCTAATGATTTTACAATAGGAAGGCACTGAAAATTAAAAAAAAAAGGGATTGTCAGGGATCAGGAATTAATGCAAGTATATCTTAGGAAATATGGTAACAATTTTTGGTTAAATATTTCAACATTTTCAAAATGACTAAATTGAACACACACATGGATTTTACATATATATTTGCATGAAGAACTAGGACAACATAGCCCAGAAAAGGAAAATATAATTCTTCAAACATGAGTGAGAAAGTTATTATGTTTCTTTGAAAACTTGTAATAGCGTCAGATTACATTGGTCAATAGGAATTTAGTGCCAAGAAACAAAACATGTTTTTTAGCTAATTTGATGGAGGCTGATTCCAAAAATGACCTTAGATTTTCATGGTTGGCTACCGTTTGGGTTGTACTGAAATTGTTCATTTTTGGAAGAAGGACCAATTTACGATCTTGCCTGATTGCAACATTTAGTTAATAAAAATCATAGAAACCCGACAATTTTCAGGTAGGCCGAGCAATTTATGTCGGCCACCTGATATAAACTATTTTTATAAGAAAAAAGTGTTTCTTTGTCAAAAATTTAAAAATAGAAGTATTGATTTTTTTTTTTACAAATTATTGCCAAAATTCAAATTAACTGATAAACTTTATCAGTAATATGCTAATCCGAATATTAAGGTTCATTTTTTTTTTTTACACATAGCCAGCTAGATAAAATAAATTTCTGGATAATTGGGGTGATGTGAGTGATGAGCAAGTTGAAAAATTCTATCAGGATATCAAAACAATGCAAGAGCACTACCAGGTCCAATGGGACAAACAAATGATGGCTGACTACTGCTGGAATATCAAAAGGGACTTAAATAACATTGAACATGACAATCAAGAAAGAGAAAGGTTTTACCATAGTTCTTATGTTCATGAAGGTTTTATTCCTGATGTTAGTTTATTAAATGATTTGCTGAAAATACTTGTTGATCTTGATATTTTCAAGGATATTATTTTTAAAGACTTAATTTACTTGATTGGTATTTCTCAATAACCAGACCAATATTTGTTGGTTTAAATATGAATTAAGAGGTTGCGGCAATTTTAATTTGAGAAATATTGCCATCAGTCAATGTCATATATACAGAAAACAAATGAAAATGCTTTTTTAAAAAAAAAAACGATGCCTAACCAAGAAAAAGTCATGTGATTTTCAGATGTTTGGTGTCTTAACAGTGTTTTAAAATTTCTTTTTGTTGACAATGATATTGACTGCAGATTTGAGATAAGGGCCCATTTGTCTTTAAATAAAGACTCATGTTTTTAAATAAGAACTCATAGGATTACACAAAGCTGGAAAGAATATTATCGTTAATTTTCAAATATATGAAAAAAATTATATAATGCTTGAAAAATAATCTTTTGCCTTGCTATCTCCCTCACTTCTTGGCTCTATGATTTGAAATTTTCCATTTTGCATTGGCCTTACTATGGAGAATGTCATAAATACCTTTTAAAAAAAATGTTTATTTCTACAATTAAGAAAAATCCGTTTAATATGTTTATTGATATTCATCTTGTGTTCTCATCAGACATACAGGTAATCTGTATTTTGTAATGGCTTATTTTAATGGCCTAAAATATTTTTCTTGGCATGTTCAGGTCAATTTTTTTTTCCCCTCTCAAAATGGATAACTGAGATGAGAAGACGAGTTCATTTCAATCTCAGATTTTCTTGATTTCATGATTTAAGAAATGCAAAAATAAAAAAAAATTTGATGCTGAAACTTTTCTATAAATCTAAATTTAAATTCTCCAGCATTTTTGCTAAGAAGAGGAAAATGCAGCTCAGTGGAAGATGAAGTCAGGAAAAGACGCGTAATCTAATAGAGAAATTATTGGAAAGAAAAAGAAAAATATTCCTGGATACTTATTTATAAGTTGAGTGGGAAAAAGAAGAAATATTTCAAAGAGAATGAGGAGAGATAAAGATGAAAAAAAATTCTAGAAACTGGATGAGTGTTGGGGGAAACAAAATCAGAAAGAGAGGGTGAAGGGAGGAAAAGAAAGACAAAAAGAAACCTGAATCCTGAAAGGGAGTGGGTGAAGGAAAGGAGGGTAAAGAGCAACCTGAATCCAGACAAAGAGAAAAGGAGGGAGGGAATGGAAGGCCAAATGCAACCCAAATCCTGAGAGGGAGAGGAGAAAGAAAGAAGACAATGAGCAACAGGAATCCAGAAAGGAAAGCGAAGAGGGATCTGGATCCTGAAGAGAGAACTGAATTCTGAAAAGGAAGGTGTGCGGGGAAGGAAGGTGAAGAAGGACCCAAATCCTGAAAGGGAAAGAGTGAGGTGAAGGAAGGTGAAGAGGGTTTCTGAATCCTGAAAGGGAAGGAGTGAGATAAAAGAAGACGAAAAGGGATCTGAATCCTGAAAGGAATGGAAAGGAAGACAAAGAGCAACCTGCCTCCTGATAGGGAGGGAGGAAGTGTGGGAAAAGCAAATCCAAATCCGGAAAAGGTGGGAGGGAAAGGAAAGTGAAGAGGAACCCAAATCCTGAAATGGAGGGAGGAGAGAGAAGGAGAGAAATGATCTAACTCCTGAAAGGGAGGGAGGAAAAGGAAGTCAAAGTTATGGTCTTGAAAGAAAGGAAAAAATATTTGTATGTCCTAAAAGTGATGGAAAAAAAAATGTTTCCTGAAAGGTGATTTTCTAAGCGTAGCTTAGATGTGGTACATAGCCGAAAGTATAGGGCACCCAATGAGGATCGAATTCTCTACTCAGTCATAATTATGTTAGTGAGATAAGCTTCCTGAAAGGGAGGAAAAAAAAACAATGAATTTATCAGAAGGCACATCAATCTGTCATTTGTGACAAACCAATTTCAGATTCCAAGCCCTCCCCATCCCTTAAGGCTGTTCGGTTTTATATTAATGCCCTTGGGAAAGGCATGAATCTAACACTTACTGCCAACCAAGCCATGAGTAAATATTCAGGTAGACTTTAACCTTGAGAGGTCAACTTATCAGAATTCAAAATTCTGAAGGAGGATAAACGCACTCGGACTATTCAGACAAAGGCGCCAAAACTTTTTACACTGTTGACACTTATCAGAAAATCATTGATCCCTCATCAACCCCCACAAAAATATATCAATGTTATAATGAACATATGGTTGCAAAAGAAAGAAAAATGTAGATTATATTTCAACAAGTATGTATTGACCAATTTTCAGAATAAAGATAAAATATTCAATGCCCCAGCATATGTCAGTTAAGTGCCATACGTGATAGACACTTGGGGCGATCATGTCTCTTTCGAGACATGATTGACTGAGTAGAAGATTATCCCGCAGTAGGTTGCCATTGCTTTCTGCGGTAGACTGGTTGCCAGCCAAGGCTATAGAACCCAATCTGTCCAATTTTATGACTCATAGCTAGAGGGGGAAGAGATGTATTATTTTATTAGGTAGTAATTAGTGGGGGATCAGTTTATTACTTCATAACAATAAAAAAACGATCCCCCACTTTATGCCCAGTAGAAGTTTTAATTCTATTCCCAACTATTATAGTCAGTCAGTCAGTTAAGTGCCATACGTGATAGACGCTTTTGGCGATCATGTCTCTTTTGAGACATGACTGGCTGGGCAGAAAATTATCCCACAGTAGGTTGCCGTTGCTTTCTGCGGTAGACTGGTTGCCAGCGAAGGCTATAGAACTCAATCTGTCCTATTATTTAATCCATAACTGGAGGGGAGAGATGGACTAATACCTTTCCTAAGGGTATTTGCGTGTTAGTGAATGCAAGAAATTCAACTGGAATTCGAAATCGGCACCCCAATTTATTGTTCCGAGTTGATATCCACTGCATCACAACACACATCCCCAGCATATGTAGCTGTCCAAAAAGGACTTATCTGGTGCGGATTCACCAATATGAGTTCAAGATGTATATGCAATTAGTAGTAATAGTGGGGTGGTGTTGGCAGGAAGGCCTGTAGTTGACAGATTTATTGGATCTGTTGACCAAGGTCATAGTGGTGATGATGAGAGGCCTGGAGTGTGATAGTGAAGCTGTACAAATCTTGCATCACAGTGAGTATGTAAGGAAGATAATTTGAAGGAATATAGAGTTTGTAAGGTCAGGATTGGTGTATTTGGCAAGTTGGTGCCTGAGGTCATGGTGACGGCAATGAGGTAGACCGCGAGTAAATTAGTGAAGCTGTTGAAGCGTTATGGTGACATTGAGAGTTGCCCTGTCAGTCACATACTGTGTGTGAAGAGTCAGCTGAAGTCAGGAATCTGATTACCATTTCAGTGGATTGACTAGTGGGGGAATTTAGAATGGTGACATCAAGAGCCTGGCATTGTCAACAGCTGGTCTCTCTGGCTCTGTAGTCGTTTATGAGGGGGACATTCTTTTAAGCAAATCTGATGGCTCTCATCTTTTTTTCTTTTTCATCTAAAAAAAATCTAGCCAATCATGAACATCATGATTGGCTAGATTTTTTTTAGATTTTTATGGAGATTTGTTTTGTGGGTCAGATGTGATACTCAGAGTGATATGCAGAAGATGAAATTTTGGTTTTAGTCCATAAAGACATTTTTGGCGCTTTTAGGAGCTCAACAACTTTATTACGACCAAATGGCAAGAGTTGTGGAACTCCTGCAAAAATAACAAACTCTACAAAATTAAACCTATCCTCAAAGAATGGATAGAAGTTAAAATTTCCAATAGGAAAATGTCAAGAAGAGAAGATGTAGTAATAACTAGACTTCAAATAATGATAACAAAAGAACCATTCTATTTTCATTTAGAATTATCTGCTTGGCAATAAATACTAAAAATAGTATGAAATACATCATTTTTTTTTTAAAAACTGGGGTGGCCTAATAATTATGGCTGGTAGTGTGTATATATATATATATATATATACATATACATACTATAGACCAAAATCTTTGGAAAACCCTCTGGATTTAATAAAATTATTAATTTTCATAATTTCTTTGGTTCAATTAATTTAGCTAGGATGTTAATTGGTACATTAATGCATGATGTTTAATATTTTGAGAAAAGAGGTTACCTGAAATTTGAAATCCATCAACCCTAAGATTACCATTAGCCCAAAAGATATATTAAGCAAAATGTGGTAAAATTTTATCAAAACTTTATGTAATAATAGGTTAATTTCATTATTATTATTGAATATATGTTAAAACCCTTTCAGGAAGGGAAAATCCCTCTGATCCAAAGTTAGAAAATTTTTTTAACAAAGGCATAAAACCTTCAAATTTTAAGGGAGTTGTCAAAACCCAGATAGTTTTCCTGAACTTTTGCTCTATGGAGTGTGTGTGTCTGTGTGTGTGTGTGTCTTTGTGTACCTGTATATAAAAAATTCTAGGAGAAAAAAAACAACACTTCACTGTCACAAGTCTCCACTATATTTCGATACTCTGGACAATGTACCAACAGCACAACTGCCACTAAGTCAAATTCTTCCTCCACTCTTTTTTTTTTTTTTTATCTTTTATTAACCAACCAATTGGTGCAGGGGACCTGTTTTAAGAACAAGCCAGTTTAACCTTATTTTTCTCCATTATTTTCTCTTCATATGGAGCAGTACCTACCATCTGCAACTTTGAGGTAAGTGATCTTTGTTCTTGACTGTTGCAAAAAGTCATGCAACTGTGGGTCTCTACACCCCCTGCAGTAGAATTAATACAAATATAAAATTTGGCACTTAGATAAATGGTGTTACCTTCAACATCTCATCTGCATAGATGAACCAATCAGCAAACACTCCAATCACTTATCAGAGGATACATGCATATATATATATATAGTGGAATACTTGGTATATTAATCAGGTAAATTCCGATAGAGATGAACCCAAAGGAACTCAATGTTAAATTCATTTATTTAATTTAGCAGAGTAATATAATTTAGAAATTTTTTTAGATATACTACAATTTCATGGGTAATATATATATATATATATATATATATATATATATAATGACAAACCTGTTAAAATGAAGAGGATAATCCCAACAATTTATCTAATTAATATAAAATATTAAATAGATAAAAATAGAGAGCTCAATAGATATTATCCAGAGCAATATGGCATATAGAGAAGAAAATCCAACACATAATTAAACAGTTATAAACCCAGAATTTATTTCAGCAGTTGTAAAAATACAAGCTGCTTCATCAGACCTGGAAAGTGATTAAGCAGATTGTATTTTTAGAACTGCCAAAATAAATTCTAGATTTATAACCATTTAATTATGTCTAAAGTTTTCTTCTCTTCCACTTTCTCTATCTCTCATATATATAATTGAATTTGTTATAGAATTAAAAATACATTGCGACATGCAAATTTGCTTTGAGATTTCTATCTCATCATCAGGTAATGTTAGATGTTAATTGTGCAAATGATTTTCATTTAAATTTTGCACAACTAACATCTAACATTGCCTGATGTCGAGATAGAAATCTCGAAACATAGAAATTTCTGTGTCACAATGTACTTTTAATTAAATAACAAATTTAATTATATAATTATATTAAGCTCTACAATATTTATTGTATTGAGCACTTTTTAAAAAAAAGTAAATGCCAGAGAACTCAAAATCGTAAAACCTTGGATTCTCTTTACCTGGATTTAAATATATATTACAATCATGGGTAAGTGGCATTCATTTATAAAAGCCACTTCTGTAACGACTTAAAACTATTGGTTCATAAGAGATTTCAATTGTTAAATCCTTGGAGTCCTGACTAAATTGTTGAAAAATCTGACATGTAGTACTAGTGCAATTAAATTGACATATCTCAAATACCATTGCCAGTTTAAACTATCGCCCGGTTCACACTCCACCCACGTCTATTGAACAGGTGAAGAGACTCATCCCTTGTTTCCTGTTTAAGATGTGGTTTCCGGCTTTCTCTTTTCCAATCTTTTCAGTCTTTTCTTTTTTTTCAATTGGAGTAGATAGACTAAACTATCACCCGGTTCACACTCCACCCACATCTATTGAACAGGTGAAGAGGCTCATCCCTTGTTCCCTGTTTAGGATGTGGTTTCCGGCTTTCTCTTTTCCAATCTTTTCACTCCTACGTAGCCCCCTGCACATCTGTGGCATTACCGCCTTGCTTGGGGTGATATGATTAAAAAAAAAAATGTCACATATCCTATGGTGAAAATTTGTTCTCAGGTCACTGTTGGGAATCTTCGGACTTTCACTTATACGAGAGTGATTGTGGAAGAATTTCCTCTTGTATGAAGAAGAAATTTTAAGTGGCAAAAATGTGGTTCCACTAATGAATGTGAAAAAAATACCACAGACAGAACGTGTGTGGGTAGGGAAGAAGTTTTAATGAAAATGGAAACTATAAGGAAATTTACAATCAGAAAGAACTGATGTCTGAAGGCACAGAGGAATAGTATAAGATCTTTTTCAGAAACCAAGCAAGGTATTAATAGATAGGAAAATATTAAAAGCAAAGAAAAGGATGGTGAACTACTATGTAACATCTATTCTCCTACATGAAAGTGATTGCTGAACAATCTCATCATAAATGAAGTCATTTGAAGCAATAGAAATTGCTAACACCATGATTCTAATGTTTTAGTATTATCATTAATAAAAATTAGCATTATTGATAAGTTAACCGCATCTTAGTGGAAGTTATAAATTCTTTTATACAAGGAGGATTGACTTGTTTTTTATGGCTAATCAACAATTTGCAGGTTATTTAAAGCCAGAAAATATTTTTAGATTCTAAAATTTTTTTTAGATAATAATTATTTAGTGATACAAGTCTTTAACCCATATATGGGGGAGAAGAGGTGGGGGTCATACCTTTCCCAAGGGTATTTGTGCACAAGTAAATATAACGAACCTGACTGGAATTGGAACTTGGCTCTCCAATTTCCGATTCCAAACCATTACTTATTGCAGCACCTGAACTTCTATGCTTACAGTAACTGGTATTCCCAAGCAGTAACCCATCAAGGTAAAGTCCAGTCTGACTTTGGTGGTTGTTCAGTGTTTCAACATGAGGTGGCCATAAGCCATCCAAGGAGGGCAGAGCTACAAACAGTTTCTACTCAAAATCAGCTCCTCACACAAATCACCAATCTGTGTGTGCTTTTGTTTTGCTAGAATGACTTGTAATATTAAATTACTTCTGAATATCTCCTCAAGATATATGTTTAGTCAAGAGTTTTTCCTGATAGAAGCCTGCATTTCAGACTGCATCTACCTCCCTCATCGTCGACGTCTATATCCCAGTCTTTCATTTCATGAATAAGATGATGCATTGCAAAAATCAAAAACTCATCATCTTGCACCTTCCATTAATTGTAAAAAGAGGATCACATTTGATGTAATGTCGGATACTAGTGTTTTCTGAATTCCATTTCTTGAAAAAAAATGATCCTTAATGTGTAGGGATTAAATAAAAATATGAAATAAAATAAAAAACACTAAATAAAATAAAAATACAAAATAAAATAAAAGTACGAAATAAAATAAACATAAAAATCTCCCAGGAGTCCTCTGACAGGAAAGACAATTGACGCATGCACAAAAAGAGAGGGCCTCCTGGTGCCAAAAATAAACTTGAACTCTTTTTCTCTGTTGTTCTTTGGATGGTAAAGACGTGCCAAACTGTTCGAAAAGGAATTTCCCCAACAAGAGGTCGTTGGAACCAAAAATAAAATCAGTGTCCAAACTGTCCCTCTAGTGTCTCTGCATCTTTCCTTTTCTCATTGCCTATTTATTTCAGCGGCGAAAGCAATTTCACAAGTTTTGGATGTTTAGGCGAAAGAATTAACCCAGCAGTAATAGCCATAACATTCCATAAATGCTTGTTTCACAGTTGGACTTTTTTTTTGTGACTTGTATTACTTCTGGTCAGCCTGAATAAGCATCTAGCAGTATTAGTAATAAACCCACTCCATTAACATGAGCATAATCCATGTGTACTCTATCCCAAGGTTGGGACTCTTTAGGCCATGTATGTGTTTTTGTCTGTTTGAATTTCCTTCTTTCAATGCACATTTTACACCTTTTTGTATACTCTTCTACATCTGTAAAACATCTTCTACATCTGTAAAACATCTTCTACATCTGTAAAACAGCCTGGGCACCATGCCTCTAGCCATAACCTCATTTGTGTAGACATTATTCTGCAATGAACATTGCCATACACATTTTTTTAATAAATAAGGTGAATTTTTTGTTATAAGGACTTCTAATACAGATAGAAGCTTAATTTTTTTTAAAATTTTGCCTTTACTTCCTTTTCAAAGGGATTTAATTTTTTTACAGATTGAAAAAAAAAACTTTAAGAGTTTTGGAGATTAACAAAGATGGCCAACAAAGAAGCATACTCCAGGATTGAACAGACGGCAGTTATCAAGTTTTTGGTTGCTGAAGGGTGCAAACCAGTTGGAATTCATAGAAGAATGTCAACTGTGTATGGTGCCACATGTTTCAGCTAAAAAAAATTCATTTTATTTATTGAATGACTCTTGTAAATTACACCCTTTTCGATTGTTAATTTGTGTTTAAGCCGTTTAAAATGCCTTTCTGCCCATCAGTAATTATTCCACTTATTATTTTTCATCCTGAACAATATGCTGTTCAATATGGGATCTTGCATCATATTCTCAGCTAATTTGTCTATTAATATAATATCAGTTTCGACCCAGTGTAAGAAATTGATGTAATGAATATATAATGAACATGCATACACCTTGGTTCCCCCTCACAGTAACGTGATTGGCTAGTGTCAGCCATAAATACAGAATAAGGCGAGGATGCATATAGGTCTATAGATATAGGTCTATGTCTATTGACTACACCTATTGCATAAGCCTACGTCTCAGCATACTGCATACAAATGTGACAAGTACTGGTCCATTACGGCTACTTGCTAGATTCTTCGAATAATATATATAACCCTTTCCAGGATATATCAACATTAAATAAATAAATAATATATATTCATACTTTTAAAGACAACAATAGGGAATTGCATTAAACCTAAAATTCTATTGATATTTGCTGATAATTATTAGTGGGTGAATAAAAAATAAATATGCTTTATAAATATAAAGAAAGGAGCTTAATGAAATACAAGAAAAATAAACATACAATTCCTTCGCAAGACCACATACTCCAGGAACAGCCAAATTATCAGATTGCAAAAGCAGCAGTAATCTGAAGGCGGAATGAAGTAGTGTTAAATAGCATCAATTTTGGGAAATCTATTTTGGGTGCGTCCAATTCCTGAATGAAGGAAAGGAAACCAACCAATTCAGGTCAGCGTAGGTCATCAGAAAAGGACAAAGGTGGAATTAGTGGGAAAATAAAACAGAAATTTCTTCCTTGCATAGCACTAAGTATAGTCAGTGCATAATTTAGATTCCCTATGTATTGTGGCTTAAATCATGACATAAGTGGCAGTAGATTATTTTTCACATGGATTATTGTGGCTAAAATCAAACCAGGAATATCTTCATTCTATGGATTATTGTCTCTCTATATCAATATTCAGTATAAACATAAGTAAATAGATGTGATTGGTTTACTTATATTTACATTTTAATTAGGATTTACTCATTGATTATTTAATTTATTGTAAAATATGTAAGAGAAATGATTACACAATCCCTTAACAATGCTTCTTACTTTAGAAATATGAAAGTTCTTTTTCAACTGTAATCTGCATGATTGCACACTTCACTAATGAAGGACATGAAACTAATGCATGTAATTCAGGTCAATATGTTTCATCAGAAAATTGTTTTTGTGCAATGAGAGGAACTGAACAAAAAATCTGTTGCAAAGCCACAAATGTGCTATAGCATATCTGAAATCAGGCTAAATATGACATATCTTTATCATATGGATTATTGTGGCAAAGCAACCAGAAGAAAGTCATTTCTTAAGCCAGTTATCAGTCAACAGAGAAAACAATGGACAATTTAAATGGACAGACACAGATTTTCAGCACAATGTAACTTTTTAGAAGAATTCTCTTTAGCTGTTTTTTTTTTAAAAATCAGTAGTTAGTGATTGTAGAGATTGCCGTGTCAAAAATGTTTGAACTGCTTGCAGCTCACTGTCAAATGTGAATTTTTGTTTATAGTACAAGGAATTGGTCATTCAAAAAGAGATATCCTGCAATAGATGATTGCAGATCAGTTCAAAATACCAGAAAAGGAATAAATTCCAGGTGGCCTGGTGAGATATTCTGCAGGGAAACTTTGCAGATCAGTTCACAATGGCTGAAACAGAATGGATGTCATGCAACCTTGTCAGATGTTCCACAAAGAAAGATTGAAGATCAGTTCACAATGGCTGAAACAGAATGGATGTCATGCAACCTTGTCAGATGTTCCACAAAGAAAGATTGAAGATCAGTTCACAATGGCTGAAACAGAATGGATGTCATGCAACCTTGTCAGATGTTCCACAAAGAAAGATTGAAGATCAGTTCACAATGGCTGAAACAGAATGGATGTCATGCAACCTTGTCAGATGTTCCACAAAGAAAGATTGAAGATCAGTTCACAATGGCTGAAACAGAATGGATGTCATGCAACCTTGTCAGATGTTCCACAAAGAAAGATTGAAGATCAGTTCACAATGGCTGAAACAGAATGGATGTCATGCAACCTTGTCAGATGTTCCACAAAGAAAGATTGAAGATCAGTTCACAATGGCTGAAACAGAATGGATGTCATGCAACCTTGTCAGATGTTCCACAAAGAAAGATTGAAGATCAGTTCACAATGGCTGAAACAGAATGGATGTCATGCAACCTTGTCAGATGTTCCACAAAGAAAGATTGAAGATCAGTTCACAATGGCTGAAACAGAATGGATGTCATGCAACCTTGTCAGATGTTCCACAAAGAAAGATTGAAGATCAGTTCACAATGGCTGAAACAGAATGGATGTCATGCAACCTTGTCAGATGTTCCACAAAGAAAGATTGAAGATCAGTTCAAAATTCTTGAAAGGCAATGGATTCTATGCAGCTTTGTCAGATGTTTCACTGGGAAAGATTGCTGATGAGTTCAAAATGCCTAAAATTGAATGGATTCTATGCAACCTGTTGAGAGATTCCACAGAGAAATAATGCAGAACTGTTCTATATTCCTGAATTTCATGCATCTTTGTCAGTTGCTTCACGGAGAAAGATTTCAGATCAATTCAAATTGTCTGGAAGTTAATAGATTCCATTCAGTCTTTTGAAAGATTCCACAGAGAAAGATTGCAGTTCAATTCCAAATTCCTGAAAGGGAATGGATTCCATGCAGCCTTGTCAGATGTCCCACTAGAGAAGATTGCAGATCAGTTCAAAATACTTAAAAAGAACTGAATTCCATGTAGCCTGATGAGATATTCTACAGAAAAAAACTGCAGATGAATCCAAAATGCCTCAAAGGGGAAAGAGAATAGATTCCTTGCAACTTTGCCAAATGTTCCACAGAGAAAGATTGCAGATCAATTCAAAATGCCTGAAAGGGAATGGATTCCTTTCAGCTTGATGTGAGATTCAACATTGCAGATCAATTCAAAACACTTGAAAGGGAATAGATTCTGTTATGCAGGAAGAAAGTGTCAATACTGATCGTATAGTCGAACACAGATCTCCAGGCAACAAACGTAACAATTGAATGAATTGTGCTACTGGGATCACATGACCATAAATATTTATCATAATAAGCACTCAAACAAAGTCTGAGTGTGTTCTGTTTTGTGCATCATTCCAGTGTTGTGTGTCATTGAAGAGATTGTTTTCTGAATGAATTACTTAAGAGAATTATTCTGATAGCATCATTGTGTATTATTCAAAGGATTCATTTAGTATGCTGACTTTACGTGAAGACATCAAATTATTATAAATCGTTAATAGTGAGTTACCAAAAGTTTCTTTAAGAATAACGTTATGAAAAACAATGTTATAAAAGAGGTGAAAAAGATGATTCAAACTCACGGAGAGACTACAGAGAAAAAAATGTACTGTACAGGTAGTAATTGAATTATTCAACTGATTACAAGGACAATGGATGAACTGAAATCAATGTTCAATGTACTGTACAGGTAGTAATTGAATTATTGAGCTGATTACAAGGACAATGGATGAACTGAAATCAATGTTCAATGTACCGTACAGGTAGTAATTGAAATATTCAGCTGATTACAAGGACAATGGATGAACTGGAAATCAATGTTCAATGTACCGTACAGGTAGTAATTGAAATATTCAGCTGATTACAAGGACAATGGATGAACTGAAATCAATGTTCAATGTACCGTACAGGTAGTAATTGAAATATTCAGCTGATTACAAGGACAATGGATGAACTGAAATCAATGTTCAATGTACCGTACAGGTAGTAATTGAAATATTCAGCTGATTACAAGGACAATGGATGAACTGAAATCAATGTTCAATGTACTGTACAGAATATTAATTGAATTATTGAGCTGATTACAAGGACAATGGATGAACTGAAATCAATGTTTAATGTACCGTACAGGTAGTAATTGAAATATTCAGCTGATTACAAGGACAATGGATGAACTGAAATCAATGTTCAATGTACCGTACAGGTAGTAATTGAAATATTCAGCTGATTACAAGGACAATGGATGAACTGAAATCAATGTTCAATGTACCGTACAGGTAGTAATTGAAATATTCAGCTGATTACAAGGACAATGGATGAACTGAAATCAATGTTCAATGTACCGTACAGGTAGTAATTGAAATATTCAGCTGATTACAAGGACAATGGATGAACTAAATCCAATGTTCAATGTACTGTACAGGTAGTAATTGAATTATTGAGCTGATTACAAGGACAATGGATGAACTGAAATCAGTATTTAATGTACCGTACAGGTAGTAATTGAAATATTCAGCTGATTACAAGGACAATGGATGAACTGAAATCAATGTTCAATGTACCGTACAGGTAGTAATTGAAATATTCAGCTGATTACAAGGACAATGGATGAACTGAAATCAATGTTCAATGTACCGTACAGGTAGTAATTGAAATATTCAGCTGATTACAAGGACAATGGATGAACTGAAATCAATGTTCAATGTACCGTACAGGTAGTAATTGAAATATTCAGCTGATTACAAGGACAATGGATGAACTGAAATCAATGTTCAATGTACCGTACAGGTAGTAATTGAAATATTCAACTGATTACAAGGACAATGGATGAACTGAAATCAATGTTCAATGTACCGTACAGGTAGTAATTGAAATATTCAGCTGATTACAAGGACAATGGATGAACTGGAAATCAATGTTCAATGTAGTACAGGTAGTAATTGAAATATTCAGCTGATTACAAGGACAATGGATGAACTGAAATCAATGTTCACACTGCAAAAACAACAGAGTTTTGGAGATTAACAAAGATGGCCAACCAAGAAGTGTGCTCCAGGATTGAACAGAGGTCAATTATCAACTTTTCGGTTGCTGAAGGGTGCAAACCAGTTGAAATTCATAGGAGAATGTCAACTGTGTATGGCCCCATGTGTTTCAGC
Source organism: Ascarosepion bandense (assembly GCA_037127315.1). Lineage (NCBI taxonomy): Eukaryota > Metazoa > Mollusca > Cephalopoda > Sepiida > Sepiidae > Ascarosepion > Ascarosepion bandense. Next base: position 4,258,720 of record JBBBDQ010001389.1, read on the forward strand.
CAAAAAAATGTCTACAAGTGAGCTAAATTGTTTAAAGAAGTTTGAAAGTGACGATGAAGTCAAAAGTGCTGTGAGTGATTGTCTGAGACATCAGCCCAAAGATTTTTACACTGAGGGAATACGGAAGCTTATGCACAAATGGGAAAAGTGTGTGACACTGCTGGGAGACTATGTTGAAAAATAAAAATAAAAAAAAAAACTTCTATCTGTATTAGAAAAATTCACCTTATTTATTGATTGACCCTCGTAGCATCCAACCATCTAAGTAAAATAATAGAGGTTTTTCAACTCCTAACAAAACAGTAACAAATAAGATAAAATACCTAATACTTGCCACTGTTGCAATGGTAAACATTTTAAAAGTGTTTTTTTCTTTAAAAACAAAAAATGCTACCAATGTGGGAGATAAGGACCTGAGTATTTGTTGCAAATCTAAAAAATGGAAAAAAAAATTGCAGATCAATTCAAAATGCTTGAAAGAACTGAATTCTATCCAGCCTAATGAAATATACCACAGAAAAAAATTGCAGATCAATTTAAAATACCCAAAAGGGGAAAAACTTTCATGCAGCCTCGTCAGATGTTCCATAAGGAAATATTGCAGATCCCTTCTAAAAGACTGGAAGAGAATGAATTTCATCAGTGTTGTCAGATGTTCCACAGGGAAATATTGCAAATCAGTGCAAAATGTCTGGAAAGGAATTGATTCCATTCAGCCTGTTAAGATATTCCATATAGAGAGATAGCAGATCAATTCAATTCTAAAAGGGACTGAATTCCATGCAGCCTAAAGAGATATTCCGCTGAGAAAGATTTCAGATCAATTCAAAATTCCTGAAAAAGAAATGGATTCCATGTAGCTTTGTCAGATCTTCTACAGAGAAATATTGCAAATCGGTTCAAAATAGCTGAAAAAGAATGGATTCCATTCAGCCTGTTGAGAAATTCCTTATAGAAAGATTGCAGATCAGTTCAAAATTCCTGAAAGGAATAGATTTCATGCAGTCTTGTTAGATGCCCCAAAGGGAAAGATTGCAGATCAGTTGAAAATTCCTGAGGGGGAATTGATTCCCTTCAGCTTGTTGAGAATTTTCACAAAGAAGTCTTGCAGATCAATTCAAAATTCTGGAAAGAGAATAAATTCCATGTAGCTTTGTCAGATCTTCTACAGAGAAATATTGCAGATTAGTTCAAAATGCCTGAAAGGGGATGGATTTCATGCAGCCTTGTTAGATTTCCACAGGGAAATATTGTGTATCAGTTGAAATTGCCTAAAAGTGACTAAATTTCGTGCAGCCTGGTGAGAGATTCTATAGAGATTCTACATTCAAAATTCCTTTAAGAGTATGGATTTCAAGCAACCTGGTCAGATATTCTACTGGGTAAGATTGCAGATCAATTGAAAATGCCTGAAAAGGAATGGATTCAATGCAGTCTGGTTAGATTTTCTATGGGGAAAAATTGCAGATCACTTCAAAATGTCTGAAAGTTATTCATTTCTAATGCATTTTGGACAGATATCTGTAAGAATATATCAAATTCTGTGAAAGTGTAAAAGAATTTTCATCTGCTTATAGCCTCTTCATTAAATTTTAATCTACTGTATAAAATATTCTTGAATTTTCAAATAAAAAGCTCTTTTTAGAAATCAAAGCAGCCATTACTTTTGTCATTTCTTGGGTTATGAATCCAAAGATATATTTCACTTACTTCCATATATATATATATATATATATATATATATACTAGCAGTATAACCCGGCGTTGCTCGGGTGTAATGAAAGCTTTAAAACTAATCCATGGTGCTGGAGCTCAGACTCAGCCTAAAGAATATTTGTGTGAAGTTTGGTGAGAATTGGATAAAAATTGTCGATTTGTATAAAGGACATACAGACAGATAAACAGACACACACACAAACATCTTGCCTTTTATATATATATATATATATATATATTATCAATTTTCTGCAATATTGTAAGAACTACAACCTTGAAACTTCTGAATATTGTTTCTTATGTCTTTGTCTATGAGTATATCAAATTTGATTAAAATCAGACCACTCCTTCTATAACCCGATTTTTTCGATTATCGATTTTTTATATTTATCGGAGTACCTCGACACAAAACCTAGCTAAGAATACTCGCAGACACTTATAGTATAACTGTGTAAATTTTCAAGAAAGTTGGTTCAGCCGTTTCGGAGTCTATAGGTAACGGACACACACACACACACACACACACACACACACACACAGACAAAGTTCCATTTATAAATAAGTTTAGATATGTGTGTGTGTGTGTGTTTCCTAATTGTTAATGTCCCTTCATATGGTTACATTTGCATTTTTCTTGTATGTATAAACATTACTGCAATCTAGCCTCCCAACCAATGTCCCCTCCCCATACAGCGCCTGTCTCAGTCATCCACCGATTCAGGTGAGTCATACCATTTCCCACTCTCTCAACCTCCACACCCTTGTCTCTCGGCTGTGGCTCAATTATAGAAGGTGCTGCTTAGAGCTGCAAGGAAAGGTGGAATAAACTGTTCTTTTGCCATGTGTTGGCAAGCATAAGATGCACGTGTTCAATTCTGATATATAATAAACCTACCTATCTGCCTCCCATACCATGCAAACTCAAAATATCTCTTTGTAGCAATCGTCATACATATATAAGCTCTTCTACTTGCTAACAAGAGAGGCTCATGGGATTTGTTTGTCAGACCAAATGTTCAGAATTGTGCAATAATAAATGTATTTATAATGTTATTGCACTTGATTTATTCCTAACTGTACCTTGCTTGTTTGTCATCATGTTGCTTCAAGAAAATTCAGCAAAAAATTTACTTGTTCGCACAAAGGTTACTTCAACTATATATTTCTGCTATTAATATTGTATATTTCTTCACCTGTGTATTCTCTCACCATTAAAGTTTGTTTGTTTTTGTTTTTTTTTCTTTCATTACGACTACTACGCCTTTTAAAGTTTGTTGCTCAGTTTAAACAATTTATTTTACTACTGCTTACCAAGCAGCACAGAAAAATGAAAAACTTGTTTTTAATCAGAGAAATTCCTGCATCAAACTGATTCACTTTTAACTCTAAAATTGTCAAACTTTAACAAAAATGTTGAGAGTAACTTGAGATGAGAAATAAGAATCAAGTTCGAACACCATTCAAATTTGTTACATTCACTTAGATGCAAATCACTCTGGGGATGGTTTGAATGCATCTATTCCCCCCTGTTATGGGTTATATTGTAGCGTAGGGAGATGGTTAATATTTCTTTGATTCGGCCTTGTGTCAGACATAACCGAACTCCCTACAGCTTACAGGATTTATACAGATTTATCATCATCAGAATTATCAGAAGGTTGGTTGTTAGCAGATTAGAATATGTGGAATTGTGTGAAATAGTGTGAGAATAAAATATACATTTTTCATTTAAAAATAGAAATTTATTAAAAGAAAAGAATAACATAAGTTGTAGAATTTAATGTGCAATTAGAAACATTATTAAGAAGTTAAGGGTAGAGTTTGTGCTCAATGATAAAGTTGTAGGTATCAAGACTTGTAGAAAATGTTTGTAGCAGTAATTGTTGAAAGAGATAAGGAGAAAGAGAACAAGGTGCAACCTGACCTTATCTCCGGGTCGATTTGAAGTTGAAATTACATTTTAGTTGTTTTGTCTCACGGATATTGTCTCACTGATTCGCAAAGTCCTCAAATCTTGCAAGTCACTCCCATTGGTCAAAAATCATTTTAACGCCTACTTGCGAAATCTAGTTTCGACTTTTTCTTTAAGCACATGGTCAATCCTTTTTCTATTTGGGAAAACCAGGATTTCACACACCATAGGGAATTTTTGTAAAAGTGTAGAAGAAGGTTGATTTTAATTAATTTCTTATCCGCTACCATATAACAGGGCCAAGACTGAAAAATTCAATGCTATTCTCAAAAATTATTAATACCATATTCACTTGGCAAAAAAATGATTTTCTTACACTTAAAAAGATGTTTCTGCTTTAAATAACTGACAAGAGTTGATAAATCGTAAAAAACAAGTTAATCAATCAATTCTAGCAAGAAACTATTGAAAGCAGAGAATGAATGTGCATAAAAAATCACTTATATATATAGCCACACTGATGAACTGTGATACAGCAAAATAGGCTTGATGAATATATGATGATGAATATATTATGCTCTCATTTCAATTGAGCTCTCTAGAGAGGAAAAATTTAAAAAAAAAACAGTTACCACTGTGTATGCATAACTCTTCAGCAATGAATTGAGTTCTTTTGGTGACGGCAAACAAGAGAGGCTCATGGGATTTGTGTGTATAATACTGCTTATATATAACACACTAAAATTTTCCTTCTCTGATTCCATGGGCCTATGGCTTAGGGGTTAGCGACGTCGACTGACACCAGAAAGATCTCTCTTACTTACTCTCTGGACGTCCTTGCCTTTGTCTATATGGCTAATACTAGCCAATCACATTCCAGTGAGGGGAAGCAAGGTGTATACATATTCATTACCTATTCATTACATCACATATATATATATATATATATATATATATATATATATATATAGTACTGTGCAAAAGTATTAGGACAAGAACTATTTTATCTTTTATGATAACTCTGAGGAAGTAAAGAAAATGACTGAAGCAACTGAGAAAAGTGAAGTTATTCCATTCTATGGGAAAAAGTTTCTGCGAATATATCAAGCTGGCAAGAATGTTTGGACTGCCAACAGGTCAGACACACTAAGAAATGGGGTGGGGTGGGATGGGGTTGAGGGCAGTGGCAGAGACAATCAGGCCGAAGAATAGGAGTAAATTTTAAAAAAAAATGATAGGCAGGTCTATTTAAACAAGAATCTCTAATCACCATTTTAAAAAATGACACGCATTAGCGAAAATTAAATCACAGAATATTTTGTATTTTGGGAAGGAAACTAGACCAAGTAAATAGATATGTGCATCCAGAGGAGACGGATTCACCACAATTTAGAACGTTGCCAGTAAACGTAATTTAATGTAATTCAAATATTAGCTCAAATATTAAAGAAAAATGTAACATGATTTGGTTTATATATGATTTGTTGTATACAATGGTATTAAACTTTCTCCCTTAAAAGTCAAATGAGTCTGGGATCCTCTTTAGAGTTTGCAGCTTGTGTTAGCAGTATCCTAAATTTCTAAGTTCTGGTTTCATGGCTGGTACAAGATGTTGGTCAGGATCTCTCTCTCTCTCTCTCTCTCTCTCTCTCTCTGTGTCTTTCGTTTTCTGATCAGCTTTTTGGGGCTCTCCTAAGTTTTTCTATCTTCAGGACTGGTACACAGTCTTGGTCAGGAGATCTTTCTGGTCTTCTGGTATCATTGTTGGTCAGGATGTCGCTTTCTCTTTCTCTCTCTCCCTCCCTCTCTCCGTGTCTTTCATCTTCTGATCCCTTTTAAGTTTTTCTGATCAGCTTTTTTGGGCTCTCCTAAGTTTTTCTATCTTCAGGACTGGTACAAGGTCTTGGTCAGGAGATCTTTCTTGTCTTCTTCTGATCTAGTCTTTTTTCTTTTTTTAATCTGATCTTCTAGGTTCTGTCTGCTGTCCGAAAATATCAAGCAGATATGGAATCTTGCATCTGGCAAAGGTGGGGATTGACTAATGTTTAGGTTTGGTATTATTTTACTCTTAGCATCACCCTTTCCTAAAATTCGATATTTTCAAAGTATTTTTACTCAAGTGGTTTTCCAAATTTGGGGTTGTTAAGCCCCATTTTGAGAGTGGTCAAAGGAATCAAGCCACCCCACCTTTTTTTTTTTTTTTTTGCTGACTCTCTTTGCATCTCATCTCACACTACTGCTTCACATGGGCAATGATAATCTCTCCCCTTCCTTCTCACACTTTCTCAGCAGCTAACCCCAACTGTGATGAATCTAATTTCCAAAATGGTATAGTGAGAAGGAATTTTCAGTCATTAATTCTTCTTGATCAGCTTGTCTCATGCTGTGATTTCTCTATTCACCAGACCACTCAAGAAAAGAAAGAAAATTATTTCCAGTCTCTTTAAAAACAAAAGTTTATATTTTTTTTTTTGTCTATGTATTTTTTTAATATCAAACAGACCTAACAGCCTTTTTGTCCATAGTCACTTTAAATTAATAGTTAAATTTTTCTTATCATTTATTATAAAAAGGGATCTGAAATAATGTTTGGCCATAAAACTTTTCTTAGGATGAATTATGAAGAACATATGTCTTCTTCTATTTGACATCTCAGAAATGCATTTAATTTTCTCCTTATCAACAGGAAGTGGGGAGGGATGGTAGTTTTGGTTTTTCTCAATCTTACTGAATTTAGTTAATTCTGGGTTTGATTCTTCTTAGAATTATTTTAAAACATGATTTTTCAACACGTTCTGTTTTTAATTTTCTTCTTAACATTTTAATCCATCTTCCTGAAATTTCAAGTTATTATCCAGTTAGTAGACGCTTTCCTCTTACTTCTTTCTTTTCAGTTTGATTAAACTCTGGTGACCCCCAGTGTTACACACATATTACCACTGACAAGGTAGTGAAGCCACTAAGATGTAAAGGGTTACTGAGAGTAAAAGAATAAGAAAAAATAGAAACATTATTAAGTAGCAAGAACAATAAGAGAAGAGGAATCAAGTAGACCAATAAGGATGGACATTTCATTTAAATTTTTGAAGTTCAAAGGTGGCTGTCAAGTGGGTGGAAAAGAGTTTCACAAGCAACAAGTGTGAGAGAAGCAACTGTTAGCATAGAACCTACAGATGCCTCTATCCAATTCAACTATATATACACGGTGCATCAAAAATACTTTAAAAAATTTATGGGGTGGGTTCCTCACATCAAAACTAGGCCAAATAGCCATATAAATATTTGCCCACAAATCCTTCGTTTTTGAGTTATGTTCAAAGTTTATGGTAGACGCTGATAAATGTACAATCCAAGATGTTTTTTTTTATAATCATATTGCCCAAAGTAAGGCATTTTACTGCCACTGTTTTGCAGGGGGTTACATAGGAAGAAAGTTATGAGAAAGAGGGACAGGTTATAGGAGGTGTCAGGAAGTGGGTAAGAGAAGAATGAGAATACTGATGAGAGTGGAGTGGACAGAGAAAGGAGCATGAGAGAGAGGATGCAGGTTAGTGAGATAGGAGATGACAATTGAATTTACATTTAAATTCTTGGAGATTGTAGTTGTCAGGGAAGCAAGTAAATTCCACGGGCAGGAAGCACGAGAAAAGAAGCTACTGGAGTAGAATTTGCGTTTACATTTTATTGTTTTCACAGTAAAAGGGTGGGACCTAGTTGCTAATCTTGTGGATCGAGTAAATTCATATAGAGAGGGCACCAGCGAGCTAAGTTCATTGGAAAAGAAGCTGTGAAAGTATTTATAGAAGAGACACAGGGAACCCACATTGTACTGGTGAGAAAGTGAGTGCATCTGAGCTGACAAGTCGGAATCGATCACATATATTCCCAAAATACTTTTACAAAATTTGGGGACAGTTTTTTGACACTAAAACAAAGTAAAATCTAAATCTAAACTTATTTATAAATGGAACTTTGTCTGTGTGTGTGTGTGTGTCTGTGTGTCTGTCTGTCTCTGTGTGTGTGTCTGTGTGTGTGTGTGTCTGTGTGTGTGTGTGTGTCTGTTACCTATAGACTCCGAAACAGCTGAACCGTTTTTCTTGAAAATTTACACAGTTCTAATAGAAGTGTCTGTGAGTGTTCTTAGCTAGGTTTTGTGTCTAGGTACCCCCGATAAATATCAAAAATTGATAATCGAAAAAATCGGGTTATAGAAGGAGTGGTCCGATTTTAATCAAATTTGATACACTCATAGACAAAGACATAAGAAACGATATTCAGAAGTTTCAAGATTGCAGTCCTCATAATAGTGCTTTCATTACACCAGAGCAACACCGGACTATACTGCTAATGTTTATATAAAGATATTCTTGAAAGGCCAGCATTGTATATCAACACAGCAACACACAAATTTAAATTTCTGTCTTCGAGAGATTGAATTCGTAACGGTTGGTCAGCGAACGCAAGCAACATAACTCGACTATATTCTGTAAAAAACAGTTTAATTTCTATTTTTGTCTTCAGAAATTGAATTAAATCAACTTTACAGTGTTAGCTGCTTGTGGTAAGTCAACCGGGATTCATTCCATTTTTCAGTCTGTTTTTCTGTAATTTTTTGAAATTTTTTTTTTCGTTTTTTGTTCGTCTTTGATTTTTTTTTTTTTTTGTCACTTAGTTTGTGTAAATTATTTTGCAATTGAAGGTTATTTTTGACTTATACTAAGTTAAAACTTTGTAAACCTCTGTCACTTTTTTTTTCTTTCTTTTTTTTTTTTTAATTGGAGTAGATAGTTCCTACTATCGCCCGGTCTCACACTCCACCCACTTCTTTTGAATGAGTTTAGAGGTGATCGCCTTGTTTCTTGTTTAGGAAGGGGTTCCCGGTTCATCCCCTTTCTCCGGTCTTAGTGTTAGTTCAGCTGGAAGCTCTTTGCAGTTACGGAGTATGGTGGCATACTCTGAGGGTACCGGGTTGGCATATGGTGGCATATTCTGAGGGTACCGGGTTGGCAGTTTCCTGGTTGCTGCTTCCGACTGGTAGTTAGGAGCCCGAACTCTTGCGTAGCGTCTTGAGAGGCTGCTCTGATCAACAGTTGAATAATACCGGGGTTCTTGTAGTGCCATATCGCGCATGGACGGGCGTCCCTGCATGAACGTTCGGTGGGCAACCCCGAGGCCACATTATGTTGTAGGCCGCGCCAGTCTCCATCCTTCACAAGTTGCAAATGATTGACCGACTGATTCTATTCTAAGACCTCTCCTTAACTGAATCACTATGGAAAAAATCAAACATAATAGCAAAACTAAACCAGCTCATTTGAAAACGCCCAAACCTATCTGCATCTCTTTCACTAACATACGCGGCATCTGCACCAACTTCCCCAGCGTAAATTCTTTCCTCCATAATGACTCACTTGATATATTAGCCCTATGTGAAACTAATCTTAACCCTTCTATCCCCTCATCTGAGTTCTACGTTCCTGGCTACCTTCCCCTCTTCAGGAAAGACTCCAATGTTCATATGCATGGGCTTGGTGTCTATGTCAGCGAACACCTTCCCTTAGCTAGGGTGTCATCTTTTGAATCCCCAGATGATTCTTTCATGTGCTTCCGCCTCTCACTTCTCAGCTCGATTAGCTATCTCTTCTTTCTCTACCGCTCTCCTTCCTCCCCTGACTGTTCGTTACTTGACATCATTTCTGACAATATTGACAAAGCCATTTCTTCTCATCCCTCTACCCATGTATTCGTGTTTGGTGACTTTAACGCCCACCACACCAAGTGGCTGAAGAACGCTGTCACTGACCCTGCTGGTGTCCACACCATGAACTTTTCAATCACCCAATCCCTTACGCAAGTAGTGGACTTCCCCACGCGTTTCTCCGACAACCCTAACGGAAGGGACTCACTTCTAGACCTCTGCTTCACTTCCATCCCAGACTCTTGCACTACCAGACAACTCTGCCCACTCGGAAACTCTGACCACACTGTAGTGTCCGTCAATATTTCACTCCACTCCCGCCCGACCTATGAAACCCAGACAAGTAGAATATCCTACTGCTATCAAAGAGCAGACTGGGATTCGTTCCGAGACTTCCTCTGTGACATCCCTTGGAACAACGTCTTTAGTCTTCCCATCGAAGAATGTGCATCCGAGGTCTCCTCCTGGGTTAAGGCTGGCATCGATGCCTTCATCCCTGCTAGGAAATTTCAGCTTAAATCTCATTCGTCTCCATGGTTCTCACCCGCTTGCTCGGCTGCCATTGCCCACCGGAATCATTTCTTCCGACTCTATCGTAACTACGCGTCGGACCAAAACAGGCGCCTTTTCACTTCAGCTCGTAATAAGTGTAAAAGGATACTTAACGAAGCTAAGATGTTGTTTGCTGCCAGAATGAAGCAACGCATAGCATGCTCTAAATTCGGCTCTAAAGACTACTGGCGACTCTGTAAAAGAGTACTTAACAAGAGCAAGTCCACAATACCCCCGCTAATCAACAAATTTGAGGTTCTCACCTCCCCAGCAGATAAGGCTGAATGCTTTGCCCGCAGATTCTCGAACAATTCGAGTCTGGACTCATCTGGAGTATTTACACCCGACTTCTCACCTAGAACCGAGGCACAATTGAATGATGTCCACATTACACCTTCGCTTGTCTCTAAGATAATCTTAAAACTTGACCCTCACAAAGCGAGCGGTGGTGACGGAATCCCAACCATAGTCTTAAAGAAATGTGCCCCTGAACTCTCCTCTGTCCTTTCTAAGCTCTACAACCTCTGCCTATCTGCTTCCTGTTTTCCTACCTGTTGGAAATCTTCCTCTGTAGTTCCTATATTTAAAAACACTGGAGAACCCTCTGACCCTGCAAATTACTGCCCTATCAGCCTTCTTCCGATCTTTGGCAAAGTGTTCGAAGCCATTATCAACGCCGAGGTGGTTCAGCATCTCACAGCACACAGGCTCCTCTCGGACAAGCAATATGGTTTCCGCTTCACCAGGTCTACTGCTGACATGCTAACGACCATCACCGAGTACATATACCAGGCACTCGACAGGAATGGCGAAGCCCAAACCGTTGCATTGGATATATCTAAGGCGTTCAACAGAGTTTGGCATGCTGGCCTTCTATGTAAACTGCGGAGCTATGGTATAACTGGACATTTGTTTGAACTAATCCAGTCATTCCTCTCTAACCGCACAATGAAGGTGGTATTAAACGGACATGCCTCTCAGAACTACCATACAAACGCAGGTGTCCCCCAAGGCTCCATCTTAGGTCCTACACTCTTCCTGATATACATTAATGATCTCCCTGATTCCATAAGAGCCCAAATAGGTTTGTACGCCGATGACACCACAGTTTACTCTCGCCTCCTACAAAAATCTGGTGTAGGCGTCAAAGCTAACCTCGCAGCCGAGATTGAAAAAGACCTCCAATCCATATGGGACTGGGGTAAGAAATGGCTAGTAAATTTTAATGCTTCTAAAACGAAGCTACTCTCAATTAACCATCATCGACAATCTCACCTACCTCCCATTAGCATGGACCAGGCTTGCCTCCCAGAGAGTAAAACACTACGCCTCCTTGGTCTCACACTTTCAGCGGACCTCAAATGGAATGACTATATCGAATCCATTGCTAAATCCGCTGCTATGAAAGTCGGTTCTCTGTGTAGAGCCCGGAAGTTTTTTCCGTCTAAATCTATTCTGCACATATATAAATCTACCATCCGCCCGTGCATTGAATACTGCTGCCATATCTGGTCGGGTGCCCCTGCTGTTCTCCTCGGGCTTCTCGATAAGGTTCAGAGGAGGGTCTGTAATGTGATAGATACCGACTTGGCAGACCGCCTGCAGTCTCTCTCCCACCGGCGCGACGTGGCTTCCCTGTGTCTCTTCTATAAATACTGCTTCTGCTTCTGCTCCGATGAACTTAGATCACTAGTGCCCCCTAAATACGAATTAGCACGAGATACTAGATTAGCAACTAGATCCCACCCTTTTACGGTGAAACCGATAAAATGCAGCCGTAACTTCTACTCCAACAGTTTCTTTCCTCGCACTTCCCGACTGTGGAATTCTCTTCCAAATGATTGCTTCCCCGACGGCTACAATCTTCAGGAGTTTAAATGTAAGGTCAATAGACACCTCCTAACACACTAACCTGCTCCCATTCTATCAAACACTCTTCCCATCTGCCCAACCCTCATCCTCGCTATCCTTACTCATCTGTCACCTTCCTCCTGACATTCCCTATGTCTAACCACTCCTTCTCTTTACCTTCCCCTATGTAGCCCCATGCGCAATAGTGGCAGTGGAATGCCTTGCTTGGGGTGAGATGATTAAAAAAAAACCAATATTCAAAATATCCTCCACTTGTTTCGATACATGCATGCATTTGTTGGATTATTGACTGGCAGATCCTTTCAAGTCCTCTAACATGTTGTTAAATGGTTTTTCAGGCCCCCATGACATGTTGATTGAGTGTCTCTATATTATTAAAGTCTGCTGCATGAACCAATTATTTTAGGTGACCCCACAGATAAAGATCCAAAGGTTTGAGGTTCAGGAAATGTGCAGTTCATGGAATTGGTCCTCCTTTATCTATCTATCTTTCATGGTAGATGTCAGCTAGTGCATTGTGAAAAATATGACCAAAATGTGCTGGAGACGCATCATGCATGAACTACAATACCAGCCATAATTATTAGGCCAATCCATTTTTAAAAAGAAATGAAGTATTTCATACTATTTTTAGTGAATAATTCTAAATTAAAATAGAATGGTCCTTTTGTTATTATTACTTTTCAAAATTTTACAAGGCAAGGAAGCAAAGATGAACTCATCCAAATCACCCTGAATTTTCTTCATTCTTTCATTGATGAAAATGCAATATAAATAATTATTAAATATTTATAAATTCATTTGATGCACATGTTATTGTGCAGTATTAACAAAAGAACCATTATATTTTCTTTTACAATTATTCACTTGGCAATAAATACTAAAAAATCATTTTTTTAAAACACCGGATGGCCTAATAATTATGGCCAGTAGTATACATTTGTCCTCGTATTAGCAGGGGTACATCCTCTAGCAGGTTTGGAAGTGTGTTTGAAATAATGTCCCTGTAAACGTTTTAGTAAGACATGCAGGGAGAACATTTGGACCTACGAGAGAGTCACCTAAAATTCTATTCCACATATTAATTGTAAACTGACGCTGGTGTGTAGCCTGTATTGTACCATGGGGAGTCTGATTCACTCACAAATGTTGGTTGTCTAAATTTGTTATTCCATCTCTTCAGATGTTGCTTCATCTGTAAACAAGACTGAAGAGACAAACAATCGATTGGCAGTTTGTGCAATAAATCATCAGCAAAAATTCCCCTGTGGTGGGTGATAAGAGGGCAAAATACCCTGCATGTGTTGCAAATGATATGGATACAGTCGCTGCTCTCCATGTGATACTATCAGATGTACAAAATGTTAGGGTCATTTGATATGTGCTGATACCTTGACAGTCACTTCGATGGAAAATGTTCTGAAGAACTCCATTCTTTAATGTAACCAGTTCAGATCTTTACAGTCAAAACCCACCTTTCTACGTGCACAGGATTGAGTTACTCTCATTTCCTACATATTCCTTTAGTAAGAAGTGTGTTTCATACCAAAAACTTCTTCCCCAAATCTGCTTCTTTGTGGAACAGACTCCCACATGAGTGCTTCCCAGAACACTACAGTCTTAACCTCTTCAAGTCCACAGTCAATAGTTATCTATCCACCATGTCTTCATAATCTTCACTTGAGTGGCTCTCTGGCCTTGTTTTTGGTGAACTTTATTAAAAAACAAACGTAAATAATGTTGCCATTTCAAAGTTATAAGCGAGGTGACTCATCTACATAGGAAGTCACCAAGTGTATAAATAGCTACAGCTATTACCCATGAGGCAGTTGTGTGCATACTACTGTTCATGACTCTTTAACACTACACTAGAATGGCATTGCCAATATCTAAAAAAGCAAATGAACAATTATCACTTGATAATTATGAGTATACGCAAGAGTGGCTAAGGGGTCTAGCAGCTAAAGATAAAACAAAAAGGCTAAAGGATTTAAAATCAGTTGAAGGAGAAAACCAGATTACTGTTTTCTTTTTGGCAATTACACACCTGAAACAGTTGGAGGAAATGATGTTCAACAATATAAGTCAAGAAATAGTGAAAAAACAACACACAAGAAAAGTTAGTGGGAACTAAGTTCATCAAAATTTCTCATAATGTAAATGAACCAATTATTGAATGTGTTCTTTGTTTGAAACAGGCAACTAAATATGGTGAACTAGCAGTATAGCCCGGCATTGCTCGGGTGTAATGAAAGCTTTAAAACTAACCTATGGTCCTGGAGCTCAGACTCTTTGGATGTTGGCATGAAAGACTAAAAAGGAATAGTTATTTCCAGTTAAAGCGAAACCGTAGACTGAAAGAAAAATGAATGGATGTAAGTCAAATTTTGATTTCCTGGTATCGATATCAAATAAATCTTTTTCATCGTAAACTGAATTTTGAAGGCTAAATAAGTCCTCTGAGTAAATGGTATCATGGCTGAGACTAAGAACTACAATTATACCTACTTAGTGCCAAAACCTAAAGCAAAAACTAAAATAAAAGGGCTGAAAAAAATACAGACATACCAGCAGATAACCAGACACACACACAAACATCTTGTCTTTTATATATATGTATATATATAGATATATATATATATATATATTATCGATTTTCTGCACTATTGTAAGAACTGCAACCTTGAAACTTCTGAATATCATTTCTTATGTCTTTGTTTATGAGTGTATTAAATTTGATTAAAATCGAACTACTCCTTCTATAATCCGATTTTTTTGATTATCGATTTTCTATATTTATTGGGTGTACCTCAACACAAAACCTAGCTAAGAACACTCGCAGATGCTTTTACAACTGTGTAAATTTTCAAGAAAATTGGTTCAGCCATTTCGGAGTTTATAGGTGATGGACACACACACACACACACAAAGTTCCATTCATAAATAAGTTTAGATTTGAAAAACTGAGATCAGAAAACCAGTCAATCAAAGAGGATTTGATTCTAATGTAATTGGTAAACAGTCTTCAAAATGATGAGTATCAACAAATAACTTTAATACAATTACAACTGGGAAAGTTGTCACTGGAACAGTGTGTTGAATTTGTTCATCAACAAGAAGAGATTCAAAAATTGAATTCAACAAAAGTTATGGATCTGGTAGAGAAAATGGATACATACACAATAGAGAAAAAAAGTCAGAATAATATGCACTTGGTGTGGTTATAAACATCAAAGAGTAAAACAAAAATGTCCAGCATATAAAAATAGATGCGAAAAATGTTTCAAAATGAATCATTTTAAACTTATGTGCAAATCCCAAAAAAGAAATATATAGATGGTCTAACAAAATGAAGTGGAAATAAGTATAGATGTCTTTTCATTGAAAAGAAGAAATGAAAAAGGGTTATTAAAAATCCAAATCAATAATGTTTGAACATGCAACTAGGTATGAGAAGTGACGTGACTTTGATGTCCAGAAATTTTGGGAAGATATTAGGAAAATCAAGTTTAAAGAAAAGCTTTATCCAACTGAATCAGTTTGATGGATCCCTGATAAAAGTGTTAGGCTATATTGAAACCTACATGGAACCAAAAAAATATCATGGAAAACTGTGAAAAGAATCAGTCTAATAGGAAATGATGTGTTGAACATAAATTCAACAAAATTAGTGAACAAAGTCAAGGCAGAAGAAAGTGGGGCGATAAAAAACTATGAATCAAGGTTAAGAATAAAGGAAAATATTTCTTTCATATTTTCAAGCATGAAAAGTACCAGTTTATCCACTACAAATAGTTATGGAAAAACTAAAAGAAATTACTGAAACAAGATCTACTTGAATGAGTTCTGACTGTTGGGAGCAAATGGGCCTTCCTGTTAGTAATTTCAAGAAAGAAAGATGGTGATCTGCCGACTTGTGTTGACTACAAAATAGGCATGAACCCCAGAATATGTGCAAACTCATATACTATCCCCAATGTAGAATGGGTTCTGAACTCCCTTGCAAGTATTCCCTAAAACTGATCTAAATTTGGCATACAATCGAATACCTAATAATGAAGGCTTTAAACAAGTCACAACAAAAAACACACTAGTTGGCTTGTTAAAATGGAAAATAATACTGTATAGAATCAAAATCAGTCAGTTAAGTGCCATATGTGATACACACTTGGGCGATCATGTCTTGAAAGAGACATGACTGACTGGGCAGAAGATTATCCTGCAGTAGGTTGCCGTTACTTTCTGTGGTAGACTGGTTGCCAGCCAAGGTTACAGAACCCAATCTGTTCTGTTATTTAACCCATAACTGGAGGGAAGTGATGGATTATTACCTTTGCCAAGGGTATTTGTGCATAAGTGAATGCAAGGAATTCTACTGGAATTCAAACATGGCTCCCCGATTTGTTGTTCCAAGTCGATATCCACTCCACCACAACACACATCCAGAATTAAAATCACAAGTGTGATTTTTCAAAGGGTCATAGAGCAAGTTATTAGTAGCAATATAAAAAATATAATATGCTACCAGGATGACATTTCTATTGGTGCTATTAACGTGGAAGAAAAAAAAGGCAAAACCAGTATGGTTTTTAATAAGTTAAAAATGATAGATTAACAATTGACGAGAAAAAATGTTTGCACAACACTAAAAATATCTTTTCTTTTTATATTCCATATATAACAAAAACCAGTATGGTTTTTAATAAGTTAAAAATGATAGATTAACAATTGACGAGAAAAAATGTTTGCACAACACTAAAAATATCTTTTCTTTTTATATTCCATATATAACAAAAACATATCAGCAGACCAATCATTAATTGACAAAGTATTAAAAGCTGAAGTACCTCAGAACAAAAAAGAACTAAGATTTTTCTTTAGACTTGTAAATTTTTATAGACGATATAATACTTCAAATTGACAGAACTTTTAAGAACCTTGAAGAGAAAAGAATGTGGAGTTTATTTGGAGAAAAGTACAAGTGGCATTTGAAAATTTAAAAGCGGTTCTGGCTAAGAAGCCAGTTGTAAAAATATTTGACCCTAAAAAGGAGATAGTAGTAATGACTGTCGCAAGTAAACACACAATTTTGAGAATATTAGCTCAGGATGGTCATCCTATTGTGTATGTATTAAGAAAATTTTTCAAATGTTGAGAAAGAAGCATTGGCTATAATATGGATGGCAAATACAGCTTGTCCGTTTTGGATTGGAAAAAAATTCCAATCCCTAGGAAGAAACATTCCAATTTCTAGGAAGAAACTTCCTAAAGTAATGTCATCTAGAATTCTAAGCAGGGCCTCAATGCTAATAGCGTTTTACTTTGATATTGAGCATGTGAAAGGCAATACCATTTTGGCTGTTGCTGTTCTATCAGGATTGTGGTTCATTACTTCTGAAAGTGAGAAAGAGGAGGAAAAATTTGAAGATACTTTTTGATATGTCCCGGAAAGGTATATATATATATATATATATATATATATATATATATATATATGTCCAGTCTATAAATGGTGAGGATTAACTTAATATAAAATATTATGTGTTACATCTATATAGAGAGCTTGATGGATGTTATCCAGAGCAATATGATATTTATAAAGGAAAACTCAACACGTCATTTCAATTGGTTATAAATTATAATTCATTTCAATGAGCTAAATTAGCTCATTTCATCAGACCACACAATATTCCTTCCATTTGGTACAAAAAATTTCACCGGAATAAGCCTTTTCTTTAACTGAAGAGAAGGATAAAAATAAAAATGAAATAAAAAAATAAAAATGAAAATAAGAAGAAGTTAAAGAGAAAGAGGAAAAGAGAGCCAGGACTTAGGCATTGGCGTCAGATCTGTCTGGAATTGCCCTGGCCATCGTGAAGAGGTTGACTTGTAAAGGAATTTCTAATTCTTTGGACACTGGTGTTTGTGTGACCCCATAAAGCCAACCCATCCATTTATACTAATTTATATCCCTATATACATATGTGTACATTCCCACATATACTTACAAATGTGACTTTGTTCATACCTACATATATTTACCGCCGTACACTTTTTTGTATCTACTTATGGATCCTGGCGTTCGTGTACTCATGCATATACATTTCACAAAGACGGGATTTCCACGCATATAAGTAGTGTTATATAGATACACATACATATAATTGCTAGTAATTCTCATACATACTCCCAAATTATGCCAATATTTTCATATTTCCATACATCTAGTGAATTTACGCATATATATTACTAGCAACAAGATTAGAAACTAGGTCTCACCCTTTTACTATGAAATCAATAAAATGTAACTGCAACTTCTACTCCAGCAGCTTCTTTTCTTGCACTTCCCTTTTGTGAAATTCCCTTCCATTTACCTGCTTCCCTGACAGCTACAATCTCCAAGAATTTAAATGTAAAGTCAATAATCATTTCCTATCTGACTAACCTGCATCCTCTCTCTCATGCTTCTTTCTCCATCCACTCCACTGTCATCAGTATTCTCATCCTTCTTTTACCCACTTCCTGACACCCTCTATAACCTGTCACTCTTTCTCATAACTTTCCTCCTATGGTAACCCCTGCAAAACAGTGGCAGTAAAATGCCTTGCTTGGGACAATATGATTATAAAAAAAAATTTCTATACTATTATAATGTGTATATAAAGAGAGGGATCATTTCTACATTACAATCAATATATAAACTGACCCCTCACTTTATGACCACAGTCATCCTTCTCTTACCCACTTTCTGACACCCCCTATAACCTGTCATTCTTTCTCATAACTTTCCTCCTATGTAACCCCCTGCACAACAGTGGCAGTAAAATGCCTTGCTTGGGACGATATGATTATAAAAAGAACAAAAAAAAGATGAAACTCTACTCTTCGGTGGAGCCTTGTCTGAGTTCCTCTCTGCTCAGAAGCAGAGAGTTGACTAAGAGAGGGGTTGGATCAAGTATGGTGCAAAGTGGACAGAACATTGTGTATTTACCACCTACCCCAGGGCAGATGCCCAAGGTGGATGTGACACGATAATTCCAAGTCCTTAAGCTCAGCCAAAAATACCCCATAGACCCTGCTTAAGACTGAGTCAGGTTCTTGTCTATTTACCCCTGAAGAAACTTTACTCTTTTGTGGAGCATTGACTGGTTTCCTCTCTGCTCAATAACAGGGAGTCGACTAAGAAAAAGTGGACAGAGCACTATGCTAATAGAAAAAATGGAAATGAGAATATTAATGCATACAGACTAAGTCTCATTGCAACAAGATGGCGATGAAGATATGTGCCTGAGAGTAAAGAATTGAAAGCATCATGTCAAATCAAGATACGCATGACAATGAAATTGAGAGCAATATAGACTCTGAAGATGAACAATTGTTGGAGGATCACTCCTATGAAGAAAAATAAATCATGGTCTTCCATATCTAGAGAATCTCTTAAGGAGAGAAAGGAAAGTGGTGAGGAGGCAAAAGCACCTAGAAGTACCAAGGTCAATTAATGTGGAGATTCTTAGCCAAAAATATCACATACACCCTGCCTAAGGCCGGGTCGGACTCTTGTCTATTTACCAGAGACGAAATTCTACCTTTCTGTGGAGTCTCGACTGGGTTCCTCTCTGTTTGAAAACAGAGTCGACTAGTAGAGAGTTTGGATCAAGTTTGATGCAAAGTGGACAGAATACTATTATAATAGAACAAATGGAAATGGGATATGAGTGCATACAGATCAAGTTAGATTGCAACATGATAGCAACGAAGAAATATACAGTGAGACTGAAAGTAATAAAGTCGAAAGTGTCATGTCAAATCAAGACAATGAAAAGACAGCGAAATTGAGAGAAATATAGACTCTGAAGATGAACAATTGTTGAAGGATCACTCCTATGAAGAAAAAAGAAGATAATGGTCTTCCATATCTAGACAATCTCTAAGGAAGAGAGAAGGAGATAGTGACATGACAAAAACTCTCAAAAGTACCAAGGAATATAAGGGGATAAAGCCTCTTTGGTAAAAGGAAATGAGTTGATTCATTTACATAGGAAGTCACCAAATGTATAAATAGCTACAGTTATCACCCATTAAAGGCAGTTGAATGCCTGCTGCTTCCCATGAGTCAATAACCGTATACTACAATAAGGCAACTGACGGTGGCTGGGCTGAGATGAAGCAGTAAAACCCTTCCCAAATCCAAAGCTGTATCATTCTAAAAATGGTCATGTTCACTATTTGGTGGTTGGTAACGGAAATCAGCTATTAGAAAATTTTTAATTCTGGCAAAACTATCTCACTCAGTAACACTCTACCTTGTGTAGCTCTTGGGCCTTTTATTGAGTGAACTGACACTATGAAAAGAAAGAAAAAACATCATAGCAAAAAAAGCATTGCTAGGAAATTGATGAAATCCACCAAAAACTACAGTTAAGTGCCATACTTGAAACACGCTTTCGAGACATGACTGACTGGGCAGAAGATTATCCCCCAGTAGGTGGCCATTGCTTTCTGCGGCAGACTGGTTGCTAGCCAAGGCTATAGAACCCAATCTGTCCTGTTATTTAACTCATAACTGGAGGGAAGAGATGGATTAATACCTTTCCCAAGGGTATTTGTGCATAAGTAAATGCAATGAATTCAACTGGTATTTGAACTCGGATCCCCGATTTCTTGTTCTGAGTGATATCCACTGCACCACAACAGTTCCCCTTAAAAGTACTTCTATTAGAATCTCCCACACTTATCCAATTATCCTTTCTACTTTTTGAATGAGTCTGCAAAGTTAGGATTACCATCAACTACCTTTTCACATTCTCTTTAATCTCATCCATGTACTGAAGCCTCCTCTGTTTAAATAGCAATCACCAGAAGGTAGGTAATCCAGAAGTCAATACCTGACGAAAGGTGGATAAACCTTCTCGATGACAACACTCAACCCTGTCCCACATGTGGTGGCAGAAGATGAACGAAATTGGTTAAGAAAGTCCACTTCATGCCACTTACTTGTTTGTCTTCTTTGACTATTTCCTGTGAGAAATGGTCTTTAAGAGATAAAGCAGAAGCTCAAAATGCCTTCGAAGAATTCAACAGCTTCGAGACACCAGAATTCTATGCAGCCAGAATAAATAGACTCATTTATTATTGGCAACAATATGCGGAATTGGACACTTTTCATTCAATTAATATTCCAAGCTGAGATATTTCTATTCTCAGCTGAGGTTTACTGCTTAAAATGTGTGTGTGTGTGTGTGAGCTTGTGTGTGTGTATGCGTTTATGCATGTATGTTTGCATGTCTGTTGTTGTGTGTGTCTTTGTGCAAGCATGTTTGTGTGTGTGTGCATGTATGTTTGTGCATTTACAGGTTGGCACATGTGTGTTTGTGTATGTCTATGGTTGTGTGTGTCTGTGGTTGCATGTGCAATAACACTTGTGTGTTTGTGTTGTGTGTTTATATATATAATATGTGTCTTGCATGGTTGTGTGTGCGTGTGTGTGTGTGTGTGTACGTGCATCATTAAGCTTAAACTAAGCCTGAGTTTTCTCTTATATGAATATCATATTGAAGATGCAAATAAACTCATCTGACTACGCACACACTACACCTTCTGACCTCTCTCTAACCTGACAATGAGGGTAATAGCATTCTGCTGCTTGTATCTGGACAGGTACTCTTGAGTCTTCAAAACAAGGGGGTTCAGAATAATATATCACATACATCTAATATCTGAGATAATATAGTTTGAACACATAATTTCATTTCACACCTGACCCAAATTTATGACATATATATACTAGCAGTATAGCCCGGTGTTGTTCGGGTGTAATGAAAGCTTTAAAACTAATCCATGGTCCTGGAGCTCAGACTCTTTGGACGTTGGCATGAAAGACTAAAAAGCAATAGTTGTTTCCAGTTAAAGTGAAATCGTAGACTGAAAGAAAAATGAATGGATGTAGATCAAATTTTGATTTCCTGGTATCGATATCAAATAAGTTTTTTTTGTCGTAAACTGAATTTTGAAGGTTAAATAAGTCCTCTGAGTAAATGGTATCATGGCTGAGACTAAGAACTACAATTATACCTACTTAGAGCCAAACCTGAAGCAAAAACTAAAATAAAAGGGCTGAAAAAATACAGACATACAGGCAGATAAACAGGCACACACACAAACATCTTGACTTTTATATATATATATTATTGATTTTCTGTACTAATGTAAGAACTGCAACCTTGAAACTTCTGAATATCATTTCTTATCTATTTGTCTATGTGTGTATCAAATTTGATTAAAATCAGACCACTCCTTCTATAACCCGATATTTT
This sequence comes from Ascarosepion bandense, assembly GCA_037127315.1. Lineage (NCBI taxonomy): Eukaryota > Metazoa > Mollusca > Cephalopoda > Sepiida > Sepiidae > Ascarosepion > Ascarosepion bandense. The sequence continues at coordinate 4,280,783 of JBBBDQ010001389.1, forward strand.
AAATTATCGATTTTCGATATTTATCGGGGGTATCTCGACACAAAACTTAGCTAAGAACACTCACAGTTGCTTATAGTACAACTGTGTAAATTTTCAAGAAAATCAGTTTAGCCGTTTTGGAGTCTATAGGTAACGGACACACACACAGAGACAAAGTTCCATTTATAAATAAGTTTAAATAGATATTCTAAAAGGTACCATTTCAGTACATCTTAGTATATGATTTGTGTCTAGATTGGGAATTGAAAATGTTTGAATACATCGACTGTCAACCACAAGATGACTCATGGTTAGCAATTTTTGATGATGCCGACCAGAGTTTATTTCATTTTTGTGGTCTTGTCATCAAAGATACAACGACAAGTTTTTTCATTGTTTTTATGTGAGTTGTGGTGCAGTGGATATCGACTCAGAATAACAAATCGGGGAGCTGAGTTCAAATTCCATTCAAATTCCTTGCGTTCACTTATGCACAAATACTCTTGGGAAAGGTACTAATCCGTCTCTTCCCACCAGTTATGGGTTAAATAACAGGACAGATTGGGCTCTATAGCCTTGATTGGCAACCAGTCTACCACAGAAAGCAATGGCAACCTACTGCGGGATAATCTTCTGCCCAGTCAGTCATGTCTCTTTCAAGACATGATCGCCCAAGCGTGTATCACGTATGGCACTTAACAGACTGACTGAACTGCTACTGGTAATCCTCAACCAAAATTTGAACTAAAATTGCCAAGTTTATTTTCTGTACTGGTAACCATAAAACTCGTGACTCTATTTAAGACACATATATTTATATATAGCATATAAATTGAAATGGATTCATGCCTGCCACAAGAGCAATAATGCTGAGTGGAGACAAGCAACCATAACTGAAAATTGAACTCAATTTACCAATTCTTGTATTGTGCTGTTAACCATTACACTAACTCACACCTACATTTAGGGTATACAGGGTATCCCAGAAGTTGCGCACCATCCAGATTTTTATAAAAATACATATGAATATCCGTTTTATTGAACATAATAATAACAGATGCTCGACTTGTTCACCCTCTGCATTAACACATGCGTCGATTCTCTTTTTGTTTTAAGAATACGATCTACTGATGATTTATTTTCCTTACTGATTTCACAGAGCTTCTAGCAACGTTCGCCAGAACCATGGTGAATATTTCTTCATGAGTTGCACTCTTTCGTCAACCACATCTCTCACGGTCAGTAACTGATCCAGTTTCTTGGAAGCGTTTGATCAAACGACAGATGATGGTATGGATCCATGGTTTTTCTTGCTCAGGATGATTGCTGTTGAATTCTTGAGCTGCAGAGCGGTATGTTGCCTCCATCTCTTTGAAACATAAAAACCAATTTAACTCTTTCTTGTACTGGTAGTTTCTCACCCATATCAGATCAAGTCTGAAACAAAGAAAAAATAAAAATTAGTATACGGTGAACGACTTCTGGGACACCCTGTATATAGAATGCAGGGAGATTTAGACACGTCTTTTCTCAAACATAAGTGATCATAAGTAGTCACAGCCAAAAATTGAATTTGCTTTGCCAATTCTTTTTTCTGTGTTAATAAACATTATGTTACATTTAATCCATATATAAAATACATTTGGATATGAATTCATGACTTTCATAATAACATTAGAATGAAGAGAATGTAAAAGATCTTTGCTGAAATTCAAATACAGTTTGATAATTCTGCTTTCAGCATTGATAACCATTATAGCATTTCACACTTCCATTTAATACATATGCAGAATGCAGGGAGGTGTTGACTTATGCCTTTTGCAAGAGAATTAGTAAAAAGTTTATATATACAGTCAGTTAAGTGCCATATGTTATATATGCTTGGTCGACCATGTCTCGAAAGAGACATGATTGACTGGGCAGAAGATTTTTTCGCAGTAGGTTGCAATTAATTTCTGTGTTAGAAAAGGTTGCCAACCAAGGCTGCATAACTCAATCTGTCCTGCTATTTAACCCATCACTGGAGGGAGAAGAGATGAATTAATTCCTTTCCCAAGAGTATTTTTGTGTAAGTGAATATAATGAATTCAACTGGAATTTGAACTCGTATCTCCAATTTCATGTTTCAAGGCAATATACACTGCATCGCAAAGCATAGCCGAGTTCAAATTTCAATTCACTTCATTGCATTCACTTATGCACAAACACCTTAAGGGAAAGGTATGAATCAATCTCCTCTCCCTTCAGCTATGGGTTAAATAGCAGAACAGATTGGGTTCTATAGGCTTGGTTGGCAACCAGTCTACCACAGAAAGTAATGGCAACCTACTACGGGAAAATTTTCTGCCTAGTCAGTCATGCCTCTTTCAAGACATGATCGCCCAAGTATATCACGTGTATCACGTATGTCACTTAACTGAGTGACTGAATATATACAGCTTAAGCTGGGTTTGTTGATATTTCCTCAAGTATTACAGAAAAAGAAGAGAATTTTTTTTCTTTAAAATGCTAAACATTTTTTCTACTGTCATTGAACACCTGTTTCTCTCCGTGTTTGATCGAGGTAAATACAGTTGATTCCATTACTTAGAGTTTAATTTAAAAAAAACAATTACTGTTTTATTAACATTCTAAAGTAAATAGCATGTGCATTGTGGTACAGTGGACATTGGCTCCGAACAAGAAATCAGAGTGCTGAATTTGAATTCCGGTTGAATTTGTTCAGTTCACTTATGCACAAATATCCTTGAGAAAGATAATAACCTCTCTTTTCTTCATCCAGCTATGGGTTAAATAGCAGGATAGATTAGATTCTACAGCCTGAGTGGACAACCAGTCTACCACAGAAAATAAGGACAATCTTTTGCCCAGTCAGTCATGTCTTGAAAGGAACATGATTGCCCAAGTGTATATCATTTATGACAATTAAATGGCTGAAAGTAAATATATAAAAATTAATTGTTTCTTCCCGCCAGGAAATTATATCCTGGTTTTCTGCATCCTTTTTCTTAGGTTTCATGCCTTTTCAGAACATAACCTATCACAGTTTTCCACAACTCCTTGTCTTTTATTGCTCAAAATAATTGTTTACCTTTGAAGGCAAGAGGAATATAGACAGAATATGGCAGAAAAGGGTTTTAGGAAAGATAGAAAAAAAGACAAAATTTACTAAGACCTACAAAGGACAGGAAATTGTGGAAAGACATGATCATCCACATCCTGAAGAGACACAGCACAAAGAAGAAGACAAAGAATGAGTTTGTGTAAATGGTTGGCAGAAAAGTAGATATAACAAAAAAACAAAAGAGCTACAAAGAATAGGAAATCGTAGAGAGCCATGATCCTCCACATTCTGAAGGAACACAGTACATAGAAGAATAACTACAACAACAAGCTTAAGTAAATGGTTGATAGAACAGGGATTTGGAGAGATAGCAAAAGACAAAATTTAATAAGAGCTACAAAGAACAGGAAATTGTGGAGAGCTATGTTCACTAACGTCCTAAAGAAACATGGTACACAGAAGAATATGTATACAACCACTTTTTCAGTTCCATGATTAAAAATGGTTTCAAGCAAAGGACCATCTTTCTTTGAACATTGTGGACTGGCACTACAGAATCACAAGGAACTGTACCAAATAACAGAAACAATATTATTTGAAGACTTTCAGCAGCAGCAACAACTAAAATGAATAGCACATCTAGTTCAAAGAGAGAATGATGACATAATTGTAATATTGAAGTTTCACACTATTTCAAACAAAAGGTTAGGAAGGAAACCTCCATCAGTAATGGAAAGAGTGAAAACAGTTACTGGGCTTAAAAATGGGAAATAATGATATAATGGAGATGTTGACATTCCACACTGCTTCAAAGAAAAGATTAGGAAGGAAACCCCCATCAGTAATAGAAAGAGTGAAAACAGCTACTGGGTTTAAAAATGGGAAATAATGATATAGTGAAGATGTTGACATTTCACACTGTTTCAAATAAAAGGTTAGGAGGAAAACTTCCATCAGTCATGGAAAGAGTGAAAACAGCTACTGGGCTTAAAAAGGGAAAATAATGAGGAATTAAAGATGTTGACATTCCACACTGCTTCAAATAAAAGGTTAGGAAGGAAACCCCCATCAGTAATAGAAAAAGTAAAAACAGCTACTGGGCTTAAGAAGAGAAAATAATGACATAATCAAGATGTTTACATTCCACACTGTTTCAAACAAAAGGTTAGGAAGGAAACTGCCATCAATACTGGAAAGAGTGATAACAGCTACTTGACTTGAGAAACCTATTTTCCTGAAAAATTGTTTTAACAAAAAATTTCATGAATTTTAACTGACAATAGTACTGGCTGCTCAGTCAATGAATGCCGAATGTTTCCTTATAAGGAAATGGTTAATATTACTGTTACTATTGTTGGGAATGCATCACTATCTTCTGTTTCAAGGCATCAAAAAGTCTGTCTAAACACTGTACAATGATTATTTTCATGTGGTTAAAAGTTTTTTTTTTCATTCAGAATCTTGAAAGATGTAAATAAGGCCGTATATTTTTTTTCCTGTTTATAGTGGAGAGTGAAGGGTAGTTGTGTATTGTTGAAGATTAACGGAATTTGGCCTCGTTGTAGATAGCCCACTATAAGTCATAAAATAATTACAAATCAAAAAAAATAAATTGTGTTGAAAAATAACATTTTATATATATACATATCAATTAAGGTTTTTATAATTACCAGTAATACTTGAAGTATAGGTCCAACGGACATTAAAATGGTCATGGCAATAAAATGCTGAAAGGAGAATTAATACTTAGGAATGTGGGAGCATCGTGAGTAAGGAATGTCTTTGATGTATTCGCTCCTTAGGTCAGTAAGTAGTTTTGAGACAGGGAAGAAGGTAAAGAGGTAAGAGAGGCGAACATAGTAAGCCACTTGACTTTGGTCAAGGGGGCTACTAATTAGACTCCTCTCTCTAGTCAGTCCGTGTGTGTCGGCCTGCATCGGTCTGTCTGGCGATGCTTTCTGTATCGGCTTTTTGTTTCGACTTTTTGGATCGCAGCAGATCACTTGGGAATTCATATCCATATTTGATTCTGGGCTTCCCATTGGCCGATAAATAAAATTCGCGTAGGCTCGCGAACTGGAAATTTAATATTTAATTAATTTTTATTTTTCAACCGGAAGATCTGCACGAGGCCAGCTGTGCACCAATGACTTTTGGTCATTTGCTTTTTGGTCGTGAGTGAGCAAACATCTGGTCCCTCGCTTTTGGTCAGTCGGTATCACAACATATTTTTCCTCTCACTTTCTTTGTCTTTTTATCTCCAAATCTAGTAAGTTAGATAAAATGGCTTCAAATAAATGAAGCCTGTAGGTCTTAGTGAGGACCATCCTTCTTCTAATATCATAGACTGTTGCTACATAATCACAAACAATGTAGATTAAATAACTTCAAATATATGAAGCCTGTAGGACATAGTGAGGACCATCCTTCTTCCAACATTATAGACTGGTGCTACAGAATCATGAACAAAGAACCGGACCAAATTACATCACTTGAGGACTTTCAGCAGTCGCAACAACTAAAATAGATATCACATGTAACTCAAAGAGAAATTGATAACATAACCAATAGGTTGACGTTTCACACTACGGTATATGCTGGTGTACAAACCAACTCCCAAAAGTTAAAGTTAAAATTTAAGTTTTTGAGCTCTCTTTGCCACCATACAAGACAAACCCTTTTCAATAAAAAAATCGTATTATAAAATGTGTTGCATTAAATTTATTAAATAAATTCAGTAAGCATATACTTTCTTTTCATTCAAATTATAATAAAAAAATATTTGTGGGGAATTTTGTCAACTAACTACCGCAATCTACAATCTCTCATGAGTGGGTGTCATATTTTTTGTTTGGCTATTGTTGTAGCCTGAATGACTTTTCCCTGCTAACCATTCACTCATTTCACTTTTCTTGAATGAGAGCTTTAAACATTTCCAGTCGTACATTTATTTAAAAATGGGTTTCAGCAAATGAAGCCTGTTGGTCTTAATGAGGACCATCCTTCTTAAAACCTTATCAGCTGTTGCCACACAATCACAAAATGTTGTGATGTGGGGATCTGGCAAGACACAACACTTAACTCAACAGAGTCAGTCGTGATAGTAGAATTCAATACTCAGCTAGATAAGTCGCCTCAGTAGTATTACCAACTTCAATATTTATTTTTGTAAAAATGTTGTGATGTGGGGATCTGGCAAGACACAACACTTAACTCAACAGAGTCAGTCGTGATAGTAGAATTCAATACTCAGCTAGATAAGTCGCCTCAGTAGTATTACCAACTTCAATATTTATTTTTGTAAAAATGTTGTGATGTGGGGATCTGGCAAGACACAACACTTAACTCAACAGAGTCAGTCGTGATAGTAGAATTCAATACTCAGCTAGATAAGTCGCCTCAGTAGTATTACCAACTTCAATATTTATTTTTGTAAAAATGTTGTGATGTGGGGATCTGGCAAGACACAACACTTAACTCAACAGAGTCAGTCGTGATAGTAGAATTCAATACTCAGCTAGATAAGTCGCCTCAGTAGTATTACCAACTTCAATATTTATTTTTGTAAAAATGTTGTGATGTGGGGATCTGGCAAGACACAACACTTAACTCAACAGAGTCAGTCGTGATAGTAGAATTCAATACTCAGCTAGATAAGTCGCCTCAGTAGTATTACCAACTTCAATATTTATTTTTGTAAAAATGTTGTGATGTGGGGATCTGGCAAGACACAACACTTAACTCAACAGAGTCAGTCGTGATAGTAGAATTCAATACTCAGCTAGATAAGTCGCCTCAGTAGTATTACCAACTTCAATATTTATTTTTGTAAAAATGTTGTGATGTGGGGATCTGGCAAGACACAACACTTAACTCAACAGAGTCAGTCGTGATAGTAGAATTCAATACTCAGCTAGATAAGTCGCCTCAGTAGTATTACCAACTTCAATATTTATTTTTGTAAAAATACAAAAAATGTGGCACAAGGCCAAAAAAGAGGGATGGGGGAAAGACTGGTCTTCATCTGTCTTATATTAACTTAGCTAACCTCACTCACTGACCCAAGCAGACAATACAATATCCCTTGCACCAAAACATCACATTCTTACGTACCATTCTTGCTACAAACACCATAATGCCTCAATATATTCTGTGAAAATCTAGCTAAACCCATATGTACAATTTGTCTGTAGTGGGGAAGATAACATTTAAAATTGATAACCCCAATGATTTTTATACACTAAATGAAAATATATACAAAAACTAAACAAAACTGATGTTAGTAATAAAACCCCCCACAATCTCTAATCGTGACAGAAACATTAGTTAGCTGGGCAAAATTCTAGCGGGGCTGGCAGATCTCAAACAGTCATACACACAAACACGCACACACACAAACACAATAACAAATACGAAAATAAACACACCCAAAACAAAAAATGCCCTGCATTTACCAGGGAACTAACATCTCTAGTTACCTAATAGGGGAAGGGTTGGGGAATTAAACCAAGAAAAAAAGAGGACAAAAAAAATAAAAAGTGGGGCCAATGACCATGCATACCCTAACTAAGTTTAACCATTGTTAAAACATAAAAAGAAAAAACTTAAACTATCCTACTTTCAGCAGGGGTTGAAAATGTTAAGTCCAGGATCCCCAATATCCCGATGCCTAACCGTCATCAAAATACCACTCCAAGTCAGCTCCTTTCACTAGATAGATTTGCGCAAAATTTACCCACCTTTTGCCAAATTCTGATGGAGGGAGTCATCGCCTTTCCGTCCTGATTTTGACTTTAAGCTGATGCTTAAAGAACAAAATCATTTGTGAAGAGGAAAACTTCTCGTCCCCATAGAATTCCTTCTGTCACTTCGTCCATATCGCGACTCTCATAACACCTAGTAAGCATACGAACACATAATGCTCTGCCCTAGTCAACGACGGCACCACATTGCTACAAACAGAAGTGACTTCCAGGACAAAGAACTTTCCATGCAGCATGCAAACCATGAAGTCTTCAAGCCACTTACACAACGGTACTACGACACTGCAAAGAAAGAAAGCATGAGACAAAGTCTCGACCACCGACTTACCGCAGCGGACGCAGTTTGGCGAAACAACCAAACCTGCTGCTTTAAGCTTCTTGCCGACCCAGACAGCCTTTCGCATCACCAGCCAGGTGAGGGATGCCTCGTTGTTAGTGAGGCATTTCAATCCGGGCACCCAAAACCATACAGAGCGCGCCTCCTGCTTCATCAAACCGAGCTTGTCAATCAGATCATCCCGAACGGCCCCTGTCACTAGTAAAGTATTACCAACTTCCTTCTAGACAATTACCCAGGATTACTTATGAATGGATCAGTTCATTCATGATAGTAAGGAGGGTAACTGGCTCTTACCACAACACAAAGAACTGTACCAAATAAAAGAAACCACTATTTCCATGATGAACTGCATTCTCTAGTTTCATGAGTTCAGACCCACCGTCTCATATGCACAGAGATAGATTGTCCTCATTCTCTTCATATTCTATTTGGTAAAAGGATTGTTTCAGGCAGCTTTTTCCCAAGAGCTCCTACTTCATAGAACAAACTTCCAAGAGGATGTTTCCTTGAACATTACAATCTTAACCTAGGATCAACCTATTCTATATATCTTCATCATACAACATTCTCATTTAACCCACTAACTTAAGTGGCTCTTGGGCCGTGTATTGGGTGAACATTAAGTAAAAATTAAAAAAATACTTGTTCTAGGTATGACAATAAAGCAAGGCTTGATTAGGAGGTTTTGAGGAGTGTTGAACCACCTCTTAATTGCTGACCCAAGGTGGCTGTACCTACCTGTCAGGGTCCCAGCTATGGGCCAAATAGTAAACCCCCAAACTGGGGTCAAAACATGAAAATATAAAAATATATTAGAAATATTACTAGCAATACATTTTTGCAAAAAAAAAACAAATCTCACAAGAAAATAAAATTTTGGCATTAAACCTATCTATCTAAATCTAATCTAAACTTATTTATAAATGGAACTGTGTGTGTGTGTGTGTGTGTGTGTGTGTGTGTGTGTGTGTGTGTGTGTGTGTGTCCGTTACCTATAGACTCTGAAACGGCTGAACTGATTTTCTTGAAAATTGACACAGTTGTACTATAAGCATCTGCGAGTGTTCTTAGCTAGGTTTTGTGTCAAGGTACCCCCGATAAATATCGAAAATCGATAATCGAAAAAATCGGGTTATAGAAGGAGTGGTCCAATTTTAATCAAATTTGATACACTCATAGACAAAGACATAAGAAACGATATTCAGAAGTTTCAAGGTTGCAGTTCTTACAATAGTGCAGAAAATCGATAATATATATATATATATATAAAAGTCAAGATGTTTGTGTGTGTGTCTGTTTATCTGTCTGTATGTCCTTTATACAAGTCCACAGTTTTTATCCGATTCTCACCAAACTTCACACAAATATTCTTTAGACTGTGTCTGAGCTCCAGGGCAATGGATTAGTTTTAAAGCTTTCATTACACCCGAGCAACGCAGGGCTATACTGCTAGTGACCTATAAAGAATTGATATGCTGTTAAACTAAATCAAACCACACCAACAGCATGAACAACTAAAATGGAGAAGACATGTAACACAAAGAGAAAATAATGGCAAAAATCAGGATACTGACGTTTCACACGATGAATTTTTTACTTTGAACAAAATGTTAGCTAGAAAAACCCTCCAGTACTGGAAAGAGAAATAACAGTTAATGAACTTGAGAAACTTATTTTCCTAAAAAATTGTTTTTTAAATAGAAATATTCTATAAGGTTCAACCAAAATTAGTGCTAGTTGCTTAACCAATGAATGCTGAATGATTCCATACATGGAAACAGTTAACATTACAGTACCAATTACCAGTAGTGAGTATGTAACTTTCAACCAACAAGTCTACAACTGTTACACCGTGTATTCACTAGATGTGGCACAGTACCAAAATTTTGGAGTGCTTAATGACTGAACTTACTTAAACACACAATGTTCATTTATTATTAACACACTTAAAGACTTACTCTATCCATTAGATTTTTTTATTCTTTATTAATTTTTGGTTTTGTTTGACTGACTTTAACTTTTTCAAAAAATTGTCTTAGTTTACAGACTTGTCAATTCTCCCAGTGGTGGGATTAGAGAGATTCACGGCTTTGAGATTTGTATCTCGGTCTCCTGTTTTGTGTTTGGCCTTCCGCCGTGTCTTCAAGTTTTTACAAGATTCTCCTTGTAAATATACTATTATTGAGCTCTCTCCACTAAAACTAAAGTTGCTGAGTAAAAATACTTCCTATTCAATTAATTCATGTGTTTTGAAAAACGTTTTTGGGTTGTTTTTAGTTTGTTTTTGTTTTTTGCTATGATTCGGTTCGTTAGATTATTGCGAAATTAACATTTTTTGTTAAGATTTATTATGATTTACATTAAAAAAACTTTAGTGTGTACAAAAATGATCCTGCGTACGCATGTTAGATTTTAAAATCCTTAATTTTAACATTTTCGTTTCAAATATTGTATCTAATGTTTCATAAGGCGGACCTGAGGAGACTACCACCACCTTTTAAATTTGTTGTTTTTAATTTTTTTTTTTTTTTTTTTTTTTTTTTTTTTTTTTTACTTTTTTCAGTGCAGTCTTATCGATTACATAAAGTTTCTGGGTAAATTTTTGTTTTGTTACCCAAAGGCCTTTACCCCTTCAAATCTTTAAAGAAATCCTTATTTCTGTGCAAATGTATATGCTGAACTCAAATCGGCAATTGTTTATTGAAGAAACATACCTTTTTTTCATGTTATCGAGCAGAAAATTATGGAACTTCTTGTCGCTGTTTATCTCACCCTGTAACCACTGTTCAAAAATGTTATTCACTGCTGACTGAATTCACGGTAGTTTTACGATTTTTCGTCCTTTTTTCAATCCCTACGCGCAAAATGAGTTCCAAAACTGAACAATTCGGAGTAATTGCTCAAATGGAGAAAATCGACCAAAAAAAAAAAGAAACCTACCTTTCAATTCATTCAGCGGTGAATCAGAGATGACAACGGTAGTAAGGGGTGAGATATAGTCCGATGTATTTATGGTCAATACCATGAAAGAAAGGTAGGTTTCTTCAATAAAGAATTATCGATTTGAGTTCAGCATGTACATTTGCATGGAATTAAGGATGTTTTAGAAAGTTTTGATGGGGTAAAGGCCTTCGGGGAACAAAACAAAAATTTACCAAATTCTGATTATCAAAAAAAATTGGAAAAATTTAAATATTTAAACAATTTTAGTGAGGGGCTCAGTTTCTCATACAACGTTATAGTGACTTAAGTGGTCCTCCATTTTGGAATCACTTGCGTTAAGGTCGCTTTGTTTTTGTGGGTTTTTTTTGGTGGGGGGGATGAGTTGTTGCTCTTGTTTTTGTCTTTTTCAAGTTTTCTTCAGTTCTTACGATGACATCTTCCTCAGAAATTCTAATAATGTCTTTATTCAAAAATTTTGCAAAGGATTCAGTTGTTGAATATGTGCAAGCAAAAAAAGTTAATTGCACAGGATCGATTTATTTAATTTATAAGGTTGTATAAAGAACTCAGCCTCTAAAATTGTTTAAATATTGAAATTTTTCCAAATTTTCTCTGTCAATTGGAAAGTTTAGGGTTTAATCAATAAGATTGCTTTGACAAAAGTTTTAAAAAAATTGATGACCAACCAATTTACAGGTGGTGGTAATGTCGTACCGGCGAGTGGTTCCAGAATGGAGGATTGATTTACTATAATGTTGTATGAAAAACTGAGCCCCCCCCCCCCCCCCAATTGTTTAAGTATTGAAATTTTCCAATTTTTTTTTTTTGTCAGTCAGAGAGTAGGGTGTAATCGATAAGACTGCACCGAAACAATGTAAAAAAAAATAAATTGAAAAACAATAAATTTAAAGGTGGTGGTAGCCTCCTTCAGGTTCGCCAAAAATGATAATTCTAACTAAAAATATTTCTAAAAGGTGAAGAATAGCGTTTTCAAAACACTACATGGGCACACGGGTCAACTGTTTTTTGTGGTACACCAAACATTGGCCTGAAATGATGCCTCCGTTTGAAATAATTGCTGTGAATTCAGAGAATGCTTTAAGTGCTGCTGTTTCGTGTTTTTAATCTGTATCTCCAAGTTTTTAGTAAATTATGTCTGTTTTCTGAAGTTAGAGACAGCTTATGAAATTTTTAAGTCGACAAGTCTTTTGTTTTTTTCGTTTCAAATGAAAACTTAACGAGGAAAATGCACTAAATTTTTGGTTTATGATTAATTTCTCAACTATGAAACTAGTTAATTACTAATTTGTAATCAAATATTTATGAGCAAAAATAAAAATGTAAAAATCTCTTTTAATGGCGGTGAAATTATTTTCTGCAAGAATAAATAAAATTATTCAAAAGGATTTTTTTTTTAGTTCATAACAAGCCAATCATTGATCCTTTGCAGGGCACTGAGATAGTGTATATTGTCAGTTTTAATTTTATTTACAGACAGGCTTTATTATCCAATGAGCTGACATTTTGTACAAATTCTCTGACCCAGAGTTAAATTATACAGTATCTGGCTTCAATCTTTAAGGTCAGTGCAGCCAAAAATGACACGGTTATTCATATTGAAATTTCTGAAGAGAGAAAAAAATGGCTGCTGGTTAATCAAGGCCGATAACTCTTTTGTTTATATTTGCTGCCACTCGCATCTTTAAAAGAAAGTGTTTATTTTTTAAACTAATATTCAAAAATAGATCCTTGAATGATTATTTAATAATATTAATAATCAGAATAAGTTGTACTAAGCATGTTATTTGAAGAAGTTTTAACGTTATATTTGTCAATGTGGATATCTAACTTTGGCACAGAATATGAAAAAAAAAAAAAAAATGGAAGAAATTCATTCATGAAGATCCTGCAAGATTAATTTGATAAATATCGCTCTACAACAAACATCTTTTAACATTATATTTGTAGCTTAAGAATTTTTATATGTCCGTTAATAACAGAGAGTTTTTATTTGTTACAATTTTTTTTTACTTTTATTCTTTTGCTATTCTAGACTAAACTCCAAAAAGTGAGAGAAATTCAGACAGCCAGGTGTAACTGATGAGTTCCCAAGAGAGCCAGTTCATGGAATAAAATCTCTTACCTGATGGTTCAATAAAGATGTTGTGTCAGACAAGTGACTTTGCCTACATGAATCAATAAGTAAATATCTATAGTTTTTCATGTTTCTTTTTAGACTTTCATTTGATTGTCATTTTATTTTCAGATGAGATTGTTGTGTCCACTAAATTATATCTAACATTCTTCATAACGTTAGCATGAACGTTATTTTTGTCGCCACTTCTATAACGTTAGTTTTCGTAACATTAATTTGTAGTGAACTTTTGGTAACTTTTGCAAGTTATAATATTTCATATCTTCACGTACCTTTTATGTACGATAATGAATCCTTCAAATAATACACAATGATGCTGTAGAACACACAGAATATTGACTATCCAGAATTCACCAATCACATTCAGACTTCTGTCTGAGTGCTTTATATATTAATATTTATGGTCATGTGATTCTACTAGCACAATCCATTCAACAGATATATTTGTTGCCTGGAGATCCGCGTTTAACCACATGTGTCTTTATTGATACTTTTTTCCTAGAAAACACTAAAACAATAGTTATATAAACATTAGAACATGCTTACAATATTTATAAACTAATGACAGGCAATAAAATGCTTACATCTTAAAACATACTAATAAATTGTACAATACGAAAACATTGAATGTGAATTGGAAAGGTTGTTTTATCAGTCATCATAATTTAAGTAGATACTGACAAAATATTATAATTACAAGCAGACGTGAATAGGCGCCTATTGTGATCAGATGACTGTCTCCAGAATAGTCAGAAGTAATGGTTCCTGTGGGAAATGGCGGCCAAACAGGCAGGAGAGAACCAAGGAGAGGAATGAGGTTTTAGACAATACTTCCTGGTAGGTATGAAGGCATCAATGCCAGCTTTCACCCAGGACAAAACCTCAGAGGCACAGTCATCAACTGGGAGATCAAACACTTTTCCCCAAGGGACATCGCATAGGAAATCGCGAAAGGCACCCCAGTCAGCTTTTTGGTAGCAATAGGAGGTCCTATAGGTAGGAGGCTCCTGGGGGAAGTGAGAGTGGAAAGAAATATTGAGAGAGACAACAGCATGGTCGGAGTTGCCGAGAGGGCAAAGCTGCGAGACTTGACAGGAGTCAGGTGCAGAAGTAAAGCATATATCTAGTAGAGAGGAGTGTCCAGAGGGAGTGCTTGGAAAGCATGTGGGGAAGTCCACCACTTGCATAAGGGATTGGGAAATAGCAAAGTTCATGGCGTGGATGCCCGCTGAATCAGTAACAGAGTCTTTAAGCCACTCAGAGTGATGGGCGTTAAGATCTCTATATTGTATAGATACTTACAAAATATTGCGCAGACATAGTGTTTGACATAATGTGGCATTTTAGAGCTAATTAGGAATTATTAAAATAATATAAATTCTGGAGACGATTTCTTAGGAAAAAAGGTATAAATATCACAATGTCTGGTTCCCAAAAAAAGGAGATTCATAAATGTCACTAAGGTTCACATTACTTTAGCTGCTGATATTCAAGACCCCATTCGTGTTCACATGCAAAAGCAATCCTCAACTTTGCACTGACCAAACTACAAAGAGATCACTTCAGACTATGGTGCCACCATCCATAGTAAGAACTAAATTCTATCTATCTTCTTTATCCATGCTATTGCTACACATGCATACGTATACTGATTCTTTCACACAATCAAACGTGTAACGACATTTCACTGTTCTCACATACATACACAATACAGTTTATATTCTACCCAAGGATGCTATTAAAACCAAAAATGACCTTATTCTTTCACTACATTCAACCAACTTCTTGTTGTTACTTAAAATCAATCTTATTATTTATATTATATTATATTATATTATATTATATTAGTTATAATAATTATTAATACTATGTTATCTTTTCCTACTGGATTTTATTCTTTCAATGAAAGTCATGGTATTATTTTTTATTTTTTTTTTTTTAATCATGTCACCTCGAGCAAGGCGGTAACACCACTGAAGTGCAGGGGGCTACGTGAGAGTGAAAAGATTGGAAAAGAGAAAGCCGGAAACCACATCCTAAACAAGGAACAAGGGATGAGCCTCTTCACCTGTTCAAAAGACGTGGGTGGAGTGTGAACCGGGCGATAGTTTAGTCTATCTACTCCAATTGAAAAAAAAAGAAAAGAGTGAAAAGATTGGAAAAGAGAAAGCCGGAAACCACATCCTAAACAAGGAACGAGGGATGAGCCTCTTCACCTGTTCAAAAGACGTGGGTGGAGTGTGAACTGGACGATAGTTTAGTCTATCTACTCCAATTGAAAAAAATAAAAAGAAAAGAGTGAAAAGATTGGAAAAGAGAAAGCTGGAAACCACATCCTAAACAAGGAACACGGGATGAGCCTCTTCACCTGTTCAATAGACGTGCTTGAATTATGAGCAGTCCCTCAACAACATTTTATGTTGTTGTATCAAATCCTGACACTGTGAATTTTGACATTTTAACAAAAATCCAAGTAGGATTTCTACAAGCTGTTTGTGTAAACCACAATAGCACAAGAAGGATTCAGCAAACATATTTTTCAAATCTTTCTTTGATTCTTAATTACTGTAACATTGATTTTGCATCTATTTAATAACTTAAATTTTTAAGATTCTTCTCTTTTCTTTTTTTTTAAAATGCTATGTCTACATAGAAGATAAGTGATCATGGCTCTCCACAGATTCCTTTGAATTGCAATGATTTCTTTTTGTGGCGATAATAATGTGACTTTTCATTAGCCTTTCTACAGTTCTGAATTTAAAGTAGTAATACTTCTAGATTGGTTGTTAGGGTTAGAGAGCCA
The DNA here is from genome assembly GCA_037127315.1 of Ascarosepion bandense. NCBI lineage: Eukaryota > Metazoa > Mollusca > Cephalopoda > Sepiida > Sepiidae > Ascarosepion > Ascarosepion bandense. Next base: position 4,296,830 of record JBBBDQ010001389.1, read on the forward strand.
AAACTACTCCTCTACTTCACCTGTAGTGTTTTACAGTTATGTGCACCCTGTACAAAGCCAAAGAGCCTTTCAAGGTAGTAGGTTCCAGGATAAGTGAAGGAAAATTTTAAAAATTTCTGTAAATTAAGATTTTATAAAATGACTAAATTGTACAAGACACATTATGAGAATATATTCTGTTAATTAATCAGTATTAATAACCATATAATATCATATAATAACCTCTTTATATTTGAAATTATTAATAATTTACAATATACCTACTGAGTGGATAGTAACTTAAAATAAGATTAATTTAATTTCTAACTAGCAGTATAGCCCGGCGTTGCTTGGGTGTAATGAAAGCTTTAAAACTAATACATAGTCCTGGATCTCAGACTCTTTGGACGTTGACACAAAAGACTAAAAAGCAATAGTTGTTCCAGTTAAAGCGGAACTGTAGACTGAAAGAAAAATGAATGGATGTAAGTCAAATTTTGATTTCCTAGTATCGATATCAAATAAGATTTTTTTGTCGTAAACTGAATTTTGAAGGCTAAATAAGTCCTCTGAGTAAATGGTAACATGGCTGAGACTAAGAACTACAATTATACCTACTTAGAGCCAAACCTGAAACAAAAACTAAAATAAAAAGGCTGAAAAAACACAGATATACAGGCAGATAAACAGACACACACACAAACATCTTCCCTTTTATATATATATATATATATATATATATATATTATCGATTTTCTGCACTATTGTAAGAACTGCAATCTTGAAACTTCTGAATATCATTTCTTATGTCTTTGTCTAAGATTGTATCAAATTTGATTAAAATCGGATGACTCCTTCTATAACCCGATTTTTTTGATTATCAATATTTATCAGGGGCACCTTGACACAAGACCTAGCTAAGAACACTTGCAGATGCTTATAGTACAACTGTGTAAATTTTCAAGAAAATCAGTTCATCTGTTTTGGAGTCTATAGGTAACGGACACACACACACACACACACACACACAGACACAGACACAGACACACACACACACACACACACACGCACACACACACACACACAAAGTTCCATTTGTAAATAAGTTTAGATTAGATTTAGATTTAGATTAGATCATTATTACATATAATAACCTCTTTATATTTGAAATTATTAATAATTTACAATATATATACTGAGTGGATAGTAACTTAAAATAAGAGTCATCCACCCTCGTCTATTGAACAGATGAAGAGGCTCATCCCTTGTTCCCTGTTTAGGATGTGGTTTCCGGCTTTCTCTTTTCCAATCTTTTCACTCCTATGTAGCCCCCTGCACATCAGTGGTGTTACCGCCTTGCTCGGGGTTATATGATTAAAAAAAAAATTTAATTTCTAATATACAGGGAAAGATGAAAATAACCAGCATTTCAAACATCAAATTATTAGTTGGTAAAATTTCAGTATTTAATTATGTATAGTTATTTGAAATGTTATACTCTTCAATTTCAAACAGAGCTGAGCATTTTTCTGTTAAATAATTGCACATGTTTTAGTCTTCTTCTATGTCTGCACCCAAGGAATAAATAAAGCATAGCGTATTAAGCAAGCTGTCTGCATAATGTCTGAGTAGCAGGTGGATGTAGCAGTGCCAGTTGTAATAATAAATGGAGTCATTAAGAAATCTTTTTTGCCTAGTCTGTGTTCTTGTACAAAAACTGTCTACATAAGAAGAAAAGAATTTCAAGTAACAGTTCAAGTCAAAGTAGTAAAAGGAGTCATTAAGTCTTCTTTTGTCTAATCTGTGTTCTTGTTGCACATAAACTGTGTTCACGAGAAAAAAATTGTATCTGTTTTTGTTTTTTTTCTTTCTTTTTTCATTGTGGACAACTTGAATATCTTTGTAAAGACAAATTTTCACCTCCTTTAACCCTTCATAGCTGGAGGAGTTAGGAAATGTGGTTGCTTTTTTTTTTTTTCTCAAGGGCATTAGTGTGAAAGTGAATGGAACATACATGGTTGAAAATTGACTTAGTTGCATATAAAGCAATAAAAATTATACTATAAGTTTGTTAAAAAAAAAATGAATACTTGCAAATCCAAGTAATGGTCACCTAAATGTCAGCACCGCCTCAGCCCACTGGTGTAGCTAGAGTGTGTGTATGACACGCAGACCCTCTCTTGAGTTTGCTCCAACTAAAAATACAGCATACTGAACAGAGACTCCCTCTTATATATATAAACTATTAACAGGCCAAAAAAAACCTTCAAACAAACTTCTGTCAAAGAAAATAACTGAAATTTATATGATAACAACCAAGATGTGTCTTCTACATGCTGTGGCATTGAAAGAATGCATACTGGGTCTGTTCACAGGTTTCACATTGTCAACAATGATAAAACAGCTTTGAATACATTAGTGGATAATATTTATTAGTGGATAATATTTATTAGTGGATAATATTTATTGTTTGGCCAAGATAACAATTACTTAAATATATATACCATAGTTTAAGTTACGCAGAAATGAAAACGTCCTTCAGCTGTGTGTAGTGTCCTGACAGTAAAAATACCCACATAAAAGTGCCACCTGGGCTGGACAGACCCTTTTATGCTACTGCCTCTGACCCTGAAAAATGTCTGTATTCAAATCCACAAATTGGGTACAATTCATTGACAACCAAGCATCCCTATTATAATAAAAGTAGATAGGCTTGCTATGTCATCCAGTTTACACTTCTTCCTAGTCGTTTGAGCAAGAGGAAATGAATTCATCTGTTATTGAGTTCACACTACTCTCCAGTCTTTTGAATAGGAGTAGAGGTTTATCCCTTGTTTCATACTTAGGCTTGGTTTTCTGAGTATTTCTAAACTCTTTTCATTCTCTTGCACTGACAGTTACTCCTTGCATCTTAGTGACATGACCACCTTTCTTTGGGTGAATTGATTAAAAAAATAAGCTAGTACAATTCTTATGCAAAATTAGCAATGATGCTATCTATGTTGAGAAACTGCCTTCTCCAAACAGCCAATTAGTTAGAGAGGAGAAAACAACTCTTACCTACACAAGACACACCCTAGTCAAGGTCATTTTTGTGTCAGTCTGTTTCTTTTTTGCAAGATATTATCATATTTTCTCAACAATTTATATACATTCTCAAATAAATTAATTTGAAATTTAGTGCAAACACAAATTCTAGAATTTTTTTGGCAAAAGTCTATAAACCTGTAAGTGTTTACTTTGATGTTTGTATATTTTGTATAAAATGCCCCAGATAGACATAATCTTAACTGACTTTCTGGCTTACATTCAAAATATAATCACCCACATATTGGGGTTATGTCATGGAAAGATGTAGCTTCCCTGTATATCAGTGGTTAAAAAAAATAATTTTCATATCCCTTTTTTTACTTAAAGATCTCCTACAGAAGGTAGAAAAGAAAGGACTACATATAAACTACAAGAAAACTGAATGAATGGTCATCAGTAAAAAGAGGAACCCAACATGGCAACTACAGGCTGGGGATACTAAAATCAAACAAGTACAGAAATTTAAATGCCCAGGAAGTATTCTAACAAAGGATAGAACGTATGACACTGATATCTGAAGGCAAATTGGCATGGCTGACAATGCATTCCAGTAGTTGAGTAATAGTATTAAGAGACAGAAAGACTTCACTGGAAACAAAGAAGAGAGTAATGGGTTGTTATGTGATGTCTGTTCTTCAATATAGCAGTGAATGCTGGACAATCTTACAAAAGATGAAGGGAAGACCTGAAGCAACCGAAATGTGGTTCTACAGAAGGATGCTGAGGATACCATGGATCAAACATGTGAGCAATGACAAGGTTTTGTAGAGGATGGGAATGAAAAGGAAACATCAGGAAAAAAATAACTGAAGTTTCTGGGACATGTAATGAGGAAAGTAGGCTCGGAGAATCTGATACTCACAGGTCAGCTAGAGGGAAAGAGGGACCAGGGAAATGTAACACGAAATATACTTGATGAGCTTGAGCAAATGGATGGCAGAGCAGAGTTTGGGTGGGGTAACAGGAGAAAGCATGTTACGAGTTACTAGGGATAGGGGGAAGTGGAAGGCTTTGATCGCCTACGTCCTGAAGGGACATGGCACATAGAAGAAGACAATGGTCTTTACTCCTTAAATTTCTGGATTTCAGACTTATAATTAAAATATAATCCTTTAATTGTTTTTTTTCTGTGGGTTATATAACAAATTCTGTTTGTTTTTTATTTTTACATTGTTATTTACATTGTTCAAACTTTTGTCTTCATCTTTATTCACAATGTTTCAGCCATTGTATGCGCTGGCCTTCTTCAGGTGATATATGTTGGAATTTCAAACCAAAATCTTTATTTAGTCCATAGGAGTTGATTGTTCTAATTCTGTATGTCATGCCGTTTTTGGATATTTCAATTTCAGTTAAGTCTTTTTAGTAACTCAACTCTCCAAGATTTTGTTCCTTCTGCTGTAGCCTGGTATTGAACTCACAATTCTTTGGGTCTAGGCACTTTTTTGGATTACTTCAACTAACAACTTCAACTAATAGTTCTATGTGAATATGGAAGAAAAGAAATATTCCGTGGAGTGTTTCAGCAAACATGACTGCATGACATGATTGATTGTGAGTGCGTAATGAGGTTCACGTTGCATTCTTGGAATACAAGGTTTGCCGTTTCTTGTAAAGTAATTTCGCCATTAGACATTTGAACAAGTATAACTACACATGTACTTCGTTATAATGGGGCCTCACATCAGTGAGGGGGGCTGGTGTGCAAGTGAAACCGTTGAGAGGAAGGCCCCGAAACGGTGCACATTCTCTCCTGATGACCCCAATTAAAATATAAATTCAAAAGGACAAAAGTTCAATGACATCATATGCCGTAGAGAAGTTCGGTGGAATTGTTATTGGTAAGAGGAGCATTTTATATTCAGCTCGCTTTAGGTGAGTGTCAATTACTTTCCAGTAATTTCCTTCTTCTGTGTCCTTGGAGACACATGGCCTTAATAGTACTTTTTTAAACTACTATTGTCACCTGAAGAAGGTCGGAGTATACAACAGCCGAAATGTTGCAAATACAGCAATAAAGATGAATGCAACAGTCCAAACAATGTAAATAGTGTAAATAGTTACAATACTTAATCTCATAAATATAGACAAATTCTGTTTTTGTTAATTATCAATGTCACTATTTGTAATTAGGTCTTCGTTTAGATATATTCTTTAGAATCCCTTTTGAAATACATTGTAATTTTGCGACATATTCTCTTCTTCTCTTGATCGTTATAAAATATATTATGTGTATGGGTAAGTTTTGAAGGCTATCACAATGCATTTAGTAAAATAAAGGAAGGCAATGAAGGTGTTGGGTATTACCTATTTATTAGTCATTAATATATCGAGATCATGGTCTCATCTTCAGAATGGTAGGAGAGCTTAATTTCATGTCCGCTCGTGGTCCGTGACTTTCATCGAATGGTCATCTTTTGCTGCTACTGTTGTCGTTAATTGTAGCATGTGTGTGTGCATATGGTTTATATATGTGCGTGCTGATCGATAACAGAGTTTGGCATTTTCACAACTCTGTTAAAGTGATAGTGGACGCCGTTTTATAATCTGATGTTTGATCTGTTTGCTTTAATTGGAGGTGTGTTTATTGCTATATATATATATTTTAATTGTAATCCGGTATTTGTTCACGTGTGTGTGTGATATGTGTGTGCTTGTGTGCATATAATAAATAGGTAATACCCAACACCTTCGTTGCCTTCCTTTATTTTATTAAACACATTGTGATAGCCTTCAAAACCTACCCATAGCTCTAATATACACAATGCTTCAAGCAAATTACAAAACTCTCCTAAAATATATTATGTTACATTAATGTTTAGTAATCATTACGGGGCAAACATGGACACTGATGTCCATATAAGACGCAGTCTCAAAAGGACAGCTTTTCCCATAATATCCATTTTTCTAACTACCTTCACTCTTTGCCAATGTTTATTTTAAAAATAAATAATCAGAATTTTAATAAAACCTAAACATATAATGAAAGTGAATTTTTGCCTTTTCTTAGTTTTTGAGAATTGACAGCAAAAATAATAAACACTATTACATTGTTTATTTACACGATAGATTTATTATACTGTTTATTGGAATGGTTGTCAGATCTTTGCTAATAGTGTGTTACTTTATAAAATGGTAAATAATAAGAATTTCCTTATAGTTGGTTCACATATTGAAAAAATTAGTAAATGTTTATAAATTTATCAATAAAAATTGTTTTCATATTTATTTCTTTATAAATCCATAAATGATAAATATTGTATTGCATTAGTTTTAATTAGGTACCTCCACTCATTCGTCCAAAAAAACGGCATAGCAAGATGTTAAAAGGACTCACACTTAAAAACAGTTTTATCATCAAAATGTTTATGTTTTTATTAAGAGGAAAGATCAAAATTTGTTGTCACTATTTTTAAAACTTTTTAAATTCGTTTTAACACGTTTGAAATTTTGGTTAAAATTTTTTATTTTTTTCTGTTGGTCATCTACCCCATGTTTAAATAATGTTACTATTATGTCAAATGTAATATTATGCTAGTCATTTTTTGGTGTTGAAAGACACATTCATTTTGAAATTCTTGCAAAAATCAACTGTCTGATTTTAATGAAACTTTCGGGACTTATTCATAAATGAAGAAGTTATTTATACAATTATTTGTTTTAAAAAATCTTGGTAAAAATATATTTTTTTAAAAATATCTGTTACCCCCCTCCAATTAATTGAATGAAACTTCTAGAATCCCAATCTTTTTTTATTAGTTAAATGCAGGACTCCTTTACAAATGGAAATTATGTAATTTTTTTTAATTACAAGACCATTTATCCCAAAATCTGCTTCAAATAATAAAATCAAAAATGCATTAAAACTACATCATTTTTAATTTAGATAAACTTTTAATTGATTTTATAAATAATATAATTTAAGGATATCATATTCTGAGAAAAAAAATTGATAAATAATAAATTTTTATAAGAATTGTTTTCATTGTTTTTACTAATTATGGTGATTTATAAAGTTTCAAACATCTTTTAAATTGCTTCCAGTCACTCAGTGTATTTGATCATAAATTTATTAAGTAAATACTATATTTGCAAATCGAAAATTGAAAAGCTTAATGCAAGTAATTTAGAATTAAGATTTTTAAAATAATTAAAATTTTTTTTATGTTAAACTGCACATTTTTTTTACTATGGAAACTTATAAGAGACTTGTCATTAAAAAGTCACATGTTTCAATGGTTGTTCCCCTTATGAAACATTCACTTGGATTGTGTCATTTTTTTATCACCATACTTCCAGATGTGTGAACTGATTGATAACAGAGCTGTCATCACTTCCTTGAAAAGTCCATGAATCAGATACCTTTCTGATTAAGAAATACTTTTATTCGAAATTTCAAGTAATATTTGTTTTAAATCAGATTAATTTAACTTTAAATTTGCTAATTTTCCAAAAATAATGTGTTGCAAGTGTATATTTTATTTGTGCAATATTTTTAAAACCGAGGATTAACTTTTGTTTACAAATGTGTCAATCACTCAAAAATGGCTTAAAAATTGAAAAAATGTGAAAATATCTCAAGTTTTTAGATTCCAATTTCTGTTGGAAATACACCAGAGAATTTTGCTTGCTGGAAATAGTAAATTTAATCATTTTGCTTTCAATTAAAACTAAAAGCTTCAAGAAAAATTTTATTTTTAAAAATTCAATTTTAAATTTAGATATTGAAAATGAGTGAAGGTACCTAGTTTTAATTGTATCAGTTTCTTAAATGTTGTAATTATTCTAACTACTTTCACTGCACAATAATGTTAATTGTTTTACAAAGCAATAATTAGAATTCTAATAAAACCTAAATATATGATGAAAGTCAAATTATGCTTCATTTTTTTCTCAATAATTTACAACAAAAATATTAAACACTATTTATTAAATTTATTATTTACAAGAATAATTTTATATTTACAACATTCTAAAAAATAATACAATTAAAAATAATGCTATGCAATATTTATCATTTACCAATTTAGAAATAAATACATATGAAAACAATTGTATTCATAAATTTATAAACATTTACTAAATTATTAAAATATGCAAACCGACAATAAGGAAATCATTATTATCTAAATCTAAATCAATCTCAACTTATTTATAAATGGAACTTTATCTGTGTGTGTGTGTCCGTTACCTATAGACTACAAAATGGCTGAACTGATTTTCTTGAAAATTTACACAGTTTTACTATAAGCATCTGTGAGTGTTCTTAGCTAGGTTTTGTGTCAAGGTACCCCCAATAAATATCAAAAATCGATAATCGAAAAAATCGGGTTATAGAAGGAGTGGTCCGATTTTAATTAAATTTGATACACTCATAGACAAAGACATAAGAAATGATATTCAGAAGTTTCAAAGTTGCAGTTCTTACAATAGTGCAGAAAATTGATAATATATATATATATATATATAAAAGGCAAGATGTTTGTGTGTGTGTCTGTTTATCTGTCTGTATATCATTTATACAAATCCACAATTTTTATCCGATTATCACCAAACTTCACATAAATATTCTTTAGGCTGAGTCTGAGCTCCAGAACCATAGATTAATTTTAAAGCTTTCATTACACCTGAGCAACACCGGGCTATACTGCTAGTATTTCTATAAAAGTATATTTTTATACTTTCATATTATTTTGACCCCAGTTTGGTAGTTAACTATTTACCCATAGCTGGGATCCTAACAGGTACTATTACTCTGGATCAGGGTAGACCTGAGGACAACAGCAATTAAGAAGTGGTTCTATGCTCCTCACAAACTTCTAATCAGAGGCCTTGCTGTCGGATGCAGTTTATTGTCATGCCCAGGACCAAGGAAATAAACAGGATGGCAACCCACTTAAAGATAATCAGAAAAAAAAAAACTAAATGGAAAGAACTCTAATAATCAAGAACATATAAATACTTGAAGAAGAAGTTCACAAACAAGGAGAATAAACTGTATAAAAAGTAGGGAACATATGAAAATAGATAACCGAAAACCAAAACTATAGTCTTTCTCAAACTTCACACAAATATTCTTTGTCTGAGCTCCAGGACCATGGATTAGTTTTAAAGCTTTCATTACACCCAAGCAACGCCAGGCTATACTGCCAGTATCTTGATAAAATGAAAGAAGTACAAAAAAATATGTAACAACTATTACCAAGCACAAAATCTCAACATGCCCTTCAAAAATGTACCTATAGCCCAAATGATAGAATATCTGAAGAAAATAAAATACTTGCAACTTCTATAGAAAATAGAGCTTGTACTTTGAACCACACAACTTAGGTTTTGAAATCTTCCTGAACTATACAATTTTTTGAAAACAATTGAAAAATCACCAGCATGGCGTGGCTTCCTTGTGCCTCTTCTATAAACACTTTCACGGCTTTTGCTCCAATGAACTTAGATCATTAGTGCCCCCTATGTATTAATTTACAAGAGCTACTAGATTAGCAACTAGGTCCCACCCTTTTACTGTGAAACTGATAAAGTGTAACTGCAATTTCTACTCTAACAGCTTCTTTTCACGCAATTCCCGCCTGTGGAATTCCCTTCCATATACTTGCTTCCCTGACAGCTACAATCTTCAGGAATTTAAATGTAAGGTCAATAGTCATCTCCTATCTCACTAACTGGCATCCATTCTCTCAAGCTCTTTTCTCCATCCACTTCACCCCCATTCTCGATATTCTCCTCCGTCTATTATCCTCCTCCTGACATTTCCTATAATCCCTCTTTCTCATCACTTTCCCTGATGTAACCCCCTGCACAACAGCGGCAATAGAATGCCTTGCTTGGGGTGAAATGATTAAAAAAAAAGCACTTGAAACATTCTTGAATTTAAAAATTCAGTTTCAGCAGTAGTTTCCCACAGTAGTTTCAAATACAAATATTTTCATTTAGAATTCTCCACATGGCAATAAATACTAAAAATAGTATGAAATACATCATTTCTTTTAAAAAACTGGGGTGGCCTAATAATTATGGCCGATAGTGTATATATATATATATATATATATATATATATATATATATATATATATATATATATACGCTAATAAATGCACAACAGTTTTTATTATAATAGACAGGATATAGTTATATGTCTATTTTTATCTAGTTTATTATTGTTTTTAATGTCATTATCTTTCTTGCAGTAAATAATAACAACAATAATAATAATGACAATAGACAGATAATACTACCTACTGACTTCTTAACATCTCCAATCCAAAACAATTATCTAATCTTATATATTTAACACTCGGAGCCAAAAGAGAGAAAGAAGGAGGAAAGGAATAAGGAGAGAATATAAAAAGAGAAGAAAATAATGAAAAAGGAAAAATAACCACAAAATTCTGAAGCCATAGGGAGATGGTTAATGTTTATTAAATTGGCCTTGTGTCATACATAATTGAACTTCCTACAACTTATTATTTGCTATCATCAGAAGGTTGCAGATTGGATTGTGTGGATTTGTGGAAGAATAAAAGTATACCTTTTGCATATTTAAGTAAAAGTTTATTAATGGAAAAGAATAACAAGAAATGGTAGAAGCCAAACATTCCAAGAGAAATAGTATTAAGAGGTTAAGGGTATCAAGTGTTCGTTGAAATGTCCGTAGTAGTCCTTGCAAGAGTGAGTTTATGTGCACGTAGGCATGAACGTATGTGTGTATGTATGTATGAGCATTTATTGTTGGATAGGATAGTCTTTGAAGTTATCGCTCAGGGTGAAAAGGGAGGAGGTGAGAGGTGAATGATGAAGAAGAAGGTGAAGGAAAGAGAGAGAGGTAATAATAATAACAATCATTTGACGTTTGTCAAGGGATGTGTTAATTCTTTCTGACTATGGTCAAAGCTCATCGTTTATTTCATTTGTGAATTTACTCCTAGATGTGATTCTGGCCTTTCCATTGGACGATGAACATTTTGCATCAGGTATGAAATTTTGTGAGTTTCGTGTGCGTTAAGCAATGTTTGTAAATTCGAGAAAATTAATTTATTTCTAAAAATGAGTCAGTGTTTAGCAATTGAATTTTTAAATCTAGAACTTGTTTTGTTCACTACAATTCAACACACACACACAAAAAACTCAATCTAATTGCAATAACTAGAGCAGAAATTAATTTTTAACTTTTTTTTTTATAATCATATCACCCCCAAGCAAGGAAAAGTTATGAGAATGAGTGACAGGTTATAGGGGGTGTCAGTAAGTGGGTAAGAGAAGGATGAGAATACTGATGAGAGTGGAGTGGATGAAGAAAGGAGCATGAGAGAGAGGATGCAGGTCAGTGAGATAGGAGATGACTATTGACTTTACATTTAAATTCTTGGAGATTGTAGCTGTCGGGGAAGCAAGTAAATGGAACAGAATTCCAAAGGTGGTAAGTGCGAGTAAAGAAGCTGCTAGAGTAGAATTTGCGTTTACATTTTATTGGTTTCACAGTAAAAGGGTGGGACTTAGTTGCTAATCTTGTGGCTTGAGTAAATTCATATCTAGTGGGTACCAGTGAGCTAAGTTCATCGGAGCGGAAAGTATTTGTAGAAGAGACACAGGGAAGCTTAGTCTAAAAATAATGAAAATGAGAAAATCTGTATTCAATTGCTGATACCTCCTGACTAGTAGAGAGAACGATTACAAAAAACTTTGTCTATAAAATTCTAGAGTTGAGGCAGTGATTATAACATCAATCAGCTAAGTGACAAATTTTTATTTGTAATAATTCCGCATACAAACATACACACATATATACTGGGAGCCATGCTTGTATCAATGTTTTGCTCTTGAATCTGTAAAATTGCAGGAATGGTGAGCAATTGCTGTTTCTCTCAATGACCAAATGATGGTTTAAATCTTTGCATGATCTTCATGCCTTTTTAGGTTGTATTATTTTTTATTTATTTTTTTAATATTTTATCAAATGCTCATCCTATTCAAGAAATTACACTGGCTGTTTTGAAGCCCACTCAAAAATGAAAATAAAGTGAAAATATTGGTCACTCTTCAGTCTATGCAACTGACCATCTGCAGTCACTCTCTCACCGGCGTTATATGGCTTCCCTGTGCCTCTTCTATAAATACTGTCATGGCTTCTGCTCTGATGAACTTAAATCACTGGTGTCCCCTAGGTGGGAGTTTGCATGAGATACTAAATTGGCAACTAGGTCCCACCCTTTTACAGTGAAACCGATGAAGTGTAACCGCAATTTCTACTCCAACAGCTTCTTTTCTCGCACTTCCCGCCTGTGGAATTCCCTTCCGCATGCCTGCTTCCCCGACAGCTATAACCTCCAGGAGTTTAAATGTAAGGTCAATAGACACCTCCTAACACACTAACTCTCCAATTCTCTCCAACTCTCCCCCTATGTACATCCTAACTCGTCTATCACCCTGTGTAACCCCCTGCGCTATAGTGGCAGTGGAATGTCTTGCTTGGGGTGACATGATTAAAAAAAAAAATCTATTACTTTCTTTAGAATTCACTACATCTACAATTGGATATGAAGTTGTACAGATATGAAAAATTTCACTAGATCTATGATGAGAGAAGTTTTTGCTTAAAGGTACAATTCGGGCCTTGCCTGACTAATTGGTTCTTTGTAGCTCAGTTAAACAGTGGGTATCAGAATCAACAATAGCTCTTTATGCCTGGATAGATGCAGGTTCAGATCCTGCCATAGAGCAGAAATTTTTCTTCAATAAAACTTTTTAAACATTCAGGCTAAAAGACAAAAAAAAATAAATAAATGGAGCACCTACTCAAATATAAATACCCACTGTAAATAAAGTTTAAAGTGATATCGTCGATTGAGCATTTTGGGGAAATGGCAGATTTTAAAGACAGTAGCTACTCACCACTATTCTTCAGTAATGAATTGACCACTGTTGGTTATTAGTGTTTGTTTACATTGTGTATATAACATGCTAAAATCTGCCACACTTTGTCGTGCGCCAATAGCTTAGAAGCAGAATCTCCAACTGATGTCAAATTGGTTGGGTTTCAATCCTGGCTGGAAGCAATTGGATGTCTATTCGTACTGATTCTCTGTGATACAGTGAAACAGGACTGTATGCGGATGACTATATATATATGTATACCAGTTCCTTGATAAGAATGGCGAAGCCCGAGCTAATGCACATGAATTGGTGTCTGCTGAATTGCTGTATAAAGCATTTAGGTGGACACTCATTCATGTGCGCTAAAAGGAAGTAAAAGAAATAAAATGAAATCAACCACCTGCAAATAAAACAAAACGCTAAAAAGAAGTCAACACAACAAAAGCAATTAAAAACAATTAACCACCTGTAGAACCATTCACATACATAAATATTAAATTACACAAAGCTCCATATAAATAAGAAAAAAAATGGGACACAACAGCAAATTGAAATTAAGCCCTGATGAGTGAAAGACATTATAACAGTGCCTTCAAAAACTTTGAAATCAGTATGACTCTGCTCAATTAAGTGACAAACTTTTCCACATTAAATCTATCTATCTATCTATCTATCTATCTATCTATCTATCTATCTATCTATCTATATATATATATATATGTTTAATGCTCTTTAATTTAATCTCCCTGCATTTTAATATTTTTAATTTTAATTTTTTATCTACATGTAACCTTAGAATATTTAAAATTTTATTCTTGTTATTAAAAAAGCAGCAACCTAACTTCATAAGATTTAACTCCCATGAATATTGAGTGCACTTAAATTCAAATTTATTAAACTGTCAGTTTGAAAAATGCACCTGATGTTGCATAATGCATGAAACTCCAAGTCATGCCATTGATGCAGGACCATATGCTTATTTATAATATATATATATATATAATCTAATCCAAACTTATTTATAAATGAAACTTTGTCTGTGTGTGTGTGTGTGTCTGTCTGTGTGTGTGTGTGTGTGTGTGTGTGTGTGTGTGTGTGTGTATCCATTACCTATAGACTCCGAAACAGCTGAACCGATTTTCTTGAAAATTTACACAGTTGTACTATAAACGTCTGCGAGTGTTCTTAGCTAGGTTTTGTGTCGAGGTACTCCTGATAAATATCAAAAATTGATAATTGAAAAAATCGGGTTATAGAATGAGTGGTCCAATTTTAATAAAATTTGATACACTCATAGACAAAAATGTAAGAATCGATATTCAGAAGTTTCAAAGTTGCAGTTCTTACAATAGTGCAGAAAATCGATAATATATATATATATATATATAAGGGAAGATGTTTGTGTGTGTGTGTCTGTTTATCTGTCTGTATGTCCTTTATACAAATCCACAATTTTTATCTGATTCTCACCAAACTTCACACAAATATTCTTTAGGCTGAGTCTGAGCTCCAGGACCATGGATTAGCTTTAAAGCTTTCATTTCACCCGAGCAACGCCAGGCTATACTGCTAGTGTATATATAATAGCTCTGTTCATACTATATTGAGCACTGTTTTATTAACACCTGAATAATAATTCTATACATTTATTTTTATTAATTCACACACACGCACGCACGCACACACACACACACACACACATATATTTATTATTATTATTTATTATTATTTATATTCTCACTTGTTGATAGAGCACTATAGTGAGGGGTTCGGGAAAGTATTCGAGGCTATAATCAATGCTGAAATAGTTCATCATCTCACCGCCCACAAACTGTTCTCCGACAGGCAATATGGATTCCGCTTTGACAGGTCCACGGCCGACCTGCTAACAACTGTAATGGAGTACATGCTACAGGCCCTTGATGAGTCTGATGAGGCTCGCGCGGTTGCTCTGGACATCTCCAAGGCTTTTGACATGGTTTGGCACCCTGGCTTCCTATGCAAACTACGCGGTTATGGTATCACCAGTCGCCTGCTTGACTAATCCAATCTTTCTTAAATAACCGCAAAATGAAGGTTGTTCTGAATGGGCGTGCCTCTTCGTCCTACAGCACGAATGCTGGTGTCCCACAGGGCTCTATCCTGGGCCCGTCGCTCTTCCTTATTTTCATCAACGACCTCCCAGATGAGATCAAGTCCCAAGTAGGCATCTACGCAGATGACACTACAATACACTCCCGCTCCAGTAAGAAACCTGTTGTGGCGGACAGACATAATCTCGCTGCTGACCTTGAGCGGGATCTACACTCTGTGGTGAACTGGGGCAAGAAGTGGCTTGTCAAGTTCAATTCCTCTAAGACCAAGCTCTTGTCTGTTAACCATTACAGGCAACCTCTTCTGCCTCCCATAAGCATGGACCAGGTGATTCTCCTGGAGAGTAATACACTACGCCTCCTCAGACTTACCCTGTCCTCAGACCTCAAATGGAACCACTATATTGAATATTGAATCCATAGCAAAATCTACTGCTAAGAAGATTGGGTCACTATGTCAATCCAGGATGTTTTTTCCACCTGAATCCATCCTGCATATATACAAGTCAACCATCCGTCCGTGCATGGAGTACTGCTGCCATTTATGGTCAGGTGCCCCAGCCATTCTCCTCAGTGTTCTTGACAAGCTCCAACGGAGAGTCTGTAATGTGATAGGTACTGATCTGGCGACTCGTCTGCAGCCACTTTCCCATCGTCGAAATGTGGCCTCCCTCTGTCTCTTCTATAAATACTTTCATGGCTTCTGCTCGGATGAGCTTAAGTCACTGATGCCTCCTCAACAGGTGTTTACCCGTGCAACCAGACTGGCAACTGGGTCCCACCCATTCACAGTCAGGTTAGCCAAATGCAGACAACAATTCTACTCCTGCAGCTTCCTCTCTCGCACTTCCCGCCTGTGGAACTCACTCCTGTATTCTTGCTTTCCTGATGGCTACAACCTCCAGAAATTTAAATGCAAAGTTAATACTCATCTACTAACCACTGGACTAGCTCTCTCCCCTCCCCTGTATAACCTTCCCTTTCTCTCCACCTATGTATCTGTCATTGCACCTGCTTTCTCAGCTTTCTATTGTTCCTTTCTAACTAGCTTGTACTCCTCACTCTTTTCTAATTAATATTTTTACATTTATGTAACCCCCTGCACATCAGTGGCATTTCTGCCTTGCTCGGGGTGAAATGATTAAAAAAAAAAAAAACTACTTTTGGCTTTACGCTACGTTCTTTGGTAAATTAATTGAATGCAGTTCAATTTGGCTATCAAATTGAACGCTCTCAGTTACTGTGGTTTGTTTGCATCCTGTGAAGTACCTGCTATGAAATCTGCCTATTTCTGCTGTACGCCAATAGTGCAGTGGAAAGATATCCATCTGATGATGAGTCAGTCAGATTTCAATCCTGGCTTGAAGCAAAAATGGTTAATCTAGCTTCACTGAAGAGCTGTGATACAGTGAAACAGGCTTGTCTGCAGACAATTATATATATATATATATATATATATATATATATATATATATAAAGACAAAAATGTTTAGAAAGTGCTTTAATCACTATGTCATCCACAGTAAATTTGCTTCCAGATTCTTAGAATATTTCACCATTCTGGTAAATCTTCTGTTACTACAGTGTGTGATATTTAATAACAAAAGAAAAAGAATCTCAATTGGCTTGATCACCTGTCCAAAACAAAAAAAGATATTTTCATATTTCAAATTTCACCTCTTGTTTGCATGCATGCATAGCTGCATCAATGTAAACATAAACTTACTCTGATGATGTCCTAAAGAATGAAATGTGTCAGACAAAAACTTTTTCTACATTGTCATACTTCTTTTCCCTAAAATTGTTCTTGATATATAAAAAATTTATATTTTGTTATGGTCCCGGGCATGACAATAAACTGCATCCGGCAGTAAGGCCTCTGAATGGAAGGTTGTGAGGAACATGGAACCACCTCTTAATTGCTGTTGTTCCCAGGTCCACCCTGACCCAGAGTGGTAGCAGCTGTTAGGGTCCCAGCTATGGGCAAATAGTTAATCCCCAAACTGGGGTCAAAATACTATGAAAGTATAAAAATATACTTTTATAGAAATATATACATAAAAAAAAAGACTTTTATAGAAAAATATACATTGTTCAAGGAAAAATATTACCAAGAATACATTTTTGAAGAAAAAATTATTACCATAACACATTTTTGAAGGAAAAAAAAATTCTCAGCAAAACATTTTTGAATACAAAACTAGAAGACATTTTCAGTTTTCTAAAGTAAAAAAGAATTCAAACAAAAAATTTTCATTAAAATTTAACTAAATCAAGATTCTCACTATAACTGAACATTAAAAAATACCTTAAAACCCCATCTTTTTGGCATTAAATAACCCACAGAGGTTGATATGGTGTTAAACAAAACTTAAACTCAAACTTTATATTGTTATCCATATATATATATATATATATATATGTGTGTGTGTGTGTGTGTGTTATTTTTTTGAAATAATTAAATTAGACCAGTGCACAGTTGTATTAAAATTGTTCAATACATTTATATTGTAGAAATTTTGGATATTTTTTATTTGGAAATGAGAATATATATATATATATATAGGCAGTATATCTTCATTCAAACATGTTTCCTTGAATAATATAGACATATATGTGTTTAATTATTTTATATTGAACCTTTCCAGTTGTCTGATCAGTTTCTTGATGTTAAAATAAAATTCATCAAGGAAGGCTCTATAGTTTTTTTTTAACCCAACTATTTTAGACCTTTTCTAAGATCATCTTTAGAGGTAAATTACAAAGCAGTTTTTAAAAAGACACACAAACAGGCATTCTTATAGTTTTTAGAATTTTAAAATTTATCCGTTGTTGCTATGGAACAAGCATTTTAATATGAGAGCTTTACTGCCACTGTTGAGCAGGGGGTTACATAGGAGGTAAGTTATGAGAAAGAGTGACAGGTTACAGGGGGTGTCAGAAAGAGGGTAGGAGAATGATGAGAATACTGTTGAGAGTGTAGTGGATGAAGAAAGAAACATGAGAGAGAGAGGATGCAAGTTAGTGAGATAGTAAATGACTATTAACTTTACATTTGAATTCTTGAGGATTATCGCTGTCAAGAAAGCAAGTAAACAGAAGAGAATTCTACAGGCGGGAAGTGCAAGAGAAGAAGCTGCTGGAGTAAAATTTGCGTTTACAATTTATTGGTTTCACAGTAAAATGGTGGGACCTAGTTGCTAATCTTGTAGCTCGAGCAAATTCATGTAAGGCGGGGTACCAGTGAGATTTGTTCATCTGAGCAGAAGCCGTGAAAGTATTTGTAGAAGAGACACAGGGAAGCCACATTGCACCGGTGAGAAAGTGACTGTATTTGAGCTGCCAGGTTGGGATCGATCCCATTACAGATTCTCCGTTAGTTTTTGTCAAGGGCACCTAGGTGGATAGCAGGAGCACACAACCAGATATGGCAGTAGTATTCAATGCATGGGCAGATGGTAGATTTGTATATGTGCAGGATTGTTTCAGATGGGAAAATCTTGCTGGCCCTACACAGAGAACCAACCTTCTTAGTAGCAGATTTAGCTATGGACTCTATATAGTCATTCCACTTGAGGTCTGTTGTGAGAGTTAACCCGAGGAAGTGCAGTGTTTTACTTTCAGGTACTCTAATATGTTCTAGCTATATTCATAATAAATTTTGTTGATGATGAACTACATCTAGAAGAGTGTGGAACCACCTCTTAATTGCTGTTGTTCTCAGGTCTACCATGACTTGGGGTAGTAGCCCCAGTTATGATCTCAGCTATGGTCAAATAGTTAGCCCCCCTCCCAAATTGAGGTCATTTAAGAGAAAAAGAAAAAGTTAGACGAGGGTAAGGGTCTTTAGCTTTGGATAGGAACTTGTCTAAGAGAAGGAAATTTCTGAAATAAAAACCTCTGCTTCTACTTTGTGTAGAACAGGTTACTTTGGTAGGTAATCTTCTTAGAGATGGTGTCTTAATAAAAACACTGAGTTTCTAGTCTCAAAAATTGGTTGGCATCAGTAAGGGCATTCAGCTGTAAAACTTGCTTCAATATTTCATAATGGTTCAATGATGGAGCCATTAAAAAAATCCTGTCCAAAGCATGCTATCATGGAAACAAATGTTAAATGATGATGTTGATTGGTTGATTTTGGAATATATCTTATTACTTTAAGCATTATTACAAGTGGTTAAACATGTTTGCTTTGCTCTCCCTGTTTATTTTATTTTGTTTTATTGAACAGTGAAATTAATAAAAATTGAAAAATTTTACTAAAGAAAAATTGTACCTCCAACAAGAATTGAACATATATCCTTTTTTCATCAGGGAAACTGCTTTTTTATGCCACTGCCAGTTCAGCCTGACAGAGCAAAGTCAGCGGACATCGCAAAAGTTTTGAATTATCTATTTAAGGGAAACACATCTCTTGTTGGGACATCTACAGATCCATATTTGCTAGCTTCACTTTCATATTTGAAATGTAAACAATGGCAATTTTTTTTGTCCAACAGTATTTCTTTTTATTATAAACTTTATTTTTAATGGCATTATTTTTAACAGTGTTGTTTTTATTTCTTTTTATTATAAACTTTATTTTTAATGGCATTATTTTTAACAGTGTTGTTTTTATTTCTTTTCATTATAAACCTTATTTTTAATGGCATTATTTTAATAGTGTTATTTTTATTTCTTTTTATTATAAACCTTATTTTTAATGGCGTTATTTTTAACAGTGTTATTTTTATTTCTTTTTAATTATAAACTTTATTTTTAATGGTTTTATTTTTAATGGCTAAAAGTGTAGGACTTGCTATCCCATTTAAAAATTTTTTTTAATGAAATTAATAAGAACCAGCTTAGAAGTTCTAATAAAGATTTTTATTCAATCGTTTTCTATTGCGTATCAACCTTTGCAGGTTATTTAAAGCCTAAAAATATTTTTCCATTGTAAGTTTTTTTTTAAATAATAATAATAATTTAGTGATACAAGCCTTATTAATTAACCCATAGCTGGGAGGAGAAGTGGTAGATTCATGCCTCTTCAGAGTTTGATAAACAATAAATCATAATATGGATACAGAGTAGGAGTTCAATTCTATATTACAAACAATATATAAATTGATCCCTCACTTTGTGGTCATGGTAGTTTCTATACATTTATATTCCAGATAAATCTAAAAAACATGTCTCTGTAGCTAACCAATATTTTATTGATTGATGGATTCATTTCCTGCAGTTTATCAACTCTTTGCAGGTTATTTAAAGCCATAAAATACTTTTAGAATTTTTTTGACATACCTTACTAATTAATCCATAGCTGGGAGAGAAGAGGTGGATTTACATCTTTCCCAAGCTTATCTAAACAAAAGCGAATTTAACAAATCCATCTGCAACTGGAACTCAGCTTTCCAACTAACAATTCGGTGCCATTATCCATTACACCATCTGCACATCCATGCTTACAGCAACTGGTATTCCATGCAGTCACCTGGCTAGGTATTCACCAGGTTTAACGTTACTTAACTTCAATGATCTTCTGGGAACCAGTGTTTTAACATGATATGGCTGTTAATTCCTACTAAAGAGAAATTGTGCCTTTGACAGGAATTGAACTAGTGACACTAGTTTCCATTACGGAAACCATTTTTTTTTAGCTAAAATGTGTCGCTATTTTTTTTTTTTTTTTTTTTTTTAATCATTTCACCCCGAGCAAGGCAGGAACGCCACTGATGTGCAGGGGGTTAAATAAATGTAGAAAGATTAATTAGAAAAGAGTGAGGAGTGCAAGCTAGTTAGAAAGGAACAATAGAAAGCTGAGAAAGCAGGTGCAATGACAGATACATGGGTGGAGAGAACGTGAAGATTATACAGGGGAGGGGAGAGAGCTAGAGTCCAGTGGTTAGTAGGTGAGTATTAACTTTGCTTTTAAATTTCTGGAGGTCGTAGCCGTCAGGAAAGCAAGAATACGGGAGTGAGTTCCACAGGCGGGAAGTGCGAGAGAGGAAGCTGCAGGAGTAGAATTGTCGTCTGCATTTGGCTAACCTGACTGTGAATGGGTGGGACCCAGTTGCCAGTCTGGTTGCACGGGTAAACACCTGTTGAGGAGGCATCAGTGACTTAAGCTCATCCGAGCAGAAGCCATGAAAGTATTTATAGAAGAGACAGAGGGAGGCCACATTTCGACGATGGGAAAGTGGCTGCAGACGAGTCGCCAGATTGACAAAACTGTTAGAGGTACAATTTTTCTTTCATAGGATTTCTCAATTGAGGCTGATTGTTATTATAATCTGAGAATGTGATGTGACTGTACAGACTACAGTATTGCTGAGAGAATACTGAGGAAGGTGCTGGAGATTTTTATATTAGTTCATCTTTAACAAGGACCATATAGTGTGAACATATAAATGCAGGAACATGAAATAATAATAATTGTTATATAACACCAGTGGAAAACAATGATTGTCCTGACAGACAACAAGGTTTTGCTGGTGTGGAGTAGGTGCATAACTGGAGAGAGATTACACACAGACACAGGAGCTGCCGGGGAGTTGTTAGCCAATCTCTGCTTCTTCAGACAGTGAGGATCTCTCTTCTCTTTTCTTTCTCTCTTCGGCCAGAAACCCAAGACTTATATAACCCTAAATTCCTACATATTTTTGCTTTTTCAGGTTGTCACTTAATTGATGTTAATCATATCTTTGTCGGCTATTGCTGGTGTTTCTGTCCACCACCACCCACGGCCTGAAAATATTTTTGTCAATCATATTTTCACCAACGTAATATATTACATAATAATGTCTAGTGAACCCTGTAGTTCTTGAAAAGGACTGTTCTTCTTCGAATCTTGTTGACTGTTGCAAACCATTATAGACAATTTGATCTCAAAGTGTTAAAATGTTTAGATCCCAATGCTTTCATCCAAATGTGTCTAAAATGCTTTCATCTCAATGTGCTGAAAATGCTTTCATCTCAATGTGTCAAAAATAGTCAGAACATCTAAATAATAATAATTAAAATGTTTTTCCCTTAGAAATTGAATGATTTCATCTTTGCAAGTCACCACTAGAGAATCAGCAAAAAAGCATCTTTTGTTAAATTAAAATTTGCGTTTCTCCATGTTAATTATCTTATGGCTAAATCATTTTGAAACACCAGTTCTTGTGTGATCACCAAAGTTAAGTAACTCTTCAGAAGCTACTGAGGTTGTACAAGCAGAAAGTCACAAGTCATCACAGCCACGAGTGTGAGAGTATTGACCTTGTTCAACTACTAATAACTCCAGATTATCCAAGTTTACAGCCATATCAAATTAAAATGCCTGTTCTTCTACAACTGCCAAAGTTAAGCAACATTGATCCTGGTCAGTACCTAGATGGATGACCGCTTGGAAATACAAGGTGTTGTAAGCTTAGATGTGTGGAGGGTGTAATAGATAACAACTTGGAATGAGAAATCAGAGATCAGTGTTCAAATTTTAGTTGGTTTCATTACATTCACTTATGCATAAATACTGTTAATAAAAATATGAAACAACCTCTTCTCCCTCTACCTATGGGTCAAATAGTAGGACTTGTACCTAAAAATCATTATTATTACCAAAAAATTAACACAATATTCATTTACAACACAAACAAAGAATTATTCTTACAATCTAGAAATATTAGGTTGATAACCTGTAAAAAACAAATCCATGAATATACCATTTTATTGGATTTAGTTACTTTTGATTTTATTACACTTCTTTATACTTGGATGGTCGACCTTGGACTAGTAGGGTTAGTAAAGAGGCAAACATTACTTAGTGCTACAAAAGACATGATGTTGTGTAGATCCATGATCAACTATGTTCTGAAGGGACATGTTACATAAAAAAAGATGTGTTACCAGTTGAATCCATTGCATTCACTTACACACAAATACCCTTGGGAAAGGTATTAATCCGTCTCTTCCCTCCAGTTATGGGTTAAATAGCAGGACAGATTGGGTTCTATAGCCTTGGCTGGCAACCAATCTACTGCAGAAAGCAATGGCAACCTACTGCGGGATAATCTTCTGCCCAGTCAATCATGTCACTTTCGAGACATGATCGCCCAAGCGTGTTTCACGTATGGCACTTAACTGACTGACTGAATATAATAATTGGGAATATAATTAAAACTTCTACTGTGCATAAAGTGGGGGATCGGTTTTTTATTGTTACGAATTAATAAACTGACCTCCCACTAATTACTACTTAATAATATAATACATCTCTTCCTCTTCTAGCTATGAGTCATAAAATTGAACAGATTGGGTTCTATAGCCTTGGCTGGCAACCAGTCTATCGCAGAAAGCAATGGCAACCTACTGTGGGATAATCTTCTGCCCAGCCAGTCATGTCTCTTTCGAGACATTATCGCCCAAGTGTGTTTCACGTATGGCACTTAAGTGACTATGTTAATAAGACGCTAAAGAAAAAGATAAGAGAAGAAAAGTTAATGATGATCTTGTAAGTTGTTTAAGCCAAGCCACTTTAATCTTTGAAAGAACATTGATTCTGTTTGCCATATTTGTATTTGGATATTCTTTATTTTTAATCTTTTTAAGGGATAATTACGGTCATCAAATATCAATTGTCTGCCATGAACTTTTATGTATTGCTGTATTCGTTTTTAAAAATTTTTCTTCTTTTATACCATTTAAAATTTTCTAGAATTTTTTAAAATTCTGCCTGAAGCCCAAACTGTGATCATTGATAATTTTGAAAAAAGAGAGAAAAATAAGTTAAAAGAAAATTGTATTGTTCATTCATTTCTTTTCACTTTTCTTTCTTTTCTTTTTAATATTTTCTTTCTTATTTTTCTTATCTTTCTATTCTTCTTTTCTTCTTTTTTCTTTCTTGTTTGCTTTTCTTTCCTTTTCTCTCTTATTTTCCTTTTTCTTTTTCTGTTTTCTTCCACATTTTTCTTTTTCTTTCCTTTTCCTTCATTTTATTCTTGTACTATTTTCTTCTTTCCTTTTAAATTTCTTCTCTTTTTTTAAAGACCATTTCACTAACTAGAGGCTAATCAGATTGGATACCAACAAAAAGTGCATTCTTTGCCAGAAAATAGCTCACATGCCTGACTGGGAGTGGAACTATCATTAATGCTGCCTGTGTCACCCTCTCCCTTTGACTATAGAACTGGAAATAATCCCTCTCAATTTCTCTCTCTCTCTCTCTCTCTCTCTCTCTCTCACACACACACACACACACACACACACAGTAAGGTGAGAAACCTGAGCTTCCTCTTGTAGTTTGATGGTTAGCCACCTTGTCTTACAGTTTGTTCATGGGTAGAATGAGTTCAATTCTTGTTGGATGCTGCTGAATAAATTTAGCAAATATTTTGCTGCTTCACAATGGTGTAATGGTTCCTAAGCTAGTCTAGCAGACTATAACTATAATATAGTGATTTCAAGGCTCACTTGGTGTACCACACTTGTAGGCTTGTGTCAGACTAAGTTAAGCTTACTAAAGTCAGTCAGTCAGTTAAGTGCCATACGTGGTAAACGCTTGGGCGATCATGTCTCTTTCGAGACATGACTTACTAGGCAGAAGATTATCCCGCAGTAGGTTGCCATTGCTTTCTGCGGTAGATTGGTTGCCAGCCAAGGCTATAGAACCCAATCTGTCCTGCTATTTAACCCATAACTGGAGGGAAGAGACGGATTAATACCTTTCCCAAGGGTATTTGCGCGTAAGTGAATGCAATGAATTCAACTGGAATTTGAACTCGGCTCCCCGATTTCTCATTCCGAGCCGATATCCACTATACCACAACACACATCCTTTACTAAAGTAAGTAGTGTAATTATATATATATATCGGTATGTGATATTTTGATTCTTTTTCTGCTGGAATATGAATGTGATATTGTGATTCTTTTTCTAATGGTGTCAATGGCAAATATGCGCTTACCTCAACCACCATCCAATGTACGATTGATCTTTCAGTGTTTAAAATCATAACTCTTGTACTTCAAGTACTGGTAAACACATGTAACTCATTTAGCTATATAAAATAGGCACATTACCACCTTCCTTGGACTCAATACCCACTAATGTCAACAGTATTTGGGATGATTCCTCTCCCATGGAATCATCGATAGCTTTTGAAGTATATCATGTATTATCAGCCCTCCTATATGGCAGTGAATTCTGGACAATTTCTTCACAGATGAAGAAGAGATTTGAAGCAGCAGAAATGTGGTTCTACAGAAGGATGTTGAGAATACTATGGAACAAAAGTGGGACCAACAACAAAGTTCTAAAGACAATGGCAATAAGAAGGACACTTATACTTAACATTAGGGGGAGATAATGAGGAAAGAGTGTATGGAAAATTTGATACTCACAGGACAGATTGATAGCAAGAGAACCAGAGGAAAACAATGCACAACCTACCTGGCGAGCTTGAGTGAATGGTTGTGAGAGATAGCAAAAAGAGAAAATTTATCAAGTGCTACAAAGGACAGAAAATTGTGAAGAGCAATGATCGCCAATGTTCTAAAGGGACAGAGCACTTGCACTCCATGTTTAAACATCTTTGTACAGTTTCATATGGCTGAGTTTTGAATTCCCAGTTGTCTTACTCCTAAACTGGTGAGAGATCCCAGTTTGCTCTACTAACTGGGGAGGTACAGTAGAGAAAGAAGGCACAGTAGAATATTGGATAGTACCTCGGACTGAAGAATCAGATAGCTGAGTTTAAATTCCATTTGAACTCATCACATTCACTTATGTGCTAATACCCTTGGGAAAGGTATGAATCCATCTCTTCTACTCCCAGTTTTGGGTAAATAGCAGGACAGACTGGGTTCTATAGCCTTGACTGGCAACCAGTTTACTGCAGTAAGAATTGGCAACCTACTGCAGGAAACTCTTCATGCCACATGTGGTTGGGGATCACTTGTGGACTCAAAACATTCCCAGAAAACTTCTTCTAGAGAAGCCAGCTCAACCTGCCCAGGGTGAATGCTGCCACAAGTACAAGTAAGTATATAACTCGGGAGGAAGATGAGATGGGTTCATGCCTTTACCAAATGTATTTGTACAAAAGTGAATGTAATGAACTTCATTAGAATTTAAGTTCAGTCTGGCATTGTAAAATAGGCACACACAATGATTATGGGACCCTGAAAGCAGGGACGGGATCACTTTGGAGATGAGATATTTTTGAGGAGGAGGTGGGTAAACTCAAGCAGCATCTTCATCTTCCTACTGCACCACTATCATATGCACAACTTAGGAATGAGTTTCATTATAAGTACGTGACTTCACTAAATGATACAGAATAACTTTTCATTCATAGTAGAGTTCTAATGTATTCTTGCTCTCTTTTCCATTCTGAAGCTGTTGGAACACGAGGGGTTAATTTTAAAACAAAATCAATGGGTTAAAATTAACAACAATATTAGCAGAACAGTGTGATTTGTCTGCTCTGATATTTTACCTCTACAAAAATTTTTTGAACTACAAAAAATAAATGTGAGAAAAAAAAATGTGAAAATGAAATAATGCTACAAAACCAATCAAAATGGTGTGAGCACCACAGCTGTAGAAAAAGCAGCTAAAAAATTCATTTATGTTTTCCAACCATACAATCAAGGAGCTACTTTGAAATAAGGAAATAATTTAAATAATATCATTTCTTCATGACTCTAATTGAAGAAGAAAATGCAGACGGAAAAGTGCTGAACATCAAATCTTATCAAAATCAGAAACTGATCAGTTTCATAAATTTTTGAAGCTTATAAAAGTGTGTGGGTGGCAACCTAGGGGATAGCCAAAATTTGTGGGTGGGAATCATAGAATCGCCACTGGGCATACATTTAATTAACTGTGTCGGAATTTTTAAATGAAAGAAGTAAAGAGCAAACTAATAAGCTGCCAGATTATAGGAATGGTTGTACAATCGAACATCATATTAGATATAAAGGAAAATGAGAAATTATAAGAATACTAGCAGTATAGCCCGGCGTTGCTCGGGTGTAATGAAAGCTTTAAAACTAATCCATGGTCCTGGAGCTCAAACTCTTTGGACGTTGGCATGAAAGACTAAAAAACAATAGTTATTTCCAGTTAAAGTGAAACAAAAAAAGAAAGAAAAATTAATTGATGTAAGTCAAATTTTGATTTCCTGGTATCGATATCAAATAAGTTTTTTCATCGTAAACTGAATTTTGAAGGCTAAATAAGTCCTCTAAGTAAATTGTATCATGGCTGAGACTAAGAACTACAATTATACCTACTTAGAGCCAAACCCAAAGCAAAAACTAAAATAAAAGGGCAGAGAAAATACAGACATACAGGCAGATAAACAGGCACACACACAAACATCTTGCTTTATATATATATATATATATATTATTGATTTTCTGCACTATTGTAAGAACTGCAACCTTGAAACTTCTGAATATTGTTTCTTATGCTTTTGTCTATGAATGTATCAAATTTGATTAAAATCGGACCACTCTTTCTATAACCTGATTTTTTCAATTATCGATTTTCAATATTTATCGGGGTACCTCGACACAAATCCTAGCTAAGAACACTCACAGATGCTTATAGTACAACTGTGTAAATTTTCAAGAAAATTGGTTCAGCCGTTTCGGAGTCTATAGGTAATGGATACACACACACACACACACACACACACACACACACACACACACAGAGTTCTATTTATAAAGAAGTTTAGATTAGATTTAGGTATATATATTTATAATCATTTCACCCCAAGCGAGACAGTACTGACACTAGTGTGCAGGGAATGTGAGTGATGAGGTAAAGGAACAAGTTACAGGGCGTGTCAGAGAATGAGTAAGAGAAGGATGAGAACACTGATGTGAAGAGAGCTGCATGAGAGTAGAGTGGAAAGGGAGAAGAACATGATACAAAAGCTGTCAGGAAAAGGATGAGAGTCAAAGTGATAGCAATTGACATTGCATTTAAATTCTTGGAGATTGTAGCTGTCAGGAAAGCAAGTATACAGAAGGGAATTTCAGGTGGGAAGTGTGAGAAAAGAAGCTGCTTGGGTACATGTTGCGGTTACATTTGATTGGTTCCACTGTAAAAACGGGGACCTAGTCGCTAGTCTAGTAGCTCGAGTAAATTCATGCAGAGGGGGGACACCCGGGAGCTAAGCTCATTGGAGTAAATGTGGTGAAAGTATTTGTAGAAGAGACAGGGGAAAGCTCTATAATGTCGATGAGAAGGTGACTGGGGTTGAGCTAACAGGTCAGGATCAATAACATTGCAGATTCTCAGTTGGATGTTGTCAAGGATTCTGAGATGAATAGCACAGGCACCTGACCAAATGTGACAGCAGTATTCAATGCATGGGCGGATGATAGATTTATAAATGTGCAAGATGGATTCAGATGAGAAAAACCTCCTGGTCCTATACAGTGAACTGAACTTCCAAGCAGTAGATTTAGCTATGAATTCAATGTAGTCATTTCACTTGAGGTTGGCCAATAGAGGAAGCAGTGTTTTGCTTTCAGGGAGACTAGCCTGATCCATGCTGATGTCGGGTAGGAGCAATTCTCTATGGTGGTTAAGGGATAATAGCTTAATTTTAGAATCATTAAAATTTATGAGCCATTTCTTACCCCATTCCACCACTGATTGGAGGTCCTTTTCAATATCAGCAACAAGGTTCGCTTTGTCAGCCCCAGTAGATTTCTTATCGAGGCAGGAGTAAATGGTGGTGTTGTTAGCGTAGATGCCTTCTTGGGATATGATTACATCAGGGAGATTGTTGATGAAAATCAGAAAAAGCGTAGGACCTAGAATATATATATATATATATATATATATATATATATATATAGTCATTTTGTTATTACAATGGTTTATAAAAGCATTATATCACTACACAAAAATTTTCTTCTTCAGGTGTTATTTTAAAAGTAAATAGTGAAAATAATTTATTTCAGAAAATTAAGTAGGTGTGGTTGGAGGAAGTTAAACAATATGATTGTGAGCGTGTCAGTATTACGCAATTGTTTAACTTCCTTCAACCACTCCTGTTTAATTTTCCAAATAACCATGAATTCATCATATATTTTCTAAAATAAATCATTTTCACCATTTGTTTTAAAAAATCACCTGAAGAACAATACTCAGAAACATGAAAATTTTTGTGTAGTGATATAATACTTTTATAAACCATTGTAATAACAAAATTACAATATTAAGCTCTACTCTGTATTGAGCATTCTTTATAAAAGTAAATGCATGAACAGTAGGTTTTGAATCTATCAGTTCTTTCACTTCTTTATTATATATATATATATATATATATATATATATATGGTTTAACTAAGAAAAGTATAGCACTGAATATCAGTAATATAAATATCCAAAATCAATTAGTTTGTTGCCAGTTTAAAAGAATTTTTAAAAGCCTTTCTGGTTTCAACAATAATTGCCCTGTGCATGGGTAAGCAGGAGCAGATACAATCTCTTAAGTGCTTCATATGGGTGCCAAAGGTTTATCTTGTATGTGTTTTATTTCATGAAATTTTTCTGTCCTCTCCACCCATACGAGATGATTAGAACTTCTCCATTTATTAATTTTGCACATTTGACCCTGTAAATGTTTTTCAGCCCCACTGTTATTAAGAGCTCCTTGTTTTTTTTTTTGCCTATTGAGAAAAATTATTACCCCTGCCAAATTATTATAACCCCATCCCTTGTAGAGTAGTTAGTGTGCAAAGATGATTATATATATATATATACTAGCAGTATAGCCCGGCATTGCTCAGGTGTAATGAAAGCATTAAAAAAAAATCCATGGTCCTGAAGCTCAGACTCTTCGGACGTTGGCACAAAAGACTAAAAAGCAATAGTTATTTCCAGTTAAAGCGAAACCATAGACTGAAAGAAAAATGAATGGATGTAAGTCAAATTTTGATTTCCTGGTATCAATATCAAATAAGTTTTTTTCATCGTAAACTGAATTTTGAAGATTAAATAAGTCCTCTGAGTAAATAGTAACATGTCTGAGACTAAGAACTACAATTATACCTACTTAGAGCCAAACCCGAAGCAAAAACTAAAATAAAAGGGCTGAAAAAAATACAGACATACAGGCAGATAAACAGACACACACACACAAACATCTTGCCTTATATATATATATATATATATATATATTATCGATTTTCTGTACTATTGTAAGAAGTGCAACCTTGAAACTTCTGAATATCATTTCTTATGTCTTTGTCTATGAGTCGATCAAATTTGATTAAAATCGAACTACTCCTTCTATAACCCGATTTTTTTTATTATCAATTATCGATATTTATAGGAGGTACCTCGACACAAAACCTAGCTAAGAACACTCGCAGATGCTTATAGTACAACTGTGTAAATTTTCAAGAAAATCGGCCCAGCTGTTTCGGAGTCTATAGGTAATGGACACACACACACACACACATACACACACACACAAAGACAAAGTTCCATTTATAAATAAGTATAGATAGATATATATATGCATAATGCACTACTTTAAAAACAGGGAATTTATTTCTCTAGAACTCTTTCGTCCAACATCTCATCAAGAGAAAATCGTTGGAATCACAATTTAAACAAAACACAGCAATGAAAATGAAAAGTGAAAATAGGGGGAACACTAAAATAAATATACATATAAATATATATTTATGACGAGGGGAGTAGAAATCGTGTGTAAATAATTATCAAGGGACAGTTAAGATAAAATATCCCCGAACAAATAAAGAGACTTAACAAAATCCTTCTGTTGGTAAAGAGAAGGGTTATGTAAAGATATGCAGACTGATTCCAAAATCTATAAATGATTATTGGAATCAACTACTTGTAAAATTTTGAACCACTCTTTCTTATATGACTTAGCACAGGCTATATTCTCTATAAATGACCATAGCACTGTTTACCAATTGTTGAGTGTCAGCTATGGGAACTATCATGAGAAAGCAGTTTTTTTTTCTTAAAAATATTGCACTTTTCTGTATGCC
Organism: Ascarosepion bandense; assembly: GCA_037127315.1. NCBI lineage: Eukaryota > Metazoa > Mollusca > Cephalopoda > Sepiida > Sepiidae > Ascarosepion > Ascarosepion bandense. Next base: position 4,327,893 of record JBBBDQ010001389.1, read on the forward strand.
TAAAGATTATAATTCATAGCCAAATCACTTTTTAGTGCTACATGCCATAAAACTACATTCATCTTCTTCTATGTGCCTTGTCCCCTCAGGACATAGGCGTTCATGGTTCTCCATGTCTCCCTATCCCTTGTGTCTCTTAGTATGTTTGCTCCTGTTGCTCTTGGCAACCCCAGTTCCGTCATCTATCTGATCAGACCCTGCAAATTTTTTTTTTTAATCATCTCACCCCAAGCAAGGCATTCCACTGCCACTATTGCGCATGGGGCTACATAGGGGAAGGTTAAGAGAAGGCGTGGTTAGACATAGGGAATGTCAGGAGGAAGGTGACAGATGAGTAAGGATAGCGAGGATGAGGGTCGGGCAGATGGGCAGAGTGCTTGATAGAATGGGAGCAGGTTAGTGTGTTAGGAGGTGTCTATTGACCTTACATTTAAACTCCTGGAGATTGTAGCCGTCGGGGAAGCAATCGTTTGGAAGAGAATTCCACAGTCGGGAAGTGTGAGGAAAGAAACTGTTGGAGTAGAAATATGTTATCCGCTGCCTTCCTCTGTCTCTCTTTCCTTCTATCTGACCAGTCAATATCAGGTTCTCCAGGCTCTCCTTCCTCCTATATTCATAGTAAGTACTTAAAGCATATTTTATCTCAGGAGGCATGTTCTTGATCAGTTTCCTATGTAGGTATTAATAAAGATTAAGATCATTTAATGTAGACTCCAGAACTTATATAATAATTCCAATCTTCTCACTTTGTTTTTTTATTTTTTTTTTTCAGTTGGAGTAGATAGATCTATCTATCGCCAGGTTCACACTCCACACACGTCTATTGAACAGGTTAAGCGGCTCATCCCTTGTTCCCTGTTTAGGATGTGGTTTCCGACTTTCTCTTTACCAATCTTCTCACTTTTTTTCTTTTTTCAATTGGAGTAGATAGATCTATCTATCGCCCGGTTCACACTCCACCCACGTCTATTGAACAGGTTAAGCAGCTCATCCCTTGTTCCCTGTTTAGGATGTGGTTTCCGGCTTTCTCTTCTCCAATCTTTTCACTTTTACGTAGCCCCCTGCACATCAGTGGCGTTACTGCCTTGCTCGGGGTGATACGATTAAAAAAAAAAAAAAAAAAAAAAAAAAAAAAAAAAAAAATATTATGACATTAAAGACAAGAAGTTTTTTTACTATCTTTGGCCAAATTTTAAAACGAAAACACCAACATATGTATTTATTTTACTTCAAATGTTATTATAGTTAAGTAATTGTTAGATAAAAAACAAAATTCTTTCAACACACACACATATATATATATCAGGCAATCTGTGAGTTTGTGCGTGACTGTTCCCTATGCACACCTACATTTTTTAAGCTATGCTATTCAAACTTTCTAGGGACACATATCTACAGGGAAGCCAGGTCGACACATACTTTTTGAGTTTAAGTTCAGCAATTCTCCCTTTCGCACTTTTTGGCCAATGGAGCCAATTGTTTACATTTGCTCTATAATACATCTAAGATCTAAGATGGTTGCTAGATTACGTCACAGAAATCAAATCACACGTGTCAAACACAACTAAAAAAAACAAAAAGAGCCTTTATATTTAATTTTTATTTTGACGTTTTAAAAATTAATTTGGTCAACAAAAAATGTGAATATTTTTCCCTGTAATTTTGAAACAAAAAAATATTTTTAAAAAATGGGTTTTTTCAAACAAAAACAAAATATGTAAAAAAAAAAAGTGCCAATGGTTAATTTAATTACTTAAGTCCTTTTTTTTTTTTCAGCTTTAATATTTCATACTTCAGAAAATAAAATTTAAAAAAAATAAAGTTTTTCTTTTCGCTAAATATTCTATGCAGGAAATCAACTGTCTGTAATTTGTGTGGCATTAATGTAACTTTTTCCTCTAAAATTAAATATCTACTTTTTTAAATATTCTTCAAAGATTTCTGAAATTCATTTACTCAACAAAAAATGTAAATATTTTACCCCATAGTTTTGAAACAAAAACAAATGCAATGTTGTTTACAATGTCACGCAAAACATCAACTCATGTTTATGCAAAACAAAAGAAAATAGATTTTTTCAATGGAATTTTGAACAATTTTAAACAACAGTTTTTTATATAATTATTTTGTATATAACTGAGTTTTAAAGTGTGGCATCGACTACAAACGCTCAGAAATCGCAACAAGCTGCATTAATCATTTAACTAACAAATGTTCTGAGATACATGGGCAATGCTGGGCTATGATGCTAGTATATATATATATATATATATATATATATATATATATATATATATAAGTAAAAGTGGACATTAACGTCAACACCAAGAGGTGGCAGTCTGTTTTGTTTCAAACCTGATGATTGTGTTTATGGCTGAAACAGACTGTAGCCTCTGGGTTTTAACTTCAATATCACTGATACTGATCACTTTAATACATAAATATAGCATAGTTTTAAAATATTTTATCATATATATATATGATATATATATATATATATATATATATATATATATATTGTTGCAATATCTGGTCAGATGTTCCTGCTATCCATTTTGTGGTTCTTTACAAAATCTAAAGGAGGATCTGCAATATAATCAATCTTGACCCAGCAGCTTGCCTTCAATTGCTTTGTCTTTTCTACAAGCATTTTCATGGCAACTGCTCTGACGAGTTTTTTGCCCTGGTTCTCCAACCATATGTATGTATGTGGGCTACAAGATTGGCATCAAGGTCCCACCTTTTACCATCAAAAATAGTTGAATGCAATCATCTCTTCTGCTCTAATAGTTTCTTTTCTCGCACTTCCCGTTTGGCATCTTCTATCTATTTGATTCCCTCCATCTCTTATCTTTTTTTTTTTTGACATCCCTTGTTCCTTGTTTTTTTTTCTCACAGTAATCTCCAGATATCTGATAAATATTGATAATTGAAAAATTTGGGTTATAGAAGGAGTGATCCGATTTTAATCAAATTTGATACACTCATAGACAAAGACATAAGAAATGATATTCAGAAGTTTCAAGGTTGCAGTTCTTACAATAGTGCAGAAAATCGATAATATATATATATAAAAGGCAAGATGTTTGTGTGTGTGTGTCTGTTTATCTGTCTGTATGTCCTTTCTACAAATTTTTATCCGATTCTCACCAAACTTCACACAAATATTCTTTAGGCTGAGTTTGAGCTCCAGGACTAGTTTTAAAGCTTTCATTACACCCGAGCAACGCCGGGCTATACTGCTAGTAAATGATAAATATACTTTTTCCATTTTGTCTTACAATTTCCTCTCTCTATGTGTGTGTGTGTGTGTGTGACAACCCTTGCTACATACTATCTTTACAAAAGTCAGACCAAACCAAAAATGGAGTATTGCTACCATATCTTCTTGGCCTTCAAATGCCAGAATCATAAATCCGCTCTATTGCTGAAGATGCTTGAAAAATAGTTGTTTCCTTGTACTACTCCAGTAAGTATCTGACTCCTCCTACTATGCTATATCTTTACAAAATTCAGATCAGACCAAAAATGAAAAATTGCTGCTCTATCTGAACTGGAAATGCTCAGTGCTCACTTGCCTGTTTTGATAGAGTTCAAAAGTATTTACATGGCCTTGTGGGTGATGAATATTTTCTACTCTACAACCCATATCTCCCAGATGAAATGTCATAAGCCTTGTGCTACTCTATTGCTATTTCCATGGCAAGTGTTCTGACGAGCTACATTCCTTGTCTCTACCATCCTTGGCCCTTGCAGCTGGAACCCACCATGCCTCATACACAAGGATGAATCATCCTCATTCCCTTCATATTCCATTAATAAGTTCCGTTTGGACAGCTTTGTCCCAAGAACACATGCTTTATGGAACAGAATCCTGGGAGAATGTTTTCTCAACCACTACAATCTTTGTTAACAGTTTCTTTTATCACACATCTCACCTGTGGAACTCTTCCAGCTTCTTGCTTTCTAATCAGCTTTGAGCTTCAAAAATCTAAATGCAATGTCAATCAATATGTTATGTTGTAATTTCTGTTCTTTTATCGTTTTCGCCTCTTAATGTTTTTTTCTTAAACTCAGTAGCTAGTTGTGCCCTAGTGGCTTTATTGCCTTGCTTGGAGTGGTGAATATACTTATCTGGAACTTGTCTCCTTTAACCGTTTCTTTTCTTCTCTCTATGCACCTTCTTGGGTTTGGGTGAAATTGGCGTTTTAAATTGTTACCATGTTTTTTTCCTTTTTTTATGCAGTATGGTTCACCCTTTACAAGGCTTAGGAGCCACTCAAGATAGGTGTTATATTAGGAGATAATTTCTATAGATAGGAGTGGAAGATAATGTCTAACCCTAGCCTTGAACAGGTTCAGATTGTAGTGATCAGGGAAACATCCTCTTGGGAGTTGGTTCCTCAGAGCAGTTGTTTCTAGGAAGAAGCTGTGAGAGTTGAAATTAATTCTCACTGTTAAAATACAGAAGGAATGTGAGTGGTTTTTTACCATGTGAGCATGTCCTTACTGTAGTTGTTCATCCGAGCACTTTCTGTGGTAGCACTGATACAGCAGCGAGAGGCTTGCTACATCCTGTGTATAGGAGAGAGGTTGGCGGGTGGAGAATAATTCATCATCTACAAGAGCTCAGAGACACTTTTAGACCCTATCGAGACTGGAAAGTGAGGTATGGGTAGATCCCACCCAAATATAGCAATAGTACCTTTTTTAGCTTGATCTGGCTCTTGTAAAGATAGAAGGTAACAGAAGTTAGGTGCTTATTTGCTTGTTTTCTTTGCAGTTTGTAACCATCACACTAAGACTTATCCCCAGTCACAGCTTTCAAAAGATATAGTTAGTCATTTTTAAACTTGTTCCTGTACATTGTGGTGCAGTGGATACTGACTTAGAACAAGAAATTGGAGACCTGAGTTCAAATTCCGGCTGAATTCATTGCATTCACTCATGAACAAATACCCTTGGGAAAGGTATCAATTTGTCACTTCTCCCTCCAGCTATGAGTTAAATAACAGGACAGATTGGGTTCTATATCCTTGGTTGGCAACCATTCTACCACAGAAAGTAATAGCAACTTACTGTGGGAAAATCTGCTACCCAGTCAGTCATGTCTTTTTCTAAAACATGATAGTTCATGCATGTATCATGTATCATGTATCATGCGTGTATCATGTATTATGTATCATGCATGTATCATGTATGGCACTTAACTGGCTGACTCCCTTAAATTGTGGTATGCACTGAAGTTAATAATGCATTTCATTTTCAAATCTGATTTATATTGGCAGGCCTGAAATCCAAGACAAACCAGTCACCTTGGATATCTTGTCACTGATTCGAAGACTATATTCTTTTGATTAAACAGCCAACTTTAAAAAGATTTTTGCAAGTGTTTACCTGGTTGAAAGTTGGCCAAATTGGGTCTGGTTGACAGATGACATTTCACATTTTATCTAAAGCGTTTTCTTTAAACGTGTAACAGTTTCAGAAACAATTTTCACTAAATGAAAACATTTTACTTATTGTCTCTGTTTTTTTATCAGCCATTGTAAAAATCATGAAATATGCAGACAAACACCAGGAAAAAGTTACACTAAACGAATTATTCAATCTCAAACTGAGCTAAATGATAATGACTGAACCTTGATTTGTGGGGGTTAAGAGTTTAGGAAAGCATCCATGTAGGAGTCACAAAGTGGCATTTACTCTGTTGCATCAACTCTGCTCCATTTACCAGTGTAATTTAACACAGGGGTTGCCAGACCATGAAAATTATGATTATATTTATGAGTTTCGCCCAGAATTAACTTTAGCCCCAATACATGTTCAAACCTTGGGAGCCTCATTAACCATTTATCCTGACTGGAGAATACTCTTGGCGTGATCAGTGATGATAAAATGATACTAGTTTTGTTTTTGACTGAAAGCCACAAGCCAATTGAGCCAGATAAGAGTAGAGATCAATTGCAAGGTTTTGATCATCTTGGCTCAAAATATTAACTTGTTTGACATTCATTTGTGCAATGAACAGCTATGTCTAGCTCATAGCATCTCATTTGAATTAAAATTCCAGCTTTATTGAAGTATGGTTTTATATGACAATCTCACAAAGAATGGTAGCAAAGTTTGTATCTCATTTGATTTGTGTGTTAAATTGCCCAACTTTTTATATTGCACCTTCTGATGAAATATAAAACAAATTTAAAAACCTTTAAAGATGTAACATGTTTCACTATTTTTGAGGCTGGATTGAAAAGTTCATAAGCTGACTATGAAAGTGTGAAGATAGAGTTGAAATTAATGCATGCATTAATTTCAACTCTTTTTATTAATAACTGCATTAATAATATTTTCTTTCTGGGTAATCAGACATCTGACTGTTGAAAGAAGACTTCAAATGTAACTAGACTTCTCTTGAAAATGAACAAAATTTGACATCATGAAGTATCTGCAGGAAAAGGGTTTAGCCCCCTAGGATATTTATGCTGACATAGTTGCTGCACGAGGTGATGATGTTCCAGTTTTATCAACGTTGCAAAAGAGGGAAGCTGAATTTATGAATATTAGGGAGTACTTGAGTACTAAGATCTGGATGTCCTGTGACTGTCACCACCATGGAAAACATTGATCATATTCACCGCATCGTGATGGATGACAGACAATTGACTATGAATCAAATAACCAATGCTAATAGCATATCCTATGTGAGTGGAGAATATTATGCCCAATATGCACTTGGCGTGATGACGGTTTCAGCTCAGTAGGTGCCATGTCTTCTGATACCTGATCAGAAGCACACCAGGTTCATCATATCACAGAAAAATCCAACATTGTTTGAGGTCAATTCAGCTAGTTTCTATGAATGTTTTTTACCCTAAGATAAGTTTTCGGTTCATCACTTTGAGCTAGAGCAGTGGTTCTCCAACTATTTTAGGATTTTTTTGCATAGCGGTCTCTTTATAATGTTTCAGATGGCTTGCAGACCCTTTTATACTAAGCACAGTCAACATATAGGCTACTGAAAGAAAACATTTTTGGCAAATAAATATTTATTCAAAAAATAACAACTCAAAAAATATTGATTCAAAAAATGGCAACCAATTTCTATTGAAACAAAAACAAAATAGAACTAAGGGAGGTAACTCAAGAAATAAAAATAATGTCTACAAAAGGAAAAAGGAGGTAAATAAGGGAGAGTTGGAGATGAAGAGATATAATCTCCCTTTTCAACAACAATGCTGCCATTATGATTTGGTAACAATCTCAAATAGCCAATAATTTCAACTAAGTGGCCTCTTCGCAGTCCCCACAAAACCCCTTCCCAGACCCCTTGGGTACCATTGACCCTAGTTTGAGAACCGCTGAGCTAGAGACAAAGAGACAAGTCATGCAATGGAAACACTTCCTCCTCACCTACCTCAGATGAAGCCAAGGGTGTTTCATCTGCAGGGAAGGTGATGACTTCAGCCTTTTGAGATACAAAAGTCATTGTATTTATTGACCATCTTCAAAAGGGCCACATCATCAAAGGAGAGTACTATGTCAATTTGTCGTGGCAACTATGAAAGGCTATAAAGACCAAATGCCCAGGAAAACTGATGAAAGGGAACTTGTTTCATCAGGAGAATACTCCAGCACACAAGTCCTTGGTTTCGATGGCTGTTGTGCGTAACTGTGGATTTGAACTGGTTGAGCATCCTTCCTATTTCTGTGATTTGACTATAATCTGTTCCCCAACATGAAAAAGCACTTGGATGGAAACCAGTATCACAGTGATGATTATGATGTCATATCCGCGGTTGATTTCCTATTTTTGGATCAACAAGATAAACAGTCTTCTTTGAAAAGTCAGATGTCAGTTCATCTGGAAAGGCAATGATGCACTTATTAATAAAAAAGAGTTGAAATAAATGCAAGATTTTACAGCTCTCATGTCACTCTTTTATGGTCAGCCTATGAACTTTTCAGCCACATCCACTGTACCACAACGCACATTAATAAAAGAGTTAAAATAAATACATGCAACATTTCACAGCTCTCATGTCACTCTTTCATGGTCAGCCTATGAACTTTTCAGCCACATCCACTGTACCACAACGCACATTAATAAAAGAGTTAAAATAAATACATGCAACATTTCACAGCTCTCATGTCACTCTTTCACGGTCAGCCTATGAATTTTTCAGCCACATCCACTGTACCACAACGCACATTAATAAAAGACTTAAAATAAATACATGCAACATTTCACAGCTCTCATGTCACTCTTTCACGGTCAGCCTATGAACTTTTCAGCCACATCCACTGTACCACAACGCACATTAATAAAAGAGTTAAAATAAATACATGCAACATTTCACAGCTCTCATGTCACTCTTTCACGGTCAGCCTATGAATTTTTCAGCCACATCCACTGTACCACAACGCACATTAATAAAAGAGTTAAAATAAATACATGCAACATTTCACAGCTCTCATGTCACTCTTTCACGGTCAGCCTATGAACTTTTCAGCCACATCCACTGTACCACAACGCACATTAATAAAAGAGTTAAAATAAATACATGCAACATTTCACAGCTCTCATGTCACTCTTTCACGGTCAGCCTATGAATTTTTCAGCCACCATCCACTGTACCACAACGCACATTAATAAAAGACTTAAAATAAATACATGCAACATTTCACAGCTCTCATGTCACTCTTTCACGGTCAAAAGCCTATGAACTTTTCAGCCACATCCACCTGTACCACAACGCACATTAATAAAAGAGTTAAAATAAATACATGCAACATTTCACAGCTCTCATGTCACTCTTTCATGGTCAGCCTATGAACTTTTCAGCCCACCCTTGTATTTAGCTCTATCAGAAATGTAGAAAGTAGAAATGAAGAGTTGTTTTAATTTTTAAATTTTATGTTATTTTCTTTTTATTGGTTTGCATACAGTGTGTGTTCCTTTTATAGTCTTAGTGTGTATGTACCATATATATTCATGTATAAACCTACTTCATGCATAAATGATATGTGCAGAATATTTTTGTGTAAAACCACATTGTTTTTCATATAACTTGTATATAATGCGACCCCAGCTTCTAAGCAATATTATTATCTCTACTCTTGTATAGTGTAGTTCTATGACACAGGATCAGTATATGTAGTGTAATTTTTCAAATTTTTGTCACTAAGGTTACATAATATTTGCTTGCTTTGAGTGACATTGAAGGTCTTGTATGATGGTAACACTAAATATTTGTCAGACCAGGCAGCTGATAATTATCTGACAGTGAGCAAGTTTATTGTTATGAATCAAAGAACAAATATAAACACCATATATATTCATGTATAAGCCTACTTCGACAATAGTGCAACTCTTACATTCTTTGATGAAAAACCAGAGCTTTTCATTTGTGTATAATACGAACCTAGCTTCTGATCAATATTAGTAGATTTACCATAGTCAAATATTGTAGTACTTGGCATCATCCTGGAATATTTTATAGCACATAAATGGTTGTAATTCTTTTTTGTACAAAGCTAACCCAAAATGGCGAGAAAAAACACTTACAGGAAAATATGTTATGAAGAATTAAATACTGTACTTTTGTTTTTGTTCATTCCTGACTACAGCAACTCCTTTACCCTGGACCTGCTTCCTACATAGCCAAAGTATTTTCCTTTTTGTCACTATATGAAGAGCAAAACATCATCCACTATGTCAGTCAATTAAGTGCCATACATGATACTTTCTTAGGTGATCATGTCTAAAAGAAACAGAGCAGAGGATTTTTCCACAGTAGATTGCTATTACATCCTGCAGTAAACTGGTTGCCAACCAAGTCTCTCCTGCTATTTAATCCATAGCTAGAGGGAGAAGCAATGGATTAATATCTTTTCAAAGGGTATTTGCGCATAAGCGAATGCAGCAAATTCATCGGATCTCTGATTGCCAATATCCATAACACTGCAACTCACACCTACAATGTATGCCACGTAAAATCAACAAATGTCTTAAATAAATTAAGAACTAGATTTTTTCCTATATTAAATTTGCATTTCTCTTCATCTCATAAATCTTTGTATTGCTGAGGTATTGCCTTTAAAAGGAAAACCTTTTTTGTCGGGCTACTGACACATAATGCAGGGTGTACTATCAGTTCGAATTCCAGTTGAAGCCATTGCATTCACTTACGTGCAAATACCCTTGGGAAAGGTATTAATCTGTCTCTTCCCTCCAGTTATAGGTTAAATAACAGGACAGATTGGGTTCTATAGCCTTGGCTGGCAACCAGTCTACTGCGGAAAGTAATGGCAACCTACTGCAGGATAATCTTTTTCCCAGTCAGTCATATCTCTTTCAAGACATGATCACCCAAGCGTGTTTTACGTATGGCAATTAACTGACTGAAACAACAACTATCAATTGCACCCTGTATGATGACATAGACATATCCAAAAAAACTTTTAGGGGCTTTTCTTTCTCATCAGGATGTGCGTTGTGGTGCAGTGGATATTGGCTCGGAATGACAAATCGGGGAACCGAGTTCAAATTCCAGTTGAGTTCATTGCATTCACTTACGCGCAAATACCCTTGGGAAAGGTATTAATCTGTCTCTTCCCTCCAGTTATGGGTTAAATAATAGGACAGATTGAGTTCTATAGCCTTAGCTGGCAACCAGTCTACTGCAGAAAGTAATGGCAACCTACTGTGGGATAATCTTCTGCCCAGTCAGTCATGTCTCTTTCGAGACATGATCGCCCAAGCGTATTTCACGTATGGCACTTAGCTTACTGACTATCAGTTGAGGTACATATATTGGGTTAAAATAATTCAAGTCATTCTAAGTAAAAAGTACTCTACACACATTTGCTTTATTTTCCTAGAAACTGAGGTTGTTTAAATATGTGCTGAGTTTTTGCATAATGGTCACCAAAAATTCATGATTTTTAACCTCTTCAAAAATATTACCTTTTTTTTTTTTTTATAATCATATCACCCCAAGTAAGGCATTTTACTGCCACTGTTGTGCAGGGGGTTACATAGGAGGAAAGTTTTGAGAAATAGTGACAGGTTATAAGGGGTGTCAGGAAGTGGGCAAGAGAAGGATGAGATTACTGATGAGAGTGGAGTGGACGGAGAAAGGAGCATGAGAGAGAGAGAGAGAGAGGATACAGGTTAGTGAGATAGGAGATGACTATATATATATATATATATATAGTCATCTCCTATCTCACTAACCTGTATATATATATATAATAATCATATCACCCAAGTAAGGCATTTTACTGCCACTGTCTTGCAGGGGATTACATAAGAGGAAAGTTATGAGAAAAAGTGACAGGTTATAAGGGGTGTCAGGAAGTGGGTGAGAGAAGGATGAGAATACTGATGAGAGTGCAGGGGCCGGAGAAAGCATGAGAGAGGATGCAGTGAGATAGGAGCTGACTATCGACTTTACATTAAAATTCTTGGAGATTGCAGCTGTCGGGGAAGCAAGTAAACGGAAGGGAATTCCACAGAAAATAACTAATCATAAAAACCTCACATTATACTTGAGGACAAATCAAGGAGTCGAGCTCAAATTCCAGTTGATTTCCTTGCATTCAGTTACGCACAAATATCCTTGAGAAAGGTATTAATTCGTCTCTTTCCTCCAGTTATGGGTTAAATAATAGGACAGATTGGGTTCTATAGCTTTGGCTGGCAACCAGTCTACTGCAGAAAGTAATGGCCACCTACCGCAGGATAATCTTCTGCCCAGCCAGTCATGTCTCTTTCGAGACATGATCACCCAGAGCGTGTATCACGTATGGCACTTAATTGAATGTTATATGGTATATGTGTTTATATGTATTATGCATAGATACTTAGAACTATCTTGGTTTATATCAAGGTACCTGGTAAGCTCAATGGGAGTGATGGAACTCACTGCCTTTGATAAGGTACCTATCAAGGACGTGCATTCTGGTGCAGTAGATATCGACTTGGAACAAGAATTGGAGAGACGAGTTCAAATTCCAGTTGAGTTCATTGCATTCACTTACGCACAAATACCCTTGGGAAAGGTATTAATCCATCACTTCTCCCTCCGGCTATTGATTAATTAGCAGGACAAATTGGGTTCTATAGCCTTGGCTGGCAACCAGTCGACCGCATAAAGTAATGGCACCCTACTGCAGGAAACTCTTCTGCCCAGTTATTCATGTCTCTTTCGAGACGTGGTCGCCCAAGTGTGTATAACATATGGCGCTCAACTGACTGACCTATTAAGGAGAAACAAAACACGCGCCTCAGCACCAATCTAGATATCTCACATCTGCTTGTCTCTGGGATTCTCAGCATTGTTAGCATGAGTCATTGTGATGTTGTGTTATCTGTACATGACTATAATCTCAGTATGGGCATTGTAGACGACATCTATTGTTACTAGGGTGTGCAGGTGGTGTAATGGTTAGTGACCTGTGATGTGAAATTGAAGAGTGTAGTTCAAATTCCAATTATTTGGTTAAATTAATTTATTTTATTTTCATTTATTTTTATTTTATAATCATATCACCCCAAGCAAGGCATTTTATTGCCACTGCTGTGCAGGGGGTTACATAGGAGGAAAGTTACGAGAAAGAGTGACAGGTTATAAGGGGTGTCAGGAAGTGGGTAAGAGAACTTAGTCTGCATGCGTTAATATTCCCATATTCATTTTTTTTCTATTATCATAGTGTTCTGTCCACTTTGCACCATACTTGATCCAAACTCTCTCTTAGTCGACTCTCTGCTTCTGAGCAGAGAGGAACTCAGACAAGGCTCCACCGAAGAGTAGAGTTTCATCTTTTTTTTGTTCTTTTTTATGCTCATATCGTCCCAAGCAAGGCATTTTACTGCCACTGTTGTGCAGGGGGTTACATAGGAGGAAAGTTATGAAAAAGAGTGACAGGTTATAGGGGGTGTCAGAAAGTGGGTAAGAGAAGGATTACTGTGGTCACAAAGTGAGGGGTCAGTTTATATATTGATTGTAATGCAGAAATGATCCCTCTCTTTATATACACATTATAATAGTATAGAAATTTCTTTTTTATAATCATATCGTCCCAAGCAAGGCATTTTACTGCCACTGTTGTGTAGGGGATTACATAGGAGGAAAGTTATGAGAAAGAGTGACAGGTTATAGGGGGTATCAGGAAGTGGGTAAGAGAATACTGATGAGAGTGGAGTGGACGGAGAAAGAAGCATGACAGAGAAGATGCAAGTAAGAGAGATAGGAGATAACTATTGACTTTACATTTAAATTCTTGGAGATTGTAGCTGTTGGTGAAGCAAGTAAACAGAAGGGAATTCCACAGGCAGAAAGTGCGAGAAAAGAAGCTACTGGAGTAGAATTTGCGTTTACATTTTATTGGTTTCACAGTAAAAAGGTGGGACCTAGTTACTAATCACATGGCTCGATTAAATTCATACATAGGGGGCACCAGAGAGCTAAGTTCATCTGAGCAGAAGTTGTGAAAATATTTGTAGAAGAGACACTGTGAAGCCACATTGGGCCAGTGAAAAAGTGACTGTATCTGAGTGGCCAAGTCAGGATCGATCACGTTACAGATTCTCTGTTGGATTTTGTCAAGGACCCCTAGGTGGATAGCAGGGGCACCCGACCAGCCCAAATACTCTTTGAAAAACTATGAATCCATCTCTTCTCCCTGCAGCTAGAGGTTAAATAGCAGGGCAAACGGGGCTCTGTAGCCATGATTAGCAACTAGTCTAGGAGAAGAACAATTCTTAATTCAACAACCAGGATATATGTATCAGTTTTGTTGTCGCTGTTTAAACATTAACACCATAAAGTGATCATGTGATGTTTTACTCAGCCAAGAAAAGCAAAACAATTGAAAAATAAGACATTATTATTTACATGTAGACTATCATCCTCATTTTTGTTGTTCATCAGGTGCTTGTTAATTGAGGTAACCTTCAGGGAATTCTAATCTGAAGATTTTATTCGCTCTGTTGGTTTAGAATACACTCATTCTGCTAACCATGTCTAAATTTTATTTAGTACTGACTAGTTTCAACTAAGTGGTGTAGCATGTCACTACATCCTTTGTGGTTTGAACTGTTGTTTAGCGAACTACGGTTGTCTCTTTGCAGTGGATTGCTTTGGCTGTCTTCATATAAGTCTTGATTTCTCACTGAAAGTCAAAACCATCTTTTCAATAAGCAAAGGTTTTTTTTTGTAATAATAGCACAAAATATGGGGCCTGTATCGACCAAACTTTATTATCTCCAGCAAAGAAACGTTGTTTATCACGAGTGGTTTAATTCATTTGTTAAATGGCATATCAAATCCGTATAGGTCATTTAATGCCGAATTGTAATTTTCTTGAGTGCTTTAAAGTAATAAAAAATGATATATGTTATTCTGCTTTCACAATTGAATACATGGTAGATAATTCTCAGCCTTTGTGCTTTATGTTAAAATTTTGTTGAAGTTATATTTTGGAATACAGTTTGATTTCTTGAAGAAATTGTGAGATATAATATGGAATACTGTCATGAAAGAATTCTTTATTGTTGTTTGATTTTGTAATGCTGAAATTTAAACATTTTGAAAACAATTTTATGGCTTCAACTAAATATATTTTGAATGCAATTGTATACCTTCAGCCACAGATAAAATGTATTGGTCATTTTAGTATAAAATATATTGTTTGTAATTACACTATAAATATGTAGTGCTAGTAATTTTTTTATATAAAAATGTATTCCTGGAATTTTTACTATAAATTTTATACTTTGATAGTGTTTTTTTTGGGGAGGGGGGATATTTGCTCATAGCTGGGACCCTAACAGGTCAGGGTGGACCTGGGAACAACAGCAGTTAAGAGGTGGTCTCTGACTACTCAAAGCTTCCAATCTCCCAATCAGAGACCTTACTGCCAGTTGTAGTTTACCATCATACCCAGGACAAGGAATGAGAGAACTTTCTACTCCAGGTTTCTTGAAGCCATCTAGTCTGGTGTTCCTGCTATTTATCTCAAAATTCTTTTTTTTTCTAATTGTTTCACCCCAAGCAAGTTGGTACCGCCATTGATGTGCAGGGGGCTACATAAGAGTAAAAGTTTAGACAGGATGAGAGTGAAGAGAAAGACAAATCAGTTACAGGGGATGTCAAAAAAAGGGCAAGAGAAGGACGGAAACACAGGTGTGAAAACAGTTGTGAAGGTAGAGAGAAGGGAAAAAATATACAGGGTGAAGTAGAAAAAACTGGAATCAAGTGGATAATAGATGGGTATTGACATTGCATTTAAATTCCTGGAGGTTGTAGGCATCAGGAAAGCAAGAATTCCACAGATGGGAAGTGCGAGAAAAGAAGCTGATGGAGTAGAATTTGGTTGACCCTTTTTTTTAATCGTTTCACCCCAAGCAAAGCAGTACTGCCACTGATGTGCAGGGGGCTACATAAGAGAAAAAGATTAGATAGGAGGAGAGTAAAGAGAAAAAACAAACTTGTTACAGGGGGTGTCAGAGAAGGGAGCAAGAGAAGGATGGAAATACAGGTGTGAAGACAGTTCCAAAAGTAGAGAGAAAGGAAAAGATATACAGGGTGATTCAGAAAGAACTGGAGTCAAATGGATAAGAGATGGGAATTGACTTTGCATTTAAATTCCAGGAGGTTGTAGCCGTCAGGAAAGCAAGTATATGGAAGAGAGTTCCACAGATGGGAAGTGCGAGAAAAGAAGCTGATGGAATAGAATTGCCGGCTGCATTTGGTTGATCTAACTGTAAATGGGTGTGACCTTGTTGCCAGTCTGGTTGCCCAAGTAAATTCTTGTGGCTGGGGCACCAGTGACTTACTGGCTTTTCAGTTTCAGTTACTTTCTCATCATTCTAATGTAGCTTTCCTGTTCCAGTTTTATAAATATTTTCATGTCAATTGTGTTAATGAGCTGTCTTCTTTGGTAGCTCAGTACTGGGCATGACAATAAACTGCATCTGGCAGCAAGGCCTCTGATTGGGAGATTGCGAGGAGCATGGAACTACCTCTTAGTTGCTGTTGTTCCCAGGTCCACCCTGACCCGGAGTGGTAGCACCTGTTAGGGTCCCAGCTATGGGCAAATAGTTAACCCCCAAACTGGGGTGAAAATACTATGAAAGTATAAAAATACACTTTTATAGAA
This sequence comes from Ascarosepion bandense, assembly GCA_037127315.1. Classification (NCBI taxonomy): domain Eukaryota; kingdom Metazoa; phylum Mollusca; class Cephalopoda; order Sepiida; family Sepiidae; genus Ascarosepion; species Ascarosepion bandense. The sequence goes on from JBBBDQ010001389.1 coordinate 4,344,060, forward strand.
ATATATATACAAAAATACTTTTATAGAAAAATATACATTTTTGAAAGAAAAATATTACCAACAGTACATTTTTTAAGAAAAAATTATTACCATAACACATTTTTGAAGGAAAAAAAATTATTCTCAGCAAAACATTTTTGAATACAAAACTGGAAGACATTTTCAATTTTCTAAAATAAAAAAAAAATTAAACAAAAAAATTTTCATTAAATTATGACTAAATCAACCTTCTTACTTTAACCAAACATTAAAAAATACCCTAAAACCCCTTTTTTTTTGGCATTAAATAATCCACAGAGGTTGATATACCGTTAAACAAAACTCAAAATTAAACTCTTTGGTAGCTTGACTTAATGAATTTAAGCATAGTGCTAGATTGGCAAATAGGTCTCATTTTTCTGTAAAAATATCTAGATCATAAGTTCTATTTTTAAAATTTCTTCTGTCACATTTCTCATATGTGAAAATCTCTTCTGGCTTCTTACTTTCCTGTCAACTACAATCTTCAAAACTTCAAATGCAGCATCAACTGACACCTTCTGTCTTTCTGAATCCTGTTCTTTTATTGTTCTTTTTCTTCACTAATGTTTTCTTATTTTCCTTCATGTCCAGTTATCCCTTGTGTCTTAGTGGCATTATCGCCTTTCCTGGGGTGAAATGATAAAAACAAAAAGCAACTCTTCTTTATTCTACACCCACAATATTACATGAATTCAGGAACACACCTGCTTGTACCTGGTAATGAACTTGAAATTACTGTCACCAAATTCACAAACCAACACTTTAATCCACGAGGCTATTGTCCTGGGGGACAGTCCTGAGTGTAGAACTTGGAATCTTGAACCTAACCTGCTTGCTGATGAGTGCAGCTGCTGGTGCTTGTCATGCTTAATTGCACTCGCTGAAGCTTCTCCATTGTACTACAACTCAACTGTATTGTTCCAATTCTAAAATTTCTGTTGAAGTTTAATATATAACGAAAGCTGTTAAATTTTTTTTTTTTTTTAATCATATCACCCCAAGCAGGGCGATAACGCCACTGATGCGCAGGGGGCTACGTAAGGGTAAAAAGAATGGAAAAGAGAAAGCCGAAAACCACATCCTAAACAGGAAACAAGGGATGAGCCTCTTCACCTGTTCAATAGATGTGGCTGGAGTGTGAACCGGGCGATAGTTTAGTCTATCTACTCCAATTGAAAAAAAAATTAAAAAAGAAAAGAGTGCAAAGATTGGAATAAAGAAAACCGGAAACCGCATCCTAAACAGGAAACAAGGGATGAGCCTCTTCACCTGTTCAATAGATGTGGGTGGAGTGTGAACCGGGCGATAGTTTAGTCTATCTACTCCAATTGAAAAAAAAGAAAAAAAGAAAAGAGTGCAAAGATTGGAATAAAGAAAACCGGAAACCGCATCCTAAACAGGAAACAAGGGATGAGCCTCTTCACCTGTTCAATAGACGTGGGTGGAGTGTGAACCGGGCGATAGTTTAGTCTATCTACTCCAATGTAAGGTTTCACCTTCTCGTTCCTTATTTAATCATTCTGTTGAATTTAGTCTGTATTTTTAACTCATGTTATCAAATGTACTTATAAAGGCTATTTAACTATTCTTCTTCTTCTTCTATGTGCCCTGTCCTTTCAGGACGTAGGTGATCATGACCTTCCACTTCTCCCTATCTCTGGCAGCTCTCAGCTCATTTTCTCTTGTAACATCACGCAACCCTCGTTCTGCCATCCACCTGCTCAGGCCCTTCAAGTATGTTATCCGCTGCTTTCCTCTGTCTCTTTTTCCCTCTATCTGGCCTGTTAGTATCAGGTTCTCCATGCCCGCCTTCCTCATTGCATACCCCAAGGACTTTAGCTGTCTCTTCCTGATGCTCAATATTAATTTCTTTTTTATTTCCATCCTCTCCAAAACCGCATCATTGCTCACATGCTTGGTCCGTGATATTTGCAGCATCCTTCTGTAGAACCACATTTTAGTTGCTTCAAGTTTTTCCTTCATCTGTGATGATACCATCCAGCATTCACCGCCATATTGAATAACTGATATCACATAGCAATCTAGTACTCTCTTCTTTGTTTCTAGTGAAAGTTTCCTGTCTCTTAATACTTTACTCAGCTTCTGGAACGTGTCCTTCGCCTTGCAAATTCGCCTTCAGATCTCTGTGTTACACTTTTCGTTTTCTGTTAGAACACTTTCCAGGTATTTAAATTTTTGTACCTGGTTGATTTTAATATCCTCCACCTGTATTTGGCATTTTGGGCTGAGCTAGTTTTAAATGAAAGAAAAAAAATAAATTGGCAAACTTGGACTTTTGTATTGGAAAAAAAAATGTAGGTTAAAAGGACGGCTTTTTTCATTGACGCTGCTATTATTATTTTAATTACCTTCTGTTCACAGAAATGTTTATTCTTTTAACAGTGAATATTTAGAATTGTAATAAAACCTAAAAATATGAAAGTGAATAAACATTATTTATTTATTATTTATTTATTAGATTGTTTATTTACGCTATTAGATTATTTATTGGAAAGGTTGGCAAAACGTTGGCTAATTATCAACTGATTTGAACTTTATGGATACTAAGGATTTCTTAAAGTTGCGTTGTGGTGCAGTGGATATCGACTTGGAACGCGACATCAGGGTGCCAAGTTCGAATTCCAGTTGAATTCCTTGCATTCACTTACGCGCAAATACCCTTAGGAAAGGTATTAATCCATCTCTTCCTTCCAGTTATGGGTTAAATAACAGAACAGATTGGGTTCTATAGCCTTAGCTGGCAACCAGTCTACCGCATAAAGCAATAGCAACCTACTGCGAGATAATTTTCTGCCCAGTCAGTCATGTCTCTTTCGAGACATGATCGCCCAAAGCGTGTATCACATATGGCACTTAACTGACGATTCACATATTTTAATAATTTAGTAAATGTTGATGAATTTATGAATAAGTGTTGTTTTCATATTTAATTCTTTATAAATTGGTAAATTATAAATATTATCTGAAAGCGCTTATCGAGGGTGGGCCGGAGGCTGATCATCTCTGGTCGGGTTGGTGCAGTGAGGGGGGTATGATGTTGAAAGACTCGAAACCCCCTAGTAATCTTCGCGATGACATCACTGACGACACCCTCTAGCGCCCCCATTACAGTGTGTATGTTTGAAATTGCATTGCATTAGTTTTAATTGTATTATTTTTTAGAAACTTGTAAATAAAAAATTGAATTAATGAACGGTGTTTAATATTTTTGTCATAAATTTTCAAGAACAGAAAAATATATAAACTCATTTTCATCAAGTTTTATTTTAATCATTGTTTTTTAACGCAATAAACATTGCTGAAGAGTGAAGGTAGTTAAAATAATAATAGTGGTGTCAAGGGAAAAATGCTTCTTTTGACAGTTTTTTTCTCAGCACAAAGGCCCAAGTTTTATAGTAAATCAAATAATTGTACTTGTGCATAATATTTGAAAAATCTTTTTTGAAAGTTCCGAGAATAATGGAAATAAACTTTAAAATATTAATATATATTGTTTTATAATAATATATATTATTATACATTATATTAATACAATATTATTCATTAGCTAATGATTATCTACATATCACCCTTTTTATTTATTTTTTATTTTTTGTTTCCTTCCTTTTTGTAAATTTGTGTATGGGCACACAAATTTTCCTCTGAGATTAGAATTAAAATTTATTAAGCATTTTATCGAAGAGCCTTTTCAGTTTCTTTAAACTGACAATCTTATATATCTATCCTGAGCAACACCATCTGTTTCATAAAATATGGCTTGACCATTCTTCAGCTGAATATCAATTTCACTTAGTATCATAAAGTGCAATGAATCAATAAGTTTGTAGCCTGGCACGAAGATGTCATTTGAATATTGATTTGGAATATTGAGCACTGCATGGACAAGAAAGGAAATTATTTTGAAAATATTATTGTAAAAAAATAAATACTTTTTCATCATTAGGCTGTAGAGACTTATTATTTACAATAAATTGTTGATAACCCCTGAAGAGTGGACAGACAGGTTCGCCTATAAAACTCTGAAGTGGGGATATTGAAAGTAACATCAATCAGCTAAGTGACAAGGGATGCTGAAGGTAATATCAATCAGCTAAGTGACAAACTTTTACTCACATTAATTATATATATATATATATATATATATATATATATATATATATATATATATAATTTTCAGACCAAGAACTTTTAAGCAGTCCTTCATGTCTGTATATCAGTGGGTGCTGAAAACTTTCAAACTTTTCAGCACCTCCCCCTCAAGCAGTATTATATTATGATAGAGTGAGAGAGAAATGTATTGTAGAGTATCAATTTTTGAACACTAACTTAGGTTTTTAACAGATTCATTTATTCTCTCACGATTCAACTTATATCTAGATTAGATTCTAGATACCCGCTCATTGGCTTATGTTTAATGAACTGTAAACCGAAGATTTTAGCAGATGAAACCTTTATTGTTAAGTTGTTTCGAGAAGACCAATAATTATGTATATGTTCTTTGTGCGGGTAAAGACGTGGCTCATTTCCTAAAACGTTGGCTGTAAATTAGTGCAAGTTACCGGCATTGATTGGACCATAATTATTTGGTGGGTTTCGTTGAGCCAACGTGTTTATTATATGAGCTATGTTTTATTTCCTGGTGTGAGTGGGTGCTTTTATGACTGTGCGTGTATCTGTGGAGGACAAACTGCGTACGGTCCTTCCTGGCTGTATGTGATATTGATTGGGTCAGAGCAGAGTGGGTGAATAAGCCAAGCAGGTAGCAGCAGCAGCAGCCGGCCTGATTCGTTATGTGCGTCTGGGTTGGGCCGGCAGTCGAGTGACTCACATACTCACTTTCTACCCATCTCTCTTTCTCTTTTTCTTCCTTTGTCTCTTTTTTTCTCTCTCAATACCTCATTTTTTTACTCTCTTACCATCAGTTCATTCATTCATTATTTTCTCTCTCTTTCACACAAACTTGATTATTTCTCCTTATTTTTTTTATTGTTTTTTCCCTTCTTCTCTCTCTTTTTTTTTCGTTCTCTCTTGGTTACTCTTTAAGGTTTTCTTCTATCATTTTGTTTTTTTTCTTTTCTCAATTACTCACTCTCAGTTGCTCTCTATTGGAAAGTTTCCCTCTCCTTCTGATTGTCTTTCTCCCTCTCTCTGTTAATTTATTTTCTTCCGATCTCTCTCTCTCACTCTCTGTTACTCTTTAAAGCTCTTTTTTCTCTTTCTTGTTGGGTTTGTTTCTCTCTCTCTCTCTCTCTCTCTCTCTCTCTCTCTCTCTCTCTCTGTTTGAGTCTTTAAAGCCTTTTCTTTTTTATTTCTTTTCTTTCCTCTTCTTCTCTCTCGGTTATATTTTGTGTAAAATACTTTCCTCTTTTTATTGCTTTTTTTCATTCCCCTCTCTCTCTTGATTAAAATTTTCCTCTCTTATATTGCCTTTCTTCTTTCCTCTCTTTCTTATTTCTCTTCTCTTTTCTCTTTCAATTATTCTTTCAAAATTTCCTCTCTTTCTTCCTCCATCTCTCAATCACTCTTTCTTTATATAAAGCTTTTCTATCGTTTTCTTTTTTTGGGTGGGGGTCACTACGTATGAAAGTAAAAAACATTTTTTATTCTTTTTTTTATTTTCTTTTAAAACTGTTTACGACTGACTGGAGTGAAATTGATATTCAGCTGGAGACCCGAGTTTGTAGCCTTGTGCCAGACTAAATTACTTCGACAACATTCATGTTTTTCTCTTTTTTTGTCTCCTTTCTCTCTTTTTCATGTTCTTGTCATTCACACTTTTTTGTAGCTATCGTCCGCCCACTCTCTCTTTGAACAACACGTCTCACTTTCTTAAAACCTTTTTCTTTGCTTTTTTTATTTCGAATCTTTTTCATTTTTTTATTTTATCTTTCTTCCCCAACTTTCCCTTTCCTAAGAACACCTACCCACCCTTCCAACCTCACCTCTAGCTCTGACCTGTTATCTTTCTTCATCCCCCACCAGCCTCATCTCTCCTCTCTCCCACCTTTCTCAGCGTCTACCCAACCTCTTCCAATTCGGACCCACCCTTTCTTTTTCTCCCTATCCACTTCATTATTTTACAAACCTCTCCATGACCAGCCCTACTCTGACACGTAGCCTCACCTACCCACCCTGCCTTCTTTTCTTCTCACAAGCCCCACCCTATAATATAAGGAAGAGAAGAAAAGATGGAGTGGGTGTGAATAGGGAGATGGCGGGGTGGGGAAGAGAGTGGGGAAGGTGAGTTTGACCCCCTCACCCTTCATTTCCTCCTCCCTTCCCTTACATCTTTCCATGGACTTCTTCCCCACCCACTACGCCATCGTGTCTGACCAGTTCACTGTCTACTCTCTAGGTTTGGCTTGGTGATAGTTGAACCACTGCTACAAGAGAAAAAGAGAACAATAATGAACAGATGGACAGTCTGAAGTTGGCTGGAGTTCCACCCTGTCACTGGCCCCACCGCTAACGCCACACATCCGTTTACCCACCCATTCATTCAGTCAGCTACTACTACAGGTACCATTCGACAACTACCTGCACACAATAATCTTAGATATTATGATGTTGGAATTATTATTACTACTACTACGGTTATTATTATTATTATTGTCGTTATTATTACGTTGATTATTATTATTTTTATTAATATTAGGTTGAAAATGTTATTATTGTTGTTGTTATGTTGATGTAGAAATAATTATTTTTATTACTACTACTATTATTATTATTATTATTATTAATAATACTCCCTCTAGTCTACACAAGTACAATTTTGATGCTATCAATAAAACGTTTTTTTAATTATCAGCAAAATATTCGATAATGTATCTTTTTGTTGTGATTCAAATTAGGAAATTATTTTTTATTATTCTTATCATTATTATTATTTTAACTATAATATAATTAATTTTTATTGTAATTGGTATTATTAATCAATATTTAACTATTATTATTATTATTATTATTATTATTATCACTTTAAATATTTTATTACAATTATTATTATTTTATTCATTCCTAATTGTAGTCTCTCTATCCTAATTTTAATGCTATGTCGTCTCAGGGCATAGGTGATCATGGCTCTACACAGCTTCCTTTTCTTTATTACTTGTGAATTTTTATTATTTCTTGGGAGATAGTAGAATGGTTTCTCATTGCCTTGGCTATGATTTTGAATTCAGACTTGTTCTTCTCTTAGACTGGCTGCTACTCAAGGCTAGGGAACATAGTCTACACTGGTATTTAACTCTTAGCTGGAAAAGTGGATGAGGAAATAGATTAATGTCTTTCAAAAAGGCATTTGAGGGAAAGTGAAATACAGTAGATGAAGCTGGAATTTGAACCCAGCTCGCTGATTCCACTTTCTAGACTGATAACTGTTATGTTACCTGCACATGCAGAAGTATAACTATTGTTATCATTATTATCATTCTTTTAACTACTATTATTTTAAATATTAATATTATTATTCCTTATAATTATTACTATTATTATTATTGTTATTATAATAAGTAATTCAGTTAATTACAATATGTGATACATACCTTGGCGATCATTTCTCGAAATAGACATGACTGACTTGCCCACAGTAGGTTGCCATTAATTTCTGTGGTGAACTGGTTGCCAACCAAGGCTATAGAACCAAATCTGTCCTGCTATTCAACTGATAGCTGGAGAAAGAAGAGATGGATTAATACCTTTTCCACGGGTATTTGTGCGTAATGAAATGAAACGAATTTGACTTGAATTCGAACTTGGTTCTCTGATTTCTTGTTCCGAGCTGATAGCCATTACATCACAATACACAATTAATAATTATAATAATAATAATAAATACTGTTGTTATTATCAATTATTATCAATTATTATTGATGCAGCTATTGTTAATTGTTGTGATTATTTTTTTGTTTTGTTTCTTAAGGTTACTATTTTATCAATATATTTATTTTGTTTTGTGGATGTGCAGGTTTTGCAATGGTTGAGAAAATCATTAAGCTGAGTTCAAATTCTGATTAAGAAGGTTGGGTCACTTTGTCGGGCCAGGAAGTTTTTCTCGCTAGAATACATTTTGCACATTTATAAATTTACCAGTAATCAGTGAATTGACTTTTGTTGCCATATCTGGTCAGGTGCTCCTGCTATTCATCTTTGGGTTCTTGACAAAATCCAAAGAAGGATCTGCAATGTAATTGATCATAATTTAGCAACTTGACTTCAGTCAGTTTCTTACTAACATGATGTGGCTTTTCTACAAATATTTTCATGGCTTCTGTTGTGACAAGCTTCTTTCCCTAGTGTCCTGACCACATGAATTTATGAAATGGTATCGTTGTGGCGCAGTGGATATTGACTTGGAACGAGAAATCAGAGAGCCAAGTCCGAATTCCAATTGAATTCCTTGCATTCACTTACGCGCAAATACCCTTGGGAAAGGTATTAATCCATCTATTCCTTCCAGTTATGGGTTAAATAACAGGACAGATTGGGTTCTATAGGCTTGGTCGGCAACCAGTCTACTGCAGAAAGCAATGGCAACCTACTGCAGGATAATCTTCTACCCAGTCAGTCTCTTTCAAGACATGATTGCCCAAGCGTGTATCACGTATGGCAATTAACTGACTGACTGATCTAGGTTTCACCCTTTTTACTGTTAAAATAGTCAAATGTAACCACTAATTCTATTATAGTAGCTTCTTTTCTCGCACTTCCGCCTGTGGAACTCCCTTCCATATACTTGCTTCTCTGATAGCTACAATTACCAAAAGTTTAAATGTAATGCCAATTTCCAACTCCTAGCTCCCTAAATACCATCCACCTATCTTTTCTTAGGCATTCCCTGAACTCTGTTTATTCTCTCACTGAAACCCCCAGTGACAGTCCTGCCTTGCTTGGGGTGAAATGATTAAAAAAAAAAAGAAAAAGAAACAAAATAGTTTGTTGTATTTCAAACCAAATTTAAATTAACTGGTACAATTTATTTTGAAATTATTAATATTGCTAACAATGAGCCATACTAGCAAATCTATCAACACAACATGATACTTTTTATTTTATTTTTGAAAGATTTTTTTATTTTTCAAAAATAAAATATACTTTTCTGAAACTTTGAGGGAGATTAGCTTTTTTTCATATCATCCCAAGCAAGGCGGTAACGCCACTGATGTGCAGGGGGCTATGTAAGAGTGAAAAGATTGGAAAAGAGAAAGCCGGAAACCACATCCTAAACAGGAAACAAGGGATGAGCCTCTTCACCCGTTCAATAGACGTTCAATAGACGTGGGTAGAGTGTGAACCAGGCGATAGTTTAGTCTATCTACTCCAATTGAAAAAAAAGAAAAGACTGAAAAGATTGGAAAAGAGAAAACCGGAAACCACATCCTAAACAGGGAACAAGGGATGAGTCTCTTCACCTGTTCAATAGACGTGGGTGGAGTTTGAACCAGGCGATAATTTAGTCTATCTACTCCAATTGAAAAAAAAGAAAAGAGTGAAAAGATTGGAAAAGAGAAAACCGGAAACCACATCCTAAACAGAGAACAAGGGATGAGCCTCTTCACCTGTTCAATAGATGAGGGTGGAGTGTGAACCGGGCGATAGTTTAGTCTATCTACTCCAATTATTCAAAGTTTAGTTATCTGATTTTAAACAAATATTACTTTTAGTTTAAAATATCACAGAAAAGTAGTGTTTACATTATTCGGACTATTGTCCTAATCTTTGTTGCCATTTGTATAACGCTTAGGCAGTTGTATGCTCCGGTCTTCTTCAGGTACTAAGAATTTTGAACCGAACCCTTTATTACAATCACTGGGATATATTGATCTCATTCCTTGTGCAAAGCCTCGATTGGAAGTCATGAATTATCTCTATCTAACCCTGCAAGTTACTTGTTCACCACTGCTGTAGCCTAGTATTGAATTCTCAACTCTAAGAGTCAAGTCAGGAATCAACCAAGGACACATGGCCCAGTGGATAAAGACGTTGGTTAGTTCCTGACTTAACTCTTAGAGTTGTGCGTTCAATACCAGGCTACAGCAGTGGTGAACAAGTAACTTGCAGGGTTAGATAGAGATAACTCATGACTTCCAATCGAGGCTTTACACAAGGAATGAGAATAGTATACCCCAGTGATTGCAATAAAGGGTTCTGTTTGAAATTCCTAGCACCTGAAGAAAGCCAGAGCATACAACGGCCAAAACGTTGTACAAATGGCAACAAAGATGAGGACAATAATCCGAGTATTGTAAATACTATAAATACTACCTCATCTCAGAAATATAGACAAATACACAGAAAGTCATACATAGTTTAACATACAGGCAGATCATTTTATGAGGTATTGACAACTATTTTGATAGACATTGTAATTTTTTCTAGAGAGGGACCTAATAGTAAAAACTACTTGAATATAACATACATGTCTTTTTTATATACTTTTTTAATTCCCCAGTAATTTTAACAAATTTAGGAAAATATTCTAATCAATCTAATATTTCATTGAATTTTGGGTAGTTTAGCTTTATAGTCTCCATTAAGTAGAAATGTTAGAAAATTACCAATAAATTTAAAAATTGCCTCAGTTACTGCTCTTATTTTCTGATAATGTTGTATATGGAAATCCATATTTACAAAAATCAACATGTTTATACACACACAAAAAAAATTCAAAATCCTTTTTAAATACTTGGTGAGGAGTCACTGAATTGTATTAAGCTTTTCTAATTATGATTAGTAAATATAGTTTTATTTAATAATATCCCCTAACCGTTACAAATTAATATAGAATTTTAAAAGTTTATAAATTGCTACAGTTAAAATTACAAAACAATGAAAAATATTCTTGTAAGAATTCATTATTCATTGTTAAAAAAATGTTTTTAAGATAGTCAGTCAGTCAGTTAATTGCCATACGTGATACACGCTTGGGCGATCATGTCTCGAAAGAGACATGACTGACTGGGAAGATGATTATCTCGCAGTAGGTTGCCATTGCTTTCTGCGGGAGACTGGTTGCCAACCAAGGCTATAGAACCCAATTTGTCCTGTTATTTAACCCATAACTGGAAGGAATAGATGGATTAATACCTTTCCCAAGGGTATTTGCGCGTAAGTGAATGCAATGAATTCGGCTGGAATTTGAACTCGGCTTTCCGATTTCTCGTTCCGAGCTGATATCCAATGCACCACAACAGTGTTCATAATTATCTTTTCTAATTAAATAGTTTCTTAATTTTATTGCATTTTTTATTTTATGAATCTAACCAGAGTTTCTGTAACTGGGAGTTCTATTTAACAAAAAAACAAAAACAAAAAAACGATGATTTCAATTCTCCAAAAACTTTTGCATATAACTAGCATGAACATTAAGAGCTGGAAAAATGAATTTCTTGAAACTTCGTAAAATTAAAAAAAAAATATTTTTACCAAAACTTTTTTTAAAAAAGGAACATTTCTAAAATAATTTAATTCATTTGTGAATAAGCCCTGAAAGTTTCATTAAAATCTGACAATTATTTGATTTTGGTCAGAATGTGTTTTTCACTATAAAAAGACACTCAAATTTCCCATATTAATTTATAGTCACCCATTGATACAAAAAAAAAAAAATTTTTAACCACAATTTTGAAGGTTGTAAAAAGGTTTAAAAAATATAATTTACTAATAAAAAAAACTATTTTTTTTTGTCTTAATAATAACAAAGATTTTGATGATGAAACTTCAGTTTATACAGTATAACACGGATATAAGAGAAACCCGGATATAAGATAGATTTTCTCTAATCCCAAATTAGAGCCTGTGGTAATGTATTTAAAATAACCAAACCCGGATATAAGAGAACCTTTATATTGTCCAGACAACTCTCTTATACCAGGGTTACACTGTATTAAGTTTTGGGTATTTTTTATGTATGCTCATCTAGATATGCAACAGATATAAGCTCCGAATGAGGATTTGGAGAGCTGAGTTCGAATTCCAGTTGAATTTGTTGCAAATACCCAGCGAAAGATAATAATCAATCTCTTCTTTCTCCAGCTTTGGGTTGAATATCAGGACAGAGTGGGTTCTATAGACTTGGGTGGTAACCAGTCCACTGCAGAAAGAAATGCCAACCTACAGTGTTCAGTCATGGATTGAAAGAGACATGATTGCTCAAGCATGTATCACATATGGCTCTTATCTGACTGAGCTGGGTAAATATGTTGAATAGCAGGACAAATAGCGTTCTATAGCCTTGGTTGGCAACCAGTCTACTGCAGAAAGAAATGGCAAACTACTGCAGGAAAATCTTCAGCCTAGTCAGTCATAGATTGAAAGAGACATGATCGCCCAAGCATATATCACTTAACTGACTGATGCTCTTTTTGTAGATAATCTTTGGAAGTATCAAGAAAGAGCAAGGTAGAATGGGTCATGTGGCCTTGGTTACTAGAAGTACAACTCTGAATTCAAAACTATAAGTTGCTCTGGCCATGGAAAAAATTAGGAAGTCCGCAATTAACTGCGTTGCAAGGCTGTGGACATTTGATCAGCATTATTTCCCAGAAGGATAATTCATCAACATTGTCTTATAAGTATGGGTTCAAATTACTTATACATAATGTATTTATTTGCATAAATATCTATCTCTTTCACTACTCTCTACCAATTTCTCTGCCTCAACACACTAACTCTCTCCCTCTGTCTCTGTCTCTCAAAACTCTCTCTTACTCTACCTCTTAACCTATTACTCTCTTTCTCTACCTTACAACATATCTCTATCTCTCATTACCTGATTTTATATATATATATAAAATCAGGTAGAGACAGAGATAAAAATAATACATGCACATAGACATATTATGTATAGAGATTATATATATATATATATATATATATATATAAAGAGTTAATATAAATATATATTAAACAGAGATATAAAGAGATAATGTGTTTGCAATATATATATATATATATATATAGAGAGAGAGAGAGAGAGAGTTATCGAAAGAGATAATGTGTGTGCATGTAATGCGCACACATATGCACACATAAAATAACATTTTTGATTTATTTTTATTCTTGTTTTTGAAATTTTATATTTATTAAAATGATCTATTAAAAAAATTTAAAATAGAGCACTTTTATATATATAAAAGTAACATATATATATATATATATATATATATATATATATGTGTGTGTGTGAAAAGTGTATGTATATAATTATAAATATGAATATATATATATATGCAATTTGTTATATATATTATACTGTTTGCACATTATAAAGCGCTCAATATCAGTGATAGAGCAGACATATTCATATAGAGAGGTGTGAGTTTGTAACCCTAAAAAAATTAATCAGTTTGTTTGACGATCGCAAAAGCATGAAACCTAGGGTTACAAACTCACACCTATCTATATGAGCATATATATATATATATATATATTCCCCAAAAAATAGTTGGTTCTGCACAAGCCTTCACACTATAATCAAATGAAATGATTTACGTGGATAGTCTGGCTGTTTGTTTATTAGAACTGAGCTGCTAAAGCCTCATATGTTAAAAACCAATAGAAGCATCCTTAATATATATATATATATATATATATATATTATCATTTTCTTTATTGTTCTCATTTAATTTTTCTTCTCATTTTGCCTTAGTGGTTTTATTGCCTTGCTTGAGCTAAAATAATTATATATATATACTAGCTGCTGTAGTAGTTGTGCTTTCAGTGCTAAATCCTGATTTTTAAAGCAGTTACTTCATCCTGCCTTTTTACAAGATTGGAGCAATACAATCTTTCTTTTTTCTTCATTTTCCTCTCATTGTACCTAAACTGGGTAAATATTTATTGCTACGTATGTTTTTTTTTTTTTTTTGTTGCAGCCATCATTTATTACAATTATTTATAAGAAAATTCTTGTTAATCTTCTTCTTTTCTCATTTTTTTTATCAACGATATTCTTTTGGCTTTTATTACTTTGATTAATTTTATAGTGTTTTTATCACCAGTGTGAGTGTGTCTGTGTGTTAGTGTTTTTCTACAAATACACACACATATATATATATACATACACACACATTGGTTGGCCCATGACGTCAGAGGCTGTTGTGGATGGTATTGCAGCAGAGTGTGTGTCTTCCCACCAATAACCCATAATTTTTTTTTTTATTACTTAATTACAGACAGCAGCAAAGTAGTGCCTGACATGAAAGTACATAGGAAACAGACATGAGAAGATTGATTTCCTCCATTCAGAAAAAGGTATATCTATTGACATTCTTTGACACATGGCAAATGTTTAGGAAAACGAAACAATGGATCAGAGCACAGTTAGGTGATGGGTAATGCATTTCATTTGTTGTGTAAAATTATTGGTAATGCATTTCATCATAGCAATGAGTGGGAAATTATGGGTAATGCATTTAATCGTAACTTCTGCTGGTATGAAATTTTGGGAGTGGTATGCTGGCTTTTATCCATCACTGACAAAAATGAATATCTAATAGTTGTGACAATTGGGATAAAAATGTTTTATAACTGAAAAGTTGTTTTATCTCACAATGTCATTGTGGTTTTATATCAGTTGTGGTTACCATGGAAATAATTAGAAAATATTATTTTCAGAGCCTATCTCATGAATGAATATATTATGTAGATATAAGAATCAACACTACATGGTGACTGTTAAATATGATCAACAGTCATTACTACTTTGGTGAGCTTTCTATATACGTCACTAAGAGATTAAAAAAAGTGGGTAAAGAGGAAACTACTTGTTGTAGTTTCTTTTGCATAGGGTTAATAATGAGGTTATTTATTGTTGTAGCCTGTTAAGGCTAGGAAGAAAGACACAAAAAGAAGGTAGGTTGAACAAGTGTATTGGAATAACAGAACATATATACAAAATAAGAGTGTTATTAGTCAGCAGATAGAAGTGTCCGTCGGAACTGTCAAGTTACACCATGTCTCGACTGCCTCCTTTAGGAAGTCTCACAGGTTAGTATTTATGAAGGAGGAAGAATTCATTCTAATGTAGACAGAGCACCATAACATTTATAACCTCTAGGTTGATGATTTATACTGGTTTGGTGGTTGGAGTAACTTTAACAGAATAATAAACTTATATTACAGGAAAAATCAGACAAACGTCAGAGAATTCTAAATCAGAGATACGATGCTAAAGAAATTGAAGAAAAACGTGCATATATACAAGCAAAAAAAAAATGTGGAAAAGAAAAGATAATTCATGTTTCAGATGTGGAAGGTTACATCTCAGAGATGATTGTCCCTTTAAGAATTCAAAATGCTACAAGTATGGCAAACAAAGACATAAAAATCACAATATAAAACTAAATTATTTTTTCTGAAAGAAAAGATTTGTACAGATTGTTGCAACAAAAAAAAATAATTACAGGAAACCAAAGAAAATTTTGGTTTGTGAAAATTAATAATGTGGATGTAAAAATTCAACTAGACACTGATATCACAATAATCAATGAAGCCACATGAAAAGCAAATGAAAAACCTACATTAAAAAGGACTTTGAAAGTGGCAAGTAGTATGTCAGGTGAGAAATGTTATTAAATTATTATTAACAAAATGACTTGTAACATCTCATTCCATTACAAGTGTGTAATAGCTAAGGTTTATGTGCTAAAATATATTACAAACTTATTTGGTACTGGCTTGATGGAATTATTTGAGCTTTGGAATTTACTGATAAATATTTATTGCAAAAATGTAAATGGACAAGTGACCAGTTTAAAAAAGCAGAGTGAAATTTAAAGGAAGAATTGAAAAAAATGTCTTTTGGTTGTTCTGTCAGATGAGTTGGGTTCATGTTCCAAAGTCAAAGAGAAATTTCAAGTGAAATCAGAGTCAACATTAGTGTTTAAACCAATTTATAGTGTACCATTCATAGTGTACCATTCATAGTGTACCATTCATAGTGTACCATTCATAGTATCAAATCAAGTCAATGAAAATTTATACAGACTTGAAAAATGGATGTAATTGAAAAATTGACCATTTAAAATGGACAGTGTGTGGAAAGAAAAAAAAAGTTAAATTCATGTGTGTGTGCTGATATTTTGACAGGTGTTTAGAACCCCATAACTACCTGTTACCAAGTCCAGAGGAGATTTTTGCAAAGTTAAATGGCAGAAAAATCTTTTTGAAGCTGGGTCTTTCTGAAGTGTATTTACAAATAATGGCTGAAAAAGAATATTCAGAGTTAACAACTATAAATACGTACAAGGGATTTTATAAGATCAACCAACTTACTTTTGGTATAAAAGTGACTCCAGCTATATTTCAGCAAGCTATGGATAATATGCTTGCAAATAATGATTTTGCAGTTAATTATCTGGATGATATATCAATTAAAAGCATATTTAAGAAACAACATATTGGGCATGAGAAAACAGTTTTTGAAAAAAATGCAAGGGTACTCTTGTATTTTTTCAAAAACTCAGTCAAGAAAAGTGTGAATTGTTTTTGCCTAATATAAAATACCTAGGACAAATCATTGACAAAAATGGTTGTCAGTCAGAATTTTTTAAGGGCAAGTTCAATTAAGAATATGCCTCCTCTAACAAATATTACTGGCTTACAAGAAAACTATTATCAAATTTATGTATCCAATGTGCAGAATTTGAGAGCTCCACTAAAGAATTTTTTTTTATAATCATTTCACCCCAAGCAAGGCAGTTCTACTGCTACTGGTGTGCAGGGGGTTACATAGGAGGAAAGTGATGAGAAAGAGGAACAAGTTATAGCAGGTGTCAGAGAACAGGTAAGAGAAGAATGAGAACACTGGTGTGAAGAGAGCTGATGAGAGTAGAGTGGACAGGGAAAAGAAAATGAGGGAAAGGATGTGAGTCAGATTCATAGGAGATGGCAATTTACTTAGTGAAATTGGATTGATAAGTGTCAAAAGGCAATGGAAGAGATAAAAAAAATACACACTACAATCCGAAAGCAGAAATCGTAGTGGCTTCAGATGCTAGTGACTACAGTATAGGAGCAGTAATTCTACAAAACTCAAAAGAAAAAGTGATCTTTCACCAAGACAATGGACCGTATCACAAGTCGATCACAACAATGGCAAAACTACATGAATTACACTTGAATTGCATCCACATCCACCCTATTCTCCAGATCTGGCCCCCAGTGAGAACTGGTTGTTTGCAGACCTCAAAAGAATTCTCCAGGGAAAGAGATTTGGCTTCAATGAAGAAGTGATATCGGAAACTGAGGCATATTTTGAGGCCAAAGACAAATCATTCTACAAAAGGGCATCGAGTTATTAAAGAAGCGTTGGAATCAGTGTATCACCCTAGAAGGAGACTATGTTGATGAATAAAGCTGAATTTTGCATAAAAGTTGTTGGTTTATGAGTTAGACATGAGATTTATTGAGTGATATTCTATAATAAATATTATTATTTTTATTATCATTATAACACAAAAAATACCCCCAAAATATCCAATTTAATTTAATTTTTCATTTGTCTGAAAATACCACATTTAATAATTTTTTCATGAAGTATATGTGGATAATCATTCTGTACTATGTATATTGGATTTTAATAAAATTTTTAGCATTTGTGTAAAAGAGAATATATGTCTTTTACATAAATGCTAAAAATTTTTTAAAATCTAATAATTAGACAATTTTTGGAGGGTTGTAAAAATCAGTGTATTTTTACAAACATCCAAAAAAGATAATATTTTCATGGGACTTTACAAACTAAAGAACCTTTTCAAATGTAAATATTTCCAATTCTGCTTAAAATCTAGAAATTATATAATTTTTTTTCTTTCGGCTTTCATCTAAACAAAAAAAATAACCTTAAAACTAAGTTTTATCTGTTTCATAGCTTTTTTATACTCATGTGTCAAATTTACTACCATGAAAATTGGAGATACCTATTATTATCTCAATGTTTCAGTCATTACGCTCTCTTGCCTTCTTCAGTAACCTTTAGTGGAATTTAGAACTGAATCCTTTATTTAATCTACAGGAAAAGATTGTTTTTGTTCTACTGTCCATGTTACCTTTTTTTTAACCTTGTGCCACCCTTGAAATAGTTTTCACATCCCAGGGAACACCTGCATAAAAATTATTATATAGTGTACCATTATTAATATTTATTTCATATTTTCATCATAGTTCATGTGGTAAACACAATATATGGATACTGTGCATGTGTTCTGTACTTGAGTGTATCAATAATGCACAAATCTGATGTGTACAGGTCTTGTCCACTAACCAGTGAAGACCATTTCATGCTGATGTCATATAGACATTACCAAATTCATTCTTTATGGGTATTAAATGATATAAGAGATTGAAGTCTTTATCATAATGACCAAGGATTCGCTAACAATATTCCATGCTAGCAGTATAGCCCAGCGTTGCTTGGGTGTAATGAAAGCTTTAAAACTAATCCATGGTCCTGGAGCTCAGACACTTTGGACGTTGGCACAAAAGACTAAAAAGCAATAGTTTAGACTGAAAGAAAAATGAATGGATGCAAGTCAAATTTTGATTTCCTGGTATCGTAAACTGAATTTTGAAGGCTAAAAAAGTCCTCTGAGTAAATGGTATCATGGCTGAGACTAAGAACTACAATTATACCTACTTAGAGCCAAACCCAAAGCAAAAACTAAAATAAAAGGGCTGGAAAAAATACAGACGTACAGGCAGATAAACAGACACACACACAAACATCTTGCCTTTTATATATATATATTATTGATTTTCTGCACTATTGTAAGAACTGCAATGTTGAATTTCTGAATATCGTTTCTTATGTCTTGGTCTATGAGTGTATGAAATTTGATTAAAATCAGACCACTCCTTCTATAACCAGATTTTTTCGATTTTCGATATTTATCAGGAGTACCTCGACACAAAACCTAGCTAAGAACACTCGCAGATGCTTATAGTACAACTGTGTAAATTTTCAAGAAAATCAGTTCAGCCTTTTCAGAGTCTATAGGTAATGGACACAGACAGACACACACACACACACACAAAGACAAAATTCTATTTATAAATAAGTTTAGATTTAGATTTAGATGTGTACAGTAAAATTACAAATATAAAATGAAGCAAAATTACTGAAAATAAATTAGCTTATTTTTTACTCTTTCTTGCAGAACGCCTAATGACTTTTTGCAGAACTCTAAGATACGAAGGGCACACCATTTGAGAAATACTGATGTAGAGTTATATCTTGTCTTGTTTTATTTAGAACTATTGCTTGCCTTGTTGCCACTGGTTCCAAATCTGTACTAACTAGCCCAGGGATTAAACTTACAATCTGATTTTTTTTATAATTGTTTCACTGCAAGCAAAGCAGTACTGCTACTGATGTGCAAAGGGCTACATAAGAGAAGAGAAAGAGGATCGGGTTACAGGGGGTGTCAAATAATGGATAAGAGGAGGATGGGAATGTGAAGAGAATTACATGAGAGTAGAGTGAAAAGGGAGAAGAACAAGATATGGAGGTGTTGGAGAAAGGAGAAGAGAAAGATGGGCGTCAAGGAGATAAGAGATGGCAATTGATGTTGCATTTAAACTCTTGTTGATTGTAGCTGTCAAGGAAGCAGATATATGGAAGGGAGTTCCACAAGTGGAAAGCGTGAGAAAAAAAGCTGTTAGAGAATAAGTGGCAGTTACATTTCACTATTTTGACTTTAAAAGGTGGGACCTAATTGCCAGTCTAGTAACTTGAGTCAACTTGTGTAGCTGGGGCACCAGGTTGTTTTCTTTTGTTTAATTTTAGTTTACCCAGTTAATGAGATTTTTATATTTAAATCTTTAAATGTATTTTTTACAGTTATTAAATTTATATTCTGGGTTCACTTTATTACTTAATAACAATAGAAAACTCTTACCCTATTTTATGTTCACTAAAATCATACATTAGCACTTGTTTAGCCTTGGTATAAAAAATGATTTCAGATTCAAAATTTTGTGAGTGTTTAAATATACTTTTTTCTATTCTTTCATTTTTTAACCATTTCACTCCAAGCAAGGCAGTAAAGCCACTAAGAAACAAAGGGTAACTAAATTTTAAAGAATAAGAAAAAAGAGAGGCATTTATAAGGAGTGAGAACAATAATAGAAGAGGAATCAAGACGACGGTAGATAGCGATTGACATTACATTTAAATTTTTGAAGATCAAAGTTGGCTGGAAAGAGAGTTCCACAAGTTGTTTCCTGTTTAGGATGCGGTTTCTGGTTTTCTCTTTTCCAATCTTTTCACTCTTTTCTTTTTTTTTTCAATTGGAGTAGATAGACTAAACTATTGCCCGGTTCACACCCCACCCACATCTATTGAACAGGTGAAGAGGCTCATCCCTTGTTCCCTGTTTAGGATGTGGTTTCTGGCTTTCTCTTTTCCATTCTTTTTACTCTTATGTAGCCCCCTGCACATCAGTGGCGTGACCGCCTTGCTTGGGGTGATATGATTTAAAAAAAAAGAAAAAAAAAGTGAGAAGTGTGAGAAAAGAAGCTGTTTGCATAGAACTTATGGTTATATCAAGCCATTTCAACTGTAAAATGATGAGATCTTGACTCCAATCTAGTACCGTGTTTAAATTTATATGTCTGGGTACCATTGAGGAAAGTTCATCAGAGCAATTACCATGAAAGCATTTATAGAAAAGATATAAGGAGGCTACATTACAGGTGGGAAAGTGACTGAAATTGAGGTGCCAGATAATGACATTTTGAATTCTTATTTATATTTTATCAAGAATCTTTAAATATATAGCAAGTGCACTGAACCATATATGACAATAATATTCATAGTATAAACAAATGGTAGGAATAAATATGATATATTTTGGAGAGAAAAATTACATTTTATTCAATAAAATCTTTCCCCTTCATGTCAGCTGAGAATGTTATTTTGGGAGCATTAGAATTAACAATCCATTCCTTGCCCCAGTTAACAACAGATTGTATGATTTTTTAGATCAGCTGCCAATTAAGCTGTTATAGAACCAACTTACTATTCAAACAGGATTAAATATTTGTGTCAATTATCATATTGTTGGTAATATTAACCATTTCCCTATAAGGAAATATTTGGCATTCATTGACCGAGCAGCCAGTATTGCTTTAGGTTGAAATTTATAAAATCTTTTTTTTCTTTTTAAATTTTTCAAAACAATAGGTTTTGCTAATTTAGAATTGTTATTGTTCTTTCCAGTATTGATGAGGTTTCCTTCCTAACGTTTTATTTGAAGTAGTGTGAAGTTTCAACATCTGAAGTCATTTTTTTCTCTTTAATTTATATGTGCTATCCATTTTTGTTCTTGCTGCTGTTGGTAGTCTTCAAATGATGCGGTTTCTATTATTTGGTACAGTTTTTTGCCTGTGATTCTGTGGTGCCAGTCTACAATGTTTGAAGAAGGATGATTTTTGACAAGATGTGGAAATTATTTGGTAGTGAAGATTTGTTTATTACTTAATAACAATAGAAAACTAATCACCAAATAATGTCCTGTACAAATTTATATTACTACTTATTTATCAATGAAAGTCATATTTGTCTGAATTGCTTCGATGAGGTATTTTTTTTTTTTTAATCATATCACCCTGAGCAAGGCGGTAACGCCACTGATGAGCAGGGTGCTACGTAAGAGTGAAAAGATTGGAAAAGAGAAAGCCGGAAACCACATCCTAAACAGGAAACAAGGGATGAGCCTCTTCACCTGTTCAGTAGACATGGGTGGAATGTAAACCGGGCAATAGTTTAGTCTATCTACTCCAATTGAAAAGTCTATCTACTCCTATTGAAAAGTCTATCTACTCCAATTGAGAGTCTATCTACTCCAACTGAGAGTTTATCTACTCCAATTGAGTCTATCTACTCCAATTGGTATTGTCGTTGATTAAATTTTTAATATTTATTTCCCCTTATTTCACAATCTTCTTGTACCAAATAATAGTCTTTAGTTATTTAATTTTTCAGATGATCAGTCAGTTAAGTGCCATACATGATACACGCTTGGGCGATCATGTCTCAAAAGAGACATGACTGACTGGGCAGAAGATTATCCCGCAGTAGGTTGCCATTGCTTTCTGCAGTAGACTGGTTGCCGACCAAGGTGATAGAACCCAATCTGTCCTGTTATTTAACCCATAACTGGAAGGAATAGATGGATTAATACCTTTCCCAAGCTTATTTGCGCGTAAGTGAATGCAATGAATTCGGCTGGAATTTGAACTCGGCTCCCCGATTTCTCGTTCCGAGCCAATATCCAATGCTCCACAATGCACATCCCTTTCAGATGATACATTGTCCATTATTATTACAGGACAATGTCCTAGTGGAATAAAATATTGGTTCATCAATATAACAGTATAGTAATTGTGAGTTCAATCCTTAGGCTAGGTAGTACAAAACTCAGTGGAAACAAGGTGAGCAAAGCCTGAGCAATAATAATAATGAACAAGACGAGATATCCTTGAGTAGTGAAAATAGAATGAGATCAATCTCCTTACATGAATTAAATAAAGTGTTCAGCACAAAATACCTGGATCAGCAGGCACCTGAAGAAGGTTGGAGAGCATGGTGGCTGAAATGACATTGTAATAACAATAAAGATTATGATATTAGTTTGAATCTAAATGATATTGACTCTTTATCCCAAATTCAAATTCAAATTCAAACAGACTTTGTTTTTATCAATTTTTAAAAAAATATTTTTTCTGCTTATATTTCTCCCTTTACCTATAATAGTCATAATAGATCTTGGGGTCTTACATTTTATAACTGTTGTAGATAATAATTTGTCTGTTATTATTGAATTTTTTACCTATAACAGGCATAACAGATGTAGTAATCTTAAGTTGTCTGAATATTGAATCTATTGCTAGGTCAGCTGGTTCACTATGTTGAATGAAACAGTTTTTCTATCCAGAATCTTTCACATATAACTACATGGATGTGCATTGTGGTGCAGTGGATATCGGCTTGGAACGAGAAATCGGGGAGCTGAGTTTGAATTCCAGTTGAATCCATTGCATTCACTTACGCACAAATACCCTTGGGAAAGGTATTAATCCATCTCTTCCCTCCAGTTATGGGTTAAATAGCAGGACAGATTGGGTTCTATAGCCTTGGCTGGCAACCAATTTACCACAGAAAGCAATGGCAACCTACTGCGGGATAATCTTCTGCCCAGTCAGTCATATCTCGAAAGAGACATGATCGCCCAAGCACGTTTCACATATGGCACTTAACTGACTATCATACATCAATGCCTTGAATATTGCTGCCACATATGATCCGGTGTCTCTGCTATTTACCTTAAGATCCTTGATAAAATCCAAAGAAGACTAAGCAATATTATCAGTTCTGATCTGGCAGTTCAACTTCAGTCACTTTCCCAGGTGTATTGTCCTCATGTGGCCCAGAAGATAAAAGCGTTGGTTAGATCCAGTGACTTGACCCAAAGAGCTGTGAATTCAATAACTGGCTGCAGGAATGGTGAACAAATAACTTAGAGAGTTGAGTTAAAGGGAGATAACTACATGGCCTCCGGAAGTTGTATTGCATATGGAATAGGAATGATATACCACAGGGATCAAAATAAAGGGTTCGGTTTGAAATTCCTAGCACCTGAAAAAGACCACAGAATAAAACGGCTGAGATGTCGTAAACATGGCAATAAACATAAGGACAACAGTTTGGACAACGTAAATAATGTAAATACTGCCTCATCTCAGAAGTATAGACAAATATTGTTAGTTTTATACTTGTCAATGTTATAGTCTTAAATTCTCTGAATATTAAAAAATAATATTGTCTATTAGTATTGAGTTTTTAATAATATTTCTTTCTTCCTTATTTCTTTGCTTTATTCATCATAGTCATAATAGATGTTGTAGTCTTATAGTGTATGACTTTTGTAGGTAAAACATTGTTAGTATTGAGTGTTTACTTATAACAGTCATAATAAATGTAGTAGTCCTAAATTTTCTGAATGTCTTAGACAATATAGTTTGTTAGTATTGAGATTTTAATAATATTTTTTTCTTCCTTCATCATAGTCATAATAGATGTTGTAGTCTTATAGTGTATGACTTTTGTAGGTAAAACATTGTTAGTATTGAGTGTTTACTTATAACAGTCATAATAAATGTAGTAGTCCTAAATTTTCTGAATGTCTTAGACAATATAGTTTGTTAATATTGAGATTTTAATAATATTTTTTTCTTCCTTCATCATAGTCATAATAGATGTTGTAGTCTTATAGTGTATGACTTTTGTAGGTAAAACATTGTTAGTATTGAGTGTTTACTTATAACAGTCATAATAAATGTAGTAGTCCTAAATTTTCTGAATGTCTTAGACAATATAGTTTGTTAGTATTGAGATTTTAATAATATTTTTTTCTTCCTTCATCATAGTCATAATAGATGTTGTAGTCTTATAGTGTATGACTTTTGTAGGTAAAACATTGTTAGTATTGAGTGTTTACTTATAACAGTCATAATAAATGTAGTAGTCCTAAATTTTCTGAATGTCTTAGACAATATAGTTTGTTAATATTGAGATTTTAATAATATTTTTTTCTTCCTTCATCATAGTCATAATAGATGTTGTAGTCTTATAGTGTATGACTTTTGTAGGTAAAACATTGTTAGTATTGAGTGTTTACTTATAACAGTCATAATAAATGTAGTAGTCCTAAATTTTCTGAATGTCTTAGACAATATAGTTTGTTAGTATTGAGATTTTAATAATATTTTTTTCTTCCTTCATCATAGTCATAATAGATGTTGTAGTCTTATAGTGTATGACTTTTGTAGGTAAAACATTGTTAGTATTGAGTGTTTACTTATAACAGTCATAATAAATGTAGTAGTCCTAAATTTTCTGAATGTCTTAGACAATATAGTTTGTTAGTATTGAGATTCTAAGAATAATTCTTTCTTCTTACTATTCTTCTCTACTCATAATAGATGTCAGTCAGTTAAGCATCATACATGATACACGCTTGGGTGATCATGTCTCTTTTGAGACATGACTGACTTAAAAATGCAAGTTGAAAAGTTCTAAAAAATTACATTTTTGATTTTTGAAATTTCTAAAAATCATTCACTAGATATCTAAAATTTTAACTTTGTACTCTATTTAATGAAGCAAAAGCTATAAAAATACTGAAGCTTGAATACTGAATATCACTAATATTCTGTATTTTTATGGCTCTTGTCAGTTATCCAGTACAGAAAACATCCAGGCTGCTGTGGACACTAATGTACAATTGTTGAAGCATTTAATACATATTTTTCAATAGCATTTGTTTAAAAAAAAATAAAAGTAAAAAATAGTTAAATATATGATAGCTGGTGCATCCTTGCCAGCTTGATATTTGGAAGTGTCCACCATACAGAAAAAGCAATTGATTCAGTGGCCAGTTGGTTCTTCCAAATCCATGAGATTGTGAATTTCATGGCTCTATTTTCTCCCTCAGTATCATTCTGTAAAAGAGAAAAATAAAAATATGAGGATAGAAATACAAATATATTTCACCCAGTCTTGTTGAAAAATTATATTTTTGAAATTTCTAAAAATCATTCACTAGATATCTAAAATTCTAACTTTGTACTCCACTTAATGAAGCAAAAGCTACAAAAATACCGAAGCTTGAATACTGAATATCACTAATATTCTGTATTTTTATGGCTCTTCTCAGTTATCCAGTACAGAAAACATCCAGGATGCTGTGGACACTAATGTACAATTGTTGAATACAAATCTTTTGATAACACTAATTTAAAAAAAAAATAAAGTAAAAAGTATCTAAATAAAAAAAAATTCTAAAACTTTTACACTTAAAAATTCTACTATACAAACAAGCAAAATTTTCCACCTCACTTTCTAGAATTCTTTTGCAGGTGAAATGAGGTGTCCATGGTTTGTCTTGACCCCCTATTGATATGCCAAAATATGCTTTGTAGGCCTCACACATTTTAGCAGTGTTACCACAGTACTTTTTTGCTTTTTTCTTGATAAGTTAGCCACAAGTATAGCAAAATGCGTCTGCTGGATGCTTACAACCTCTTGATGGCATTCTGTGATATGCAGTGGATTGCTTATCTATTCTTTTCTGTTATTTCTGTTATATATTCAAATTTCTCGCTGAAAGTCCAAATTCTTTTTTTTTGTGTGTGTGTGCATATATATGTGTGTTGAAAATCCATGTGTTCGTCACCAGTTTATCTGGGGAACGTCGGGGTATACCAATTTATGGTGGGTTGCTTATCTATTCTTTTCTGTTAGTAGTGGAGAGTCCGTTCTAGTGAAGGGTAGTTGTATACTGTTGCAGGTTAACGGAATTTGGCCTTGTTGTAGATAGCCCACAATAAATCATAAAATGATTACAAATCAAGAAAGGCAATTTGAGTAGAAAAATAACATTTTATATATACACATATCAATTAATATTTTTACAATTGAAGTGATACATGAAGTATAGGTCCAATGGACGTTAAAATGTTCATGGCAATAAAATGCTGAAAGAGAATTAATGCTTAGGAATTTGGGAGCATGTAAGTAAGGAATGTCATTGATGTATTCACTCCTTAGGTCAGTAAGTAGTTTTTGAGGCAGGGAAGAAGAAAAGAGGTAAGGGAGGCAAGCGTAGTAAGCCACTTGACTTGGGTTAAGGGAGATACTAATTACTCTCTTCTACTAGAATCGGTCTGCCTGTCGATGCCTTCTGTATCTGGTTTTTATATCTTCTTTTTGGATCACAGCAGCTCATTTGGGATTTCACACTTGTATTTGGTTCTGGGCTTCCCATTGGCTGATAAATAAAATTTGCGTAGGCTCGCAAACTGGAAATTTAATATTTAATAAAATTTTAGTTTTCAACTGGAACATCTGCACGGAGCTGGTGGCGCAGCGACGACTTTTGGTCATTTGCTTTTTGTTCGTGAAAGCGCCAATATCCAGTCCATCACTTTTGCTTGGTATCACTACAGATGAATGCATCTATCAATGATGACTTGTTTGCAGTTGGACAGCTAGAAATATACTGAACAGTTGAGTTTATGTTCCCTTATGCTGCCATATATATTGCCAGAACATTCTACTAATTCTTGAATCTTTTAGTAAATTTCAAAAAGTTCTTGAAAATTCTAGAAAATTCTCTTTCAGCAACTCAGGGCTAAATCCACCTGGAATGTAATAGAAAGAGCTACTAGACTGGCAACTAGATCTTACCCTTTTACAGTTCTCACACTTCTCGCCTGTGGAACTCTCTTCTGTATAATTGCTTTCCTGATAATCTCCAAAAGTTTAAATGCAACATCAATTGCCATCTGTTATCTCCCTGACCCTCATTCTTTCCCCGACACCCCCTGTATCTTGTTCTTTTTTTTTTTTGTTCTACTCTCTTCTCACCAGTGTTCCCATCT
This sequence comes from Ascarosepion bandense, assembly GCA_037127315.1. Lineage (NCBI taxonomy): Eukaryota > Metazoa > Mollusca > Cephalopoda > Sepiida > Sepiidae > Ascarosepion > Ascarosepion bandense. The sequence continues at coordinate 4,371,549 of JBBBDQ010001389.1, forward strand.
TTTGACCCTCCCTGTGATGTGTTCTTTTTTCTCTTCACTCTCCTCTCATGTAACCCCCTGTGCACCAATAGCAGTACTGCCTTTCTTGGGGTGAAACAATTATTAAAAAAGAAAAAAGTTTAGTTTCAAAACATCGATGTCCAGGTCACAAAAACAAAAATTGAAGTAAATAAAAGTCATTTTCTTTGCTTTCTAAACAGAGGTAATTTTGTAGCAGTGCATACTGACAAAAAATCAAAAAAAAAAAGGGTGAAAATTTTGTTATGCAGTCTTATCTGAATATTGTAGATAACATATTGTCTGTTAGAATTGATTTTTCAATAATATTTTTTTCTTATCCTCATAATAGATATAGTAGTCTTATTAGGACCTTGAATAAGTTCTCACTGATTTTTCATGTAAAGTAATGTTTTATTTACAAAATTTAGTAAGAAACATGTCACTGAAAGTATTGTCAATTGCTAGCCACTACTTTTTCCCATCTTTCTGGCAGCACTTGAATTCCATGTTGGAAAAACGATGTGACTTTTGAGGCTAATAATGAGTCAACCCATTTTCTAGCATCTTCATAAGAATGAAAGTGCTGTTCAGCCAGATCATGTGCCATTGATCAGAACAAGTCATAATCAGATGAGGCAATATCTGGTGAATACAGTGGGTGGGGTAGGACTTCTCATTAAAGCATTTCCAAGTAGGTTTTCCCCCGTTTTGCAATATGTGGCCTAGGGTTTTCATGTTGCAGAATCACTTTGTCGTGTCTCTACTCATATAGTGGTGATTTTTTTTCTCTAATGCCCATCTCAGACATCAATTATAGCTGATAGTAATTTCCCATGATGGTTTCAGTTGATTTCAGCTGCTTTTTATAAACTACACTCGGGTGATCCCAGAAAATGCAGAGCAGAATTTTCAAACCATAGATATTCAACTTTGCTGCCAATGTTGATGCATGGCCAGGCTCACCTCATGATTTTCTACACTTATACGATTATTGTGTTGTATCGACTTTTCATTGCTGGTCATGATAAAATGCAAAAAATCTTTCCTTTTCTCCTGTTGGAGTAGCTGTTCACACGTGACAAGATGCCATTTGACGTCTCTAAGCTTCAACTTGTATGGCAATCAATGTCTTTGATTTTGAATCATTCCTAATGCTTTCAAACATTACAAAACTTGTGTGATCAACTCCAGATGATTCTGCAAGTTCAGCTTGTACCTGACATTAGTCTTCATGGAGTCATGCCTCCAATTCTGCATCTTCAAATTTTTTTGGTGCAGCAAAGCATTCTTTATCTTCAACATCAAAATTATTGAAGCATCTAAACCAATCTCTGCATATTGTTTCTGACAGAACATGGTCAACATAAGAAGTCTCAACAAGAATTCTGTGTGCTTCAGCTGCAAATTTCTTTTGAATAAAGTAGTGCAGTAAAATTCCCCGCAAATAGACTTTCTTTGGTGCAAGATCTGACATGTTTAACATTATGAAAAACAAAGTTGCTTACACTTTGGCAAAATGACATACACTGAATTTCAAGCTTGCTTATAGTACTTCCCTACAGATGTGTTACCATCTGACAATACACGCACACAATTCAGAGAATGTCATCTGTTGGAATATAATGAGAACTTATTCAAGTTTCTAATAAATTATCTGAATAATGTGTATATATAACACATTGTCATTTTATATTTAGGTTTGATATTACTTTGCTCTTGTGATGTCGTAGTCTTAAATTTTAAGTTGTCTAAATATTGTAGATTAGCACATTTTTTGTTGGTATTGAATTTTTAACAATATTTCTTTCTTCTCATTTTAGTCTTCTACTCATAATAGTTGTAAGTAATACAAATGAAATGATTTTTTTATTTATATTTTTATAATTAAAAAGAATTTTAATATTAAGGGGACAATTTGCTGGCCTTTTTTAGATTTCAAGATATTTCTATAGATGGGTACCGATAAAAATTGTTTTATTTTTATGAAGTAATTCAAATTCTTTAAGATGTCATGAAATTGCCAATTTACTTTGAGTAAATAGAAAACATTTGTAAATGAAGAATTATTTCATTAATCAAAATATTCCTCCTTGGCTTTCATGAATATTCCACTTTGGTAGGCAAGTTGTTATTTTTTTTCAAATGAATCCTTTAGCCAAAGAACTGATAAAGGCTTCTTTAATTTGTTTCAAGAAGTCTTTGACGGTAATGAAGTAGTTAAGATGCTTGTAAAATAAAAATGTATAAGACATAGGCAAGTGATTGTGTGACATATTTAATTCTGGTAACCTTTTTGCAACATGGTGGTAGGTATTAGAATGTAGGAAAAGATTTGTTTTAATTAAAGAGTAGATCGATATATACTGTTTTAATTAAAGAACAAAAATTTACATAAATAAAAATATATAAAATATACAAATATCAGTGGCATAAGCACAATTTCAAACTTGACATCTGTAAATAAAAACAAAGAACAGATAACTCTTTAAAAAGCTAGCATCAATTTGACTGCATTTATATTATGAACAGGACCCCCCCTCTAAATCGATCAAAAAATCAATATTTTTTTATTTTAACAAATGACACAATGTGAAGAAGGTCCAATGAATGGTAATCTACAAAAATTTTTCTCTTCAAGATTTTTCCCTTTTTTAACAAGTGGATTGGTTCTCATATGTTCCATATTTGCAATGACTTATTTGGTGATGGGAGATTTTATGCAATTCAAAGGTTGTTCATCATATTGTAAATAAATATTTACAGTATAATTTTTTCTCAATAATTGCACCCCGAGTAAAATGATAAAATCACTAGGATGCAAGGAGTTACTGGAATGAGAAGGCTTTAGTTAGAAAAAAAGGATAATAAAAGAACAGGCAAAAGGAAGACAGAATATGGCCATTGACATTGCATTTAAATATTTAAAGATTGTAGCTGGAAATGAAACAAGAAATCAAAAGACATTCCTTAATTGACAAAAAAAAACTATTAGAATAGAACTTATGGTTCCATCTAGGTAGTTCAACAGTAAAACAATGAGACCTAACTGCCAATCTAGTAGCTTGCTTAAATTCATGACACTAAGAACACTAAATCAATTGCCATGATAATATTTATAGAAAAGATAGAGAGAAGCCATGTTATGGTGGTGGGAGAGTGATTGAAGTTGAGATGCCAGGTCAGGATCGATTACATCACAAATCTGTCTTTAAAGTTTTTCAAGAATCTTGAGATAATTATTGATATTTATGTTTTTTAATTCAGATATATAAGGTTGCCATGGTTTATAAGAAAGAGATAACCGCAATAGAGAAACATGATATTGTAAAGTTATTGAGCAATGAGAATATAGTGTTAGAAAATGTAAAAACTTTGAATTACGATCATAAGATATAAAAAGAAATTGGAAACGTTGGCAAGAAAGAAAAGTTAGCTTAAAAAATGTCACCAAACGACATTTTAGAAAAATAATGAGAGTAATAAAGAAGAAAAGTGGTTTGAATAGAAAGACGATATTTGAAAAAAAAAAAAACGTGTTGTGAATATAAACAGAGAGAAAAGATGCAGAACATGAAGAACACTGGCAAAAGGCATGAAAGCAACCAAACTACCACATATTAGTAAATATCACAAACATGTGTAAGTTTTTTTTTTTTTTTAAAATCATATCACCTTGAGCAAGGCGGTAACGCCGCTGATGTGCAGGGGGCTACATAAGAGTGAGAAGATTAGAAAAGAGAAAAACCGGAAACCGCATCCTAAACAGGAAACAAGGGATGAGCCTCTTCACCTGTTCAATAGACGTGGGTGGAGTGTGAACTGGGTTGGACAAAGAAATATATAAAAACTGGTTTAATTTTTTAATTATTGACAGAGGTACTATTTTGCTATTGTAAATGATTTTGGCATTTAAATTTCGTTTTGATGTAAATGGTGAAAATTTTTTAGTGATATCGCTGTTTGAAAGAATTTCTAAGGGTATAGCACTGGTCATTCTGAACTCCCCTCCACCCTCTCAACCTAGGTGTTGAGACATGCGCTGCAGGCCATTCTCTCTCTCTCTCTCTCTCTCTCTCTCATTTCAACTAGCCAAGATGGAGGAGGACACGCCGAATATATCTGGGAAAATTAAAAAGCGGTATCCTACCAAGGCGGATGTCTGTTTGACTTTACAGCAGTTTTAATTTGATGAACTTGATGGCTTGGCTAGAACTTGGGTAATTTATGAAAATCATCAATCATCGGGATGTGCGTTGTGGTGCAGCAGATATCGACTCGGAACGACAAATTGGCGTGCAGAGTTCGAATTCCAGTTGAATTCCTTGCCTTCACTTAAGCACAAACACCCTTGGGAAAGGTATTAATCTGTCTCTTCCCTCTATTTATGGGTTAAATAATAGGACAGATTGGTTTCTATAGCCTTGGCTGGCAACCAGTCTACTGCCGAAAGCAATGGCAACCTACTGTGGGATAATCTTCTGCCCAGTCAGTCATGTCTCTTTCGAGACATGATCACCCAAAGCGTGTATCATGTATGGCACTTAACTGACTGACAGGGCACAACCAAGAAGCCTTGAATTTGTTGTTTTGCTTTGAAGATGAGTTAAATTGCTTGAAAAACAAATAAACAAACAAGAGAATGAATAAAATGAGATAAACATTTTTATTCTATCAGGAAAGTTTAGTGTAAAAACTGTTCAAGAATAGTTCTCGAAAGAGTGTAACTTCAAGGTATGTTCTTATGAGGCCTAACTGCCAATCTGGTAGCATGCTTAAAATCATGGGAGATTTATACAATTCAAAGGTTGTTGATAATATTGTAAATAAATATTTATAATATAATTTTTTTTCTTAATAATTGCACCCCAAGTAAGGTGATAATGTCACTAGGATGCAAACGGTTACTGGGAGTAAAAGAGAATGAGTTGACTTTAGTTAGGAAAAAAGAATAATAAAGGAACAACATAATTCTTAGAATCTAAAAATATTTTCTGGTTTTAAATAACCTGCAAAAGGTTAAGACATAAGACGCTAATCAATCTTTACATGTTTTATTTTAAGAAAATATTTCAAACAAAAAACAATTGTTGGTTTGTCAAAGTTAGAGGGCAGTTTATGTGGATAGGAGAGGAAAATAATTCCAGACTTGGACAGGTTAAGACTGTAGTGTTCAGATAAAAAACCAGTTGGCAGTTGGTTCCGAAGAGCAGTATTTTGTGAGGAGAAGCTGTCTGAATGGAACTTACTTCTCATCATGAAAAACAGAGGGAGTATGAATGGATAGAACATTGAAAGGCTTGCCACAACCAGCCCCTGAGAGAGAGGTTGACAGGTGGAAAATAATTTAGTGCCCACAAGGACTCAAAGATGCTTTTGGACTCTATTGGAACTGGAGAGTGAGAACTGGGCAGCTCCTTCCCAAAAATGATGACAGTACTTCATTTTCTGCCTGATCTATCACTTTTAAAGCTAGAGGATAGTGTGGAGAGTAAGAGGTTAAAGAGTGACTGAGGTGTTTTATCTAAACCATGTGTATGTCCTTGAAACCCTGATTTTCCCATACTACCTTGGTTACCAGTACAGTATGAAAGAGGGTTAGCATCTTGGGATTTATACTATACATGATCTGAAAAGAGATTGCTGCTATTAAGGTTCTAAATGCATATATATCTTGCGGAACTGGGAGCAGTGTCTGCTACAAGCTAAAGAATATATTAATTCATGTAAGGCACTTCTTTTTTCACATTCTTCAAAGCTGGCTGTTTTCTCTCTTGCCAAAAAAAAAAAAAGTTTCAAAGAGACCAAGTTAATATGTCTGACAACTTCTCCAGGTATTAATCCAATAGAAAACTTACAGACTCATTAAAAGAGATGTATATGAAAATGAAAAAAAAATATTCAAGCTAAAATCTTTTGAGAAATAATAAAAACTGCTACAAGTAATATTAAAACCAAACCAATCGAAAATGAAACAAAATCTCTGACTGAAAGTCTGATGCAGGATATAGAATGTCAAGTTCATATTAACATGTTAAATGATAAAATGATAAATTCAGGTCGCTCGATTGATGGTCAATATCTTTTGAATTTATTTATAAATAAAATTTTGCATTTTGTGTAATAAAACCTGTCACCAAAAACCCAAACAGTTTATTATCAATATTTTGGTTTTTTGATTTTGTTTAGCGGTATGTCAACATCTATAGGTTATTTAAAATGATGGAATTTAAATATTTTGAGCATAGTTTTATGGCTTCAACTACAGATAAAATGCATTGTTAGTCATTTTGCTTTTAAATTTATTGTTGGTCATTCTGCTTTAAAAATGTGTTGTTGGTAATTCTACTATAAACATGTATTGTTGGTAATTTTTTTATGTAAAAAAATGTATATTTACACTATTCTCCTCATCTCTGTTGCTATATTTACAATGTTTCAACCATTGTATGCACCAACCTTATTTTGAGAATATGTGTTGGAATTTAAATATTTTGAAGAAAGGTTGGGGGTATACAACGGACAAAACGTGAATATGACAATAAAGATGAAGACAACAGTCTGAACAAGATAAATAGTGTAAATAGTTACAATACCTCATCTCAGAAGTATAGACAGATGATAAAAATGTATTGCTGGTATAAAAATGTATTTTTATAATTTCATAGTATGTGGGTTTCATTATTTGCCTATAATTGGAACCCTAAAAGGTGCTACCACCCTTGGCCAGGTTTGACTTAGGAACAAAAGCAGTTATGAGGTGGTTCCACACTTCTCAAAACATCCAATTTTCCAACCAGAGGCCTTGTTACTGGGTGGAATTTAATGCCTTACCCAGGACTATATTTGCAATATTTCTGATAATAATAGATATTATAAACTGGAACCTATATATATATATATATATATCCTGTATATGTCCCCTGTTTTGCATCTGTCTAATTAAAAAAAATTTAGGTTTAGGGTTCCCTTTGTCTGTATTATGTGTGATCTGATGTATCTATTCTCAATTATTTCTGGTTTAAATAATACAAACTTCACTTCCTCTGTTAAAAACATTATTTAAAAATCTTCTGAGTGAATTTATTAATTTTTCAATGGTCTGAATGAGACAATGTAAGTAAATTTACACTGTCAAAATAAATCTTGATTTGTAACCGTCTAGATATGGGCTGAGTTTTTCTCTCAATATTTTGTAATGCTCTAAATAATATTCATCGAGCTCTCTATTTTTATTTCACTAGCACACTTTGTATACTATCCAGGTAAATTCCAATAGAGACGAACTCAAAAGAATTCAATGATAAATTCGTTTATTTAATTTAACAGAGTAATATAATTTAGAAAAGATTTTAGATTTATTACAATGGGTAATATATATTTCACGACATATTGCGGCTCATCAAACCCAAATGGTGCAACAGTTGAGCCTCAACCCCCCCCCCCATTTTTTTTTTACATAGACGCTCACATGTCTATATTTAGATTAAAAAAAATATATATATATATAACACTCACTAAAATTCTGAAGACCCCAACTGTGGAGCATAGAGTCACAGATCTAAACATACTAGGCATTATGACTAGGATTTCCACAGCAATTAAGTTTTTGCAGAATGGAGTTGCTAGCTCTATGCCCGACTAGTATTAAATTTAATGTTGTCCTTCTCTTAGAATGGTTGCCAATAAAAAGTTAAAGAACATTGCTAGGGTAAGAATAGATAGATCAGGTATTTGCGTAAAAATGACTATAATAAGATCAACTGGAAGTTGAATTCAACTCTTGCCAATTTCTCTTTCTGATCTGCTAACCACTACACCACCTTTACGTCCTATCAATGCAAGTATATTCTGAAAATATTGTCTACATTACCTTAGAGCTCCAAAGAATAGAAAATTGAGGAGAGACATTACCCATGTTCTGAAGGAACATGCTACATAAAGGAAATTGTGAAAATATTGATTTCAACACGAGATACTAGATTAGCAACTAGGTCCCACCCTTTTACAGTTAAACAAATAAGATGTAACCGTAAATTCTACTCCAACAGCTTCTTTTCTCGCACTTCCCGCCTGTGGAACTCCCTTCCACAAGTCTGCTTTCCCGACAGTTACAATCTCCAGGTGTTTAAATGTAGGGTCAATAGACACCTCCTATCACACTAACTCCCAACTATTCTCACAACACTCTCATCTACCCAACCCTCATTCTCGGTATCCTCACCCGCCTATCACCCACCCTCTGTTATTTCCTATATTTAACCAGCCTTTCTCCACTCTACGTAGCCCCCTGCACAGTAGTGGCAGTGACATGCCTTGCTCGGGGTGAAACGCTTATAAAAAAAAAAAAAAAAATATTGTTTGCATTATTATGAAGCCGAGCTAGGTAGATGTGACCATAGCCTTGTTAGATGGAGACTTTCATAAGGATGTCATGCAAAACACTGCGCATCCTTGGCCCAACGCTCTCTGCAGATCTCAAGTGGAAGGCAATATCAAATCCGTAGCTAAAACTGCTTCTAAGGAGGTCAGTTCACTGTGTAGGGCCAGGAAGTTTTTTCCATCTGAATCTATCTTGCACATATATAAATCTCCCATCTGCCTGTGTATTGAATACTGCTGCCACATCTGGTTGGGTGCCCCTGCTATTCACCTCAGGGTTCTTGACAAAATCCGATAAAGAACCTCTAATGTGATCGATCCTGACTTGTCAGCACAGCTGTAGTCACTCTCTCACTGGCATAATGTGGCCCCTATGTATGAATTTACTTGAGCTACTAGACTCGCAACTAGGTCCCACCGTTTTACAGTGAAACTGATAAAATGTAATCACAATTTCAACTCTAGTAGGTTCTTTTCTCGCACTTCCCGTATGTGGAATTCCCTTTCATATAGTTGCTTCCCCGACAGCTACAATCTCTAAGAATTTAAATCTAAGGTCAATAGTCATCTCTTATCTCACTGACTCGCATCCTTTCTCTCATGCACTTTTCTCCATCATTCTATTACCCTCTTCCTGACACCCCCTATAACTTGCCTTACTTTCTCATCACTTACCTCCTATTCAACCTCCTGTGCACCAGTGGCAGTAAAAATGCCTTGCTTGGGGTGAAATGATTAAAAAAAATGTCATGCAAAAAAATACATTAAGAAATATCTAAACTCTCAGAGGTAAATGACTACTTTCTCAGATCAATTATTAAAAATTGATTCGAGCAAATGAATATCCTTCTTTGAACCTTGTGGGTGGGTGCTACATGACCACTAACAAAGGACTGAACAAAATAACAGAATATCATTTGGAGACTTTCAACTGCTGCAACAACTAAAATGGATAACACATGTAACAAGAATAAAAAAATAATGACTTAAGATGCTGATATTCACACCACTTTGGTCAGCACACTTAGCAAAAAATGGAAATAAATTTGTGAGCATATATGAAATTGCTTTTTGGACCAATGAAAACCTTATCTTCACAGAAACTAACCACTGAACCAAGAGAAGAAAAAAAAATAAAGAGCCTATGAAATCCCAGGTCAAAGGTCAGTGTGCAGTTGTCTAAAACAGTCACCCTACTGTTAGTAATTATTGAGAAGAGAAATGGAAGCTAAAAGGGAACTGAAAGTTGAAAAGATAATACGAGAGAATAATTAAGTGAGAAATTAGCTGGGATAACAAGAATCTGGACAATTCTACAGGAATACGGAATCCGACAGCAAAGAAATTACCCAAAATTACGTTAAGGCTTCTGGGTGGATGGTAAGGAAATATTCTAATAAATTGGTTAGCAGTGTTAGGTACTTTAATAACTGGGATAACAGGAATTTGGATAATTATATAAAGATATGGAATCCGATAGCAAAGAAACTACCCAAAATTATGTTAAGGCATGGTCTGGGTGGATGGTAAGGAAATATTCTAATAAATTGGTTCGCAGTGTTAGGTACTTTAATATTCATTACTGTAGTAGTAACAGCAATATGAAAATGTTGAACAGGAATCGATTTTGGAGAATTTTTGGCAGGTTACAATGAAAAAAAAAAAGAAAAAAGGGAGCTACGATATGGTGTCTATATTCCTGAGGAACTAACCCCAGCGGAGCGGAGAAGAACAGTGTCCAAGAAGGTTAAGTCATAAAAAAAAATATATATACCTTGCACAGACACACACACACATACACCATATTTTTTTTTAATTCTTTTTCAGGTTGACAATAGACATTTTGTTGAACTTTTTTTTGAAATTGCATATTTAGCTTTGAATAAAATTTAGACAGGACCGAGAATGAAAATAAGGAACTTTTTCCAGTTGTCTGCAGACAATAAAAAGGATTTTTATTTTATTTTTATTAAAGGATTTTTTTTTAAAAAATCCTTTAATAAAGGATTTTTTATTAAATTTGCATGGTTAGGTAATAAAATGTGTTATTGAAATTGCATGGTTGGGCTGAATAAAATATACATGGAGCCAAAGGTGGAAAATGAGCCAAAGGTGGAAAATGAACTTTTCCAATTGCTTGAAGAGACTTTTTTTTTAGCAAAAGACTTTTTGCTTGTTGAATATGCATGGCTGAAAGGAAGAAAAAAATATAGGAAGAAAAGAGAAAAAGAGGATCTTGTAAAGTTGTGTGTTGAGCTAGTGTCTCAGATTTATAATGTCATTTTAATGCTTAAAATGACAGGATGATTGACGGAGGGATGTGACACTATCTCCCGCGGGTGTACTTTCTTTTGTTTGGTTTAATGCAACGGAGAGAGAAAAATTACTATTAGTAGTATTATTAGTTATGCTTTATTGTAATTTGTGATGTGAGCTTATGTAAAAAACTATTTTAATACTAACATATACTTGTAAAATCCGGGGAATAGAAAAATTAACTATTTTAACAGATGGGAAAGAAAGGTAGAAATATAATTCTTCTTCTTTCGTGTTTGAAGTGGATATTTTGGGCAAAGCTAAAATTTTATGAGTAGCCAAAACAAAGTGTCAGGATTTGTTAATGGGGTCAGGCGGAGTTAAAGTCCCCCAACAGATGTTTCCCTGAGAACAGAAATTGTGGGAATTGGAAAATCTAAATATGATGTAATTGAAAGGAAGTGAGCTGGTGATATTTCATTCGTCAAGCTACCTCCTCCTGCAAATTGAGTGGGTGGAAAACGATCACATTGGTCGAGGACTTTGAGTTGGCCAAATCCCCCGAGAGGATTGGGGATGATTATAAAAATAGAGACTCAGAGAGAAAAATCAGTTGAATTGGAGTGAGATTCTGGAATTGTAGTCGAAATGTAACGACTGTAGAAAAAGGTTCCCAACTGGGGAGCCATGACCCATGGCCAGTTGCCTACCACAGAACTTACGGCTAAGGAGTTAATGTCAAATGAAGCCTGCCACCGATTAACTTAAAGAGCTAATTTGGAATACTGCGCCTTTGATAGGAATCCCGAAAGAACGTTATTGTTTTTTTTTAAATCATGGGAGAAGCGAAATTTCTGATTCCTCGTTCGCTCTACTTCGGTAAACTCCGTTAAACTCTGTTAATCTCTGATAAGGACCCGAAAGGACTTTGTTATTTTAGAAGTTGCAGAGAGAATTGACAGCTCTGATTATAGAGAATATGTGAAAAGACTTTAATGAAAATTTAATGAATATGTGAAAAGACTTTAGTGAAAATTTGAAGAGCTCTGTTTACTTTAACCAAACTTAGAAAAGACATTTTTATTTAAGGATTGAAAGCTATGATATTTTTAAATGAACTTTCTCTGTCCGTTGTCAACTGGCATTCCGACAACTGTATTGTCTGCTCCTGTGACTAATCATTGTTTTTTTTTTTATAAAGACAATCTTCGTAACTCTGCAGGCATGTTCGACCTCATTCATTTATTTTATTAATTTTTTTTGGTGCTGTGTTTATTTTTAACCACAAGTGTATACCAATGTCCACCAGTGTCCGGTCTGGCTTTGTTGGAAAGGCACCTACTGAAATTGCACAGCACAATCTCTGAGATCAATTCACAACATGGGCAGTGGCACGTTGTTGCAATAGACGTATTGAAAACCAGCTTTTGTGACAACATCATTGGACATGTTCATCACGACCAGCAACAGTGACTGAACCAACCGGCCAGTCGGGTGGCAGTGTCACAACTGGTGCCGTCACGACCATCGACAAGAACGAGCGTCACAACGAACGAGCCAGCCACGGGAATATGGTGTTACAATGCAAAATACTTTTCAATATAAAATAAGAAAATTTAACAAAAGGAAAGTATCTGAATCATGTGAAAAATTTTGTTTTTGTTCATGCGTGCAGTGTTCAAGTTCTTCTCAGGGTCAAATTACCCGCCAATTACATTATTGGTCTTAACCAAGCATGTGGCACTTCAAAGAATTTTCCTTCAACAATCCAAGAAAGCTAAGTATCTCAAACCATCTTTCTTCATTTAGTTTTGAAAGGATGCCAACCATGTATTCCTTCTGTGAGCATTGAACTCTTTTAACTTTGTTTTAAACATTTTTAAATATTATTTTTTGTCAGATCATTGCATCTGTTGTATAAGCATTTCCTCCTCATGGCAATTCATTAAAACTATGGATTTCAAAATTTCTGATTTATTTTCTTAAAATAAGCTAATGACACATCTTCAAGGGTGTAAATTCATGAATAAATACCTTACCTTGATTTGTTAAAATTAGCTGTGTATTTCCTCAACATTATCATACTCCATTAATCTTCTTGGGATGTGTAAATCAATTGTTTATCTTAACCCTGAAGCTCCATGCCACTACAGAAAACCTGTTTTCTAGATAAATTGTTTTAAAATAAAGATTTTATAAATTTCAACTGAAAGAGTTATTGTAACTATTTACACTATTTACATTATTTGAACTGCTGTCCTCATCTTTGCTGTCATATTCACAACGTTTCAGTTTTGTATACTGTGGCCTTCTTCAGGTGATTGGATTTTCGAATCAAACCCTTTATTTCGTTCAGGGTAGATTTTTCTAGTTCAATGAGCCATGCATTAGTATCATTTATCTCCCTTTAGCTTAACTCTCAAAGTTTTTTTTTTTATTTTCAACTGGAAATGACAATAAGTTAATGGACTTGAGATACTTATTTTCCTGAAAAATTATTTTAAGAAAAAGATTTTATAAAATTTATACTGAAAGTAGGAATGACTGCTTGGTTAACAAATACTAACTAGAAAGAGCAATAAAACTTAGTGGACTTGAGAAACCTATTTTCTTGAAAAATTGCTTAAAGAGGAAGATTTTATAGAATTCAACTAACTCTAGCACCGACTGTTTGCTGAATACATGCTGAAAGTTTCATTATAATAGAACAGCTAATATTACCATTACCATCTGCTGTAAGATTATGGCCTACAGTAGTGAGTTTTGTGGATAAATTAGCTGATATGATACATCTAATTTTCCCCTGGTGCAGATTATTTTTTTAGAAAATTGTGTTTTATATTATATCAAATTTAGTAATTAATGAAGATAAGGTTATTTATTATTCAATAATGATATTAAAATTAATATTTATAATATTAAAATATAATTATATATTAAAAGATGCAAAAAAGACGTAGAATTTATTTAAGAATGTCTAAAAATATCTGTACAGAAACTTTTGAATGAATATTATTTCATCTTCCTTTCATTGGAGTAGATAGACTAAACTATCACCGGGTTCACACTCCACCCACGTCTATTGAACAGGTGAAGAGGCTCATCCCTTGTTTCCTGTTTAGGATGCGGTTTCCGGTTTTCTCTTTTCTAATCTTCTCACTTTGTTTTTTTTTCAATTGGAGTAGATAGACTAAACTATCGCCAAGTTCACACTCTACCCATGTCTATTGAACAGGTGAAGAGGCTCATCCCTTGTTTCCTGTTTAGGATGCGGTTTCCGGTTTTCTCTTTTCCAATCTCTTCACACTTATGTAGCCCCCTGCACATCAGTGGTGTTACTGCCTTGCTCAGAGTGATATGATTAAAAAAAAAAATCTTCCTTATATGCAGTGTCTTTTCGGATCCCATCAAATCCAATACTGGGGTAGTCATCACAGACAAAAGACAACATATGGAGAGATGGGTGGGGCACTATTCCATCCTCTACTCTTAACAGAATGTTGTGATGACTGCAGCCCTTGATGCTATTGAGTGTGTACCTGTCGTGGAAGAGCTTGACACTGAGTCGATGATAGAGGAACTCAGCGAGGCAATTGACAGCTTGACCACAAGGAAAGCTCCAGGCAGTGATAGAATTCCCCCTGATTTTATCAAGCATTGCAATACTGTCCTACTGCTTCCTCTGCACGAAGTCCTCTGCCAGTGCTGGAAAGAAGAGCTGTACCACATCACTCTCTACAAAAACAAAGGCGAGCAAAGCAAATACAGAGGCATCTCTCTACTCTATGTTGTGGGCAAAGCCTTTGCTGAAGTGACTTTGTTTCATCTGCAGAAACTTGCTGAACAGGATTGCCCAAAGTCACAGTGTGGTTTTTGATCAGAATGATCAACAGTAGACATGATCTTCTTGCTCTATCAACTCCAGAAGTGCAGAGAACAGCAGATGTCCCTGCATGTTGCTTTCATCGATCTGACCAAGGAGTTCGATCTTGTTAAAAGAGAGATCCTCTTCAGAATCCTGTCCAAGATTGGCTGTCCACCCAAGCTGCTGAGCTTGATTGAGTCCTTCCATAACAATATGCGGGGCACTGTGCATATCAACGGCAACACCTTGGAGCCCTTCAACATCTGCAGCGAGGTATCCTCACTCCCACTCTTTTTGGAGTCTTCGTCTTTTTGGACATAGAGCTCAACAAGAATAATTGGGAAGGTAGCTACAACCCTTGTGCACCTCACAACACATGTTTGGACGACCTCCAAGCTGACAGTGAAGACAAAGATGGCAGTGTACAACACCTGTCTCATCAGCACACTGCTATACTAAAACAAATAACTTAAAACGCCACCTTTTTGGTATTAAATAACCTACAGAGATTGATATGCCGTTAAACAAAACTTAAACTCTCTCTTTCACTCTATATGTCCTGTGAGTATTAGGTTCTCCAAGCCCTCCTTCCTCATTGTGTGTTCCAGAAATTTCAGCTGTGTCTCTTCCTGATGTCAAGTATAAGTTTTCTTTTCATTTGCATTCTTTCCAAAACCTTGTCGTTGCTCACATGTTTGGTCCATGGTATCCTCAGCATCCTTCTGTAGAACCACATTTCTGTTGTGTCAAGTCTCTCTTTCATTGTTGAGGAGATTGTCCAGTATTCGCTGCCCTATAGGAGGATAGATATTATTTCTAGATTTCCTTAAAGTTTAAATATTTTAACTGCTGACTCATGTTATGACACAAAAGGCAATTATCTCCCTTGTAACAGGAAGTCTTTAATGTCCCTTTATGATCACATGACAGCTTATCAATGAAAATAGTCAGTTGCAGCTTAGCTCATGATGTTGTTGGACACATTGTAACACAGATATATATATATATTTTTATGTATGTAGACACATATATAAATGTTTTTCTGGCATTAATATAACAGGTAATATGTATCATCATCATTTAGCGTCTATTTCCATGCTAGCATGGATTGGATAGATTTTTATTGATGGCTCTTTACCAGGTTGCCAAATTTTGTGTAAGGCCTGACTGTAATCTCAACTTCCATAAATTATCTTTGATAAGCTGGGTCCATGTTTTACAAGGTTTATCTATCTGTCTTTGGCTGTCAAACACAATAAACCTACAGTTGGGGACTAGGGTTTTCTATGTCCATTCTCTCAATATGGTGGAGACTTACCGCTCTGAAGCAAGAGAGGGCGGGTTGTCTGCACATGCGTTTGTATATGTCGTGGAACCGTGAGGTGAGCTTATGCAAGGCAGTTTTGAAATGAAACGGTGCATGCGTCATTGGCAAAAGCGAGGCTGTCACATGCGAGAAATTTTGGTTTCTTGCCCGAGACCAAAAACGCATAAAAAGAGCCAACATCTGGTTTCACGGTAGTTGGGTGTTTGAGGCTCGTGAAGGCTACATCGTTGTTCGAGAGAAAGTGCTATTGTTTATGGTGCACAGGGAACTGAGTCGCAAGTGAAGTAGTTGTCATATTTGTACCTAGTATATTTTGGATAATAATTAAGAGATACAATATTAACCTGTATAACAAACTTTATTTAACTTCATCTCCATTCTTGTGTGAGTCCCTCGTGGCTGGCTAAAATGTCCGCTGGCGGGAGTAGCACGTGTGGCTGGTGTGAAATCTTTTGAGAAACTAAAAAAATACTGAACTGCTACTAGTTGTTGGTCAGTAGGGATGGGCCAGAGTGAGAGAGAAAGAGAGGGAGTGAGAGATGAAGGGATTTCTGGGATAGTAGTTCGTGACCTAGGTGGAAGCATCTGGAGAAGAGGAGGGAGAAGAAAACAAAGTTAATATGTTTAGGTAGTATTATTTCTGACCTCTAGCAAGGAGGTACTATATAGTGTTCCGGTGGTTTCCACGTAGAGCAATCAGCTAGAACTGATCCAAGTGGTCATTCACTCTTCTATTAACCACACTTTGTCAAACAATACTACAATGTAAGTTTTGCTTGACACATAGCATCTGTTATATTGGCAATATTCAGCCTATTTCTTAATTCCACTGATAATTTTCTATCCCTAAGACTGACATTGCATATCCACTGTACCATTTGCATGTTGGTTCAAGCAATTCTGCTAATATCAGCTTCCTTTAGCAGCAAAGTTTCACTACCATATAGCATAACACTTCTAATGTAAGCTGTATATAGCTTTAATTTTATCCTATGTGAACATACTCGAGATGTTAGAAGGGCAAAAGATCCCTAAATTTTTCCAATCTGATCTTACAGATCCTGATATTGAACTTGCTTCTGCACCTCCTCCTGCACCTTGACATGTCATCAAGTTAGCAAAACTGATCAGCAATCTTATATATATATATATATATATATATATATATATATATATATATATTTTTATTTTTTTTTTTTCATTTGTAAATGAGTTATTACGTGATCTAAGTTTTTACCATGTGGTGTCTTCAGGCAATTTGCAATAACTGATTTTTATTTCTTTTTTTTAAGAACAAAAAAAAGAAAAACCGGTAAAAATCAGTTACTGCAAATCACCTGAAGACAGCACATGGTAGAAACCTAGGTCACATAATAACTTGTTTACAAATGAAAAATATTTAAAAGTTCTACAATATAATTGTATTGAACACTTTTTAATACAACTGTGTACTGGTATAATTTTATTATGACCAAAAACTAAGTAATTAAATAATTATATATAAAAGTGGACATTGTGGTCAAAATACAGCTGTGACAGTATGTTTCATGCTTAAACACAATTGTCAGGCCTGATATCGAGCAATTTAACCCATAAATGTAGCATATGTCAAAACTATATTTTATCCTATATACATCAATATGACTTATATTTCTATACATCATTGTTCTTTATAAAATGATTTCATATTTTTGAAATTCATTCTCTGAGTTATTTTAGTCTTTCCTTCCATTTTGCTAAAGTGTTATTATATCATCAATACAATAATGCTTATAGTTAAGAGTTGAGATTGTTGGATATTGGTTAATAGCGAGTGATTTGGCACACAAGTAGATTGGTGTAGTCAGTCCAAATGAAAGATTATGCTTTTGAGTGATCTAATGGAGAGATATATATGAGTGAATGGAATCCACTCATGCAAATATGTTGGGCAGGTCCATTATAGTAAAGTGGATTAACCCACCTGCTGCATTAGATACTCTCCTATAAATGAGGTAGACAAAAAGGGGACAAAAAGAAGGCAGCCATGTTAGAAGGTAACTTATTTGATTTCTACAGAGATATTTTCTTTTTTTTTTCCAAATACCCACCTAGCATGAATTCAATGCATGATAGATAAATCTTGTCCCATTGCCAGTCATCTTCATATATGTTACTGACTGGTAAGTTCAAAAGGTCAGCAGGTTAAAAAGGGGCAAAGAAATGAGACTGATGCTCTACAAGTCTCCTTCCTCAGCAAAAAAAAAAAAGAAATGGAATTTTTTGGCAGTGGGGTGGGGGGAGAATTTGTGCACTCTTTGAGTTTCTCATTAAAAAGAAAATCAAGGCTTTGTCATTATCAGCAGACAACTTTTCCCCTCTCTCTCCTCATTGCCCTTGATTAACCCAGCTCTCTTATCACTGCTCTTGCCAGGAGCATTTTTGGTATGGTTGGGGAGACCATTACATCACCTCCCACTGTTTGCTACACTCCCTTTCTTGTTTGATCAATCAGTTTCTTTTTCAAGTTCTTAAAACTTGCTTTTATGGTCAGTGCGTGTGTGTGTGCACACACGCACACACACACACATATCCATGCACATGGACAATCGAAAGAAAGTTTTTGTGTATCAGGTGGGGTTCTTTGTGGTTGAAGTAGTTTAGTTATTTTTCACAATTACTTCAATTATTGTTGTATATCTCCAAATAAGTCTGGATGCTAATTATCTCCTGATGCAACACAGTCTTACTCCCGCAAAAACATCTCATCTTCCATTCCTCTCTAACTATTCACAAACATATTTCTGTCAAACAAAGCTATATTTATAAAATTTTTGTATGGTTGAAGTTAGATTTATATAAATTTCATGTTGTATTGATATACAAATCTCCATCATATAAATAGCCCTTGATACAGCTGGTGGCTAAAACTAATCCTGACCTTGAAGACTAAACTACTAAAGAAATAGTAGTGAATACTTCTAGTTAATTATAGCTTATGACATTCTACTTCATAATCCTGATTTAGGACTTTACTTTTTTATTTCAATACCTTAATTTTTTTTAAAAATGTAGGTGTGACTATTAATGTGATGGAGCTTAGGTGGAAAAATAAAGTTCACACATAAAAATATCTGTTTTAGTTCCCATTGACAGACAACAATGAACAAGAACACATATATATTATATATATATATATATATAAATATAAACATATTTTTCTTCTTTGTTGGTAATGGTTGTGTGGAGAAGGGATGGTCAGAGATAGATTGCTCACTTGCAGGAGCTGTTGGGGAGTCATTAAGCAGTGGAAATTCTCTGTTCTCTCTATCTGTTTTGACTTCTTCTGTCAGAAACTTATATAATCCAAAATTCCCATGCATCTCTACCCCTTTGGGCTGCAGCTCAATTGGCACCCATCAAATCTTTGCCAGCCATTGCCTATCAAGCCTTTGCTGTCACCTTGTGTTTTCTGCCTTTGATGTCGATCATATCTTTGTCCACTATATTTCTGCCTTTGTTGTTACACTCTATTGCTACCATCCATGGCCAGAATTTATTTTTGTCAATGATATTTTTACTGTTTAAGGTAATATATTACAGAGAGAGAGAGAGAGAGAGAGAGAGAGAGAGACAGAGACACAGAAAGAGACACAGAAAGAGAGCAATAAAAATTTTATCCATTAGAAAATAACTTTTTGACAAATTAGCATGATATGAACATTGTTTTTTCTCAACATCTTAAGTCATTATTTTCTATTCATGTTACATGTGCTATCCATTTTACTTGTTGCAGCTGTTGAAAGTCCCCAAATGATATTCTGTTATTTTGTTCAGTCCTTTGTTTGTGGTCATGTAGCACCTGCCCACAAGGTTCAAAGAAGGATATTCTTTGCTAAGACCTACAGGCTTCATTTGCTCGAATCAATTTTTAATAATTGACCTGAGAAAGTAGTTGTTTACATCTGACAGTTTAGATATTTCTTAATGCATTTTTTTGCATGACATATTTTTTTTTAATCATTTCACCCCAAGCAAGACACTTTGATGGCCACTGGAACACAGGTGGTTACATAAGAGGAAAGTGATGAGAAAGAGGAACAAGTTATAGGGGGTGTCAGAGAATAGGTAAGAGAAGGATGAGAACACTGGCGTGAAGAGAGCTGATGAGAGTAGAGCGGACAGGAAAAAGAACATGAGAGAAAGGTTATGAGACAGAGAGATAGAAGATGGCAATTGACTTTGCATGTAAATTCTTGGAGATTATAGTTTTCAGGGAAGCAAGTATATAGAAGGGAATTTCAAAGGTTGGAAGTGCGAGAAAAGAAACTGAGGGAGTAGAAGTTGCAGTTACATTTTATCGGTTTCACTGTAAAAGAGTGGGACCTAGTTGCGAGTCTAGTAGCTCAAGTAAATTCATGCAGAGGGGGCACTAGGGAGCTAAGCTCATCAGAGCAGAAGCCGTAAAAGTATTTGTAGAAGAGACGCAGGGAAGCCACATTACGCTGGTGAGAAAGTGACTGCAGCTGAGCTAATAAGTCGGGATTGATCATATTACAGATTCTCTCTTGGAGTTTGTCAAGAACCCCGAGGTGAACAGCAGGAGCATTCGACCAGATGTGACAGCAGTATTCAATACAGGAGTGGAGGATAGATTTATATATGTGCAGAATGGATTTGGATAGGAAAAATTTCCTAGCCCTACACAGTGAAACAACCTTCTTAGCAGGAGATTTAGCTATGGATTCGATGTAGCCATTCCACTTGAGGTCTGCTGAGAGAGTTAGGCTGTGGCGGTGCAGTGTTTTGCTTTCAGGAAGACTAGTCTGATGCATGCTAATGCGAGGGTAGGAGTGATTGTCTATGGTGTTTAATGGATAGCAGCTTTGTTTTGAAAGCATTAAAATTCACAAGCCATTTCTTACTCCAGTCCACCACAGATTGGAAGTTTTTTTCAAGCTCAGCAGCGAGATTCACTTTGTCAGCCTCAGCAGATTTCTAATCGAGTGGGGAGTAAACAGTGGTGTCATCAGGGATATCATTGAAAAAGATCAGAAAAAGTGTAGGACCTAGAATAGAGCCTTGAGGGACACCTGCATTTGTATGATAGTATTGGGAGGCATCTCTGTTCAATACTACTTTCAGTACGTGATTTGAAAGGAATGACTGGATTAGATGAAACAAGCATCCAGTTATACCATAGTCTGTAGCTTATGTAGAAAGCAAGCATGCCAGACTCTATCAAATGCTTTTGAGATATCCAAGGCAACAGCTTGAGCTTTGTTGTTCTCATCGATAGCCTGGTATATATACTAAGTGATGGTCGTTAG
The DNA here is from genome assembly GCA_037127315.1 of Ascarosepion bandense. Lineage (NCBI taxonomy): Eukaryota > Metazoa > Mollusca > Cephalopoda > Sepiida > Sepiidae > Ascarosepion > Ascarosepion bandense. The sequence continues at coordinate 4,392,685 of JBBBDQ010001389.1, forward strand.
CATATCAGCAGTGGACTTGATGAAGTGGAAACCATACTGTTTGTTAGAGAAGAGACTGTGGGCTGTGAGATGTTGAACCACTTTGGTGTTGATAATAGCCTCAAACACTTTGCCAAAAATCAGTAGGAGGCTGACAGTTTGATAATTAGAGGGGTTCAAGGGTTCTCCAGAATTCTTAAATACAAGAATCACAGAGGAGAACTTCCAGCAGGAAACATCAAAAATCAGACTATTAGATGTAAATCATTCTATTATTTACATGTGGCCAACTTCATGGGTCATGCAATTTTCTGTCTATCAAAACAATGGTTCACTATAATTATATATTAGTCATCCTTATACAAGCCTGTTTTGCTGTATCACAGCTCATCAGTGCGGCTAGACATCCACTTGCTTCCAGCCAGAATCAAAACTTGACCGATTTGCTGTCAGTTGGAGTGCCTACTCCCTAAGCTATCGGCGCATGGCTGAGAGAGGAGGAAATTTTAGTGTGTTATATATATGCAGTGTATACACATGCCAGTCACAAGGAAAACTCAATTCATTACTAAAGAGTAATGTGTATATACTGAGCAGTTATAGATCAGAGTTAAATTAAACCAGTAAACAGTTGCAGTTGTATTTGAAAGTGCTCAATACATGTTTGAAGGAAGATGAAGATTTAACATGTAGAGCATTTAGATATTTAAATAGAGAAGATCAGCTGCTTATGCTATGATGGTTTCAATCATCAGTCAAAATAAATTGCCTGATGAAACCTAAAAAATTGAAACTATGGTAGCAAAACCGACTTATCTTTCCTACCTACCCACCTACCTACCTATAAATTAATTAGTTTTTGGTCATAATCAAATAGGACCAGTGCCCAGTTGTATTAAAAAGTGCTCAATATATTTATTTATATTGTAGAACTTTCAAATTTCTTAAATTTGGAAATGAGTATTTTCCACAAACTAGGTTTCAACATTTTGGTAACTGCAGGTGATTTATAATGACTGATTTTCCAATGTTTTTTTTTTAATGTACAATAGGGATTTTCATGAACATGCAGCTAAAACTTTTAAACAATCAAAAATGTTCAAAATAAAGGAGGAGTTACTTAACGATCTTTCAATACTTTCATTTAGGTTTGTATGATCCTAAAATGTATTTATTGGTGTGGTTACACCTGGACATTACTTCTAATCTTTCATTTAGTAGTTTTTTTTTGTTCTGGAAACAGAACTTTTCTTTTTGCCACAATTTGCAGACATCACCACCATTGTAAGGTTTGGCTTTTTTACTTTATACTGGATAGTGGGGCTACATGGTAAAGACTAGCTTGCTCACAAACTAATATTCTGTTTGCTTAATAGAAAACTTCTAGGAGATTTCTGAATATTTGTGAAATAATCCACCAAAGTTTCATAATGGAACCAGATTTTTAGTCAAAAGGTTGATGCTCATTGTCATTAATGAAACCATATAAGCAGGAAGCATTTTTTGTAGATGTCTTCATCACAAAGCTTCTGATCATTCTTTCTGATCTTCTATTCAATATGAACAAATTCAATTCCCTAAGAAGGTAATGGTCAATTTCATTAAAACAACCATATTGCCAGTAAGCTTTTTTTTGTAGAAGATGTCTTCATCACAAGAATTCTAATCATTCTTTCTTATCTTTTGTTTCAGTGTAAAATAATTCAATTCCCTGTTATGCGTGGTTTAGCAATGTCAGCACAGCACAAGTCTCTTAAATTGGTAGAATCTAATTTACATCAGTCACACAGTCCACACTCTTCGATACTCACATCTGAAAATGTTGAGATTAGACATTTCTATACAGGAAAGATTCAGCATTCATTGACTCAGCTGGTAGTGTTACTGTGAGTTGAAATTTATGAAATCTTTCTCAGTTCTTCAGGACATCAGTTTTCTCAAGTTTACTGTTATTGTTTTTTATAGAATGAGTTTTTTATTGTTTGCTTCCTAACTTTTTGTTTATGATGGCGGAAAACACTTAAACAACAGAAATGTGTTTCTACAGAAGGATGCTGAGCATGTGAGCAGCAACAAAATTTTAAAATAAATGGAAACAAAAAAGAAACATATTTGATATCAGAAAGAGACAGTTGAAATTTCTAAGGTATATAATGAGGGGAAGAGGGCTTGGAAAATCTGATACTCACAAGACAGATTGAAGGCAAGAGTGACAAATCAAAACAACACATAACCTACTTGGTGAGCTTGAGTAAATGAATGGCAAATTAGGGTCTGGGAGAGATAAGAAAAGTACAGGATTTATAAAGAGTTACAGAAAATTGTAGTGAAGTATGATTGCATTCATCTTGAAGGGACACGATACATAGAAGAAGTGTGGATTGTCAACATCTTGATTTATGTCATTATTTTCTCTTTGAGTTTAATTGTGCTTTATATTTTAGTTGTTACTCCTTCTGGAAGTCATCAAGTGATGTGGATATTTTTTTTTGTTATTTGGTAAATTCTTTGTGATCCAGTAACACTAGTCTGTATGATTTGATGAAGAATTGTCTTTTTTAAGATCTAGAGTGTTCATTCACTCAAATCCATTTTTAACAGTTGTATATAGCTAAGAGTTTGGACATTTCAGAACCGAGGTTGATAACATGCATGCCATCTACAAGAGAACCTAGGTTCGATAAAGTTATTTAAGTACATGACTTAAATTCTTATATGAGGATTGAGGGGTTTTAGCATCTTGCAATGATGAACAAGACTATACTTGGCACAGCCTATCCTGCATTCAATTGCTTTATCTTCTATGCTAAATTTGTTATAACTGATCCATACATCAGTGCAAAGTCTCATCATTTTACAGTTCAAACTACCTCTAATGCAACCTATTCTATATTCAATTTCCTGATCTACTATACTAAATTTGTTATAGCTGATCCATACATAAAGGCAAGGTCTCATCCTTTTACAGTTCAAACTACCTTTAGGGCAGCCTGATCTATGTTCAATTTCCTTATCTCTTATACTATATTTGTTATAATTGATCCATACATCAGTGCAAAGTCTCATCATTTTACAGTTCAAACTATCTTTAGGGCAGCCTGATCTATGTTCAATTTCCTTATCTTCTATACTAAATTTGTTATAACTGATCCATACACCAAGGCAAGGTCACATCCTTTTACAGTTCAAACTATCTTTAGGGCAGCCTGATCTATGTTCAATTTCCTTATCTTCTATACTAAATTTGTTATAATTGATCCATACACCAAGGCAAGGTCACATCCTTTTACAGTTCAAACTATCTTTAGGGCAGCCTGATCTATGTTCAATTTCCTTATCATATATACTAAATTTGTTATAATTGATCCATACACAAAAGCAAGGTCTCATCCTTTTACAGTTCAAACTACCTTTAGGGCAGCCTGATCTATGTTCAATTTCCTTATCTCGTATACTATATTTGTTATCACTGACCTCTTCACCAAGTTATGGGCAGCAAGAAGATCCTGATTTAATTTTGTTTTTTGAAGAAAGTATGTTGTGTTCAAAAAGCATGAAGAATTCTTATCAAATTTTCTTTGTGCTGGTTTGAATCCTGTAATAGGAATGACTGTGAAATACTTGCCACTTGCTAATTTATAGGTAGAAGCACACACATGCATGCTGGCATTTCTTCCTAGCCAATAAAACAGGCCACTTCTTGGTTTCATATGATTCAATTTTGGTCTGTCTTGCCTTGAAATCAGAATGCTACATTCGTTTCTTTGAACTATCTCCTGTGTGTCAACCCCAATTCTTAATTTGTGAAATTTTTGCCATATTTCTGTTGCTTTGCCTTAATTTGCCTTACGTATATTGTTTCAGTCAGTTAAGTGCCATTACGTGGTACACACTTGGGCGATCATGTCTCAAAAGAGACATGACTGACTGGGCAGAAGATTATCCTGCAGTAGGTTGCCATTGCTTTCTGTGGTAGACTGGTTACCGACCAAGGCTATAGAACCCAATCTCTCCTGCTATTTAACCCATAACTGGAAGGAAGAGACGGATTAATACCTTTCCCAAGGGTATTTGCACGTAAATGAATACAATGGATTCAAATGGAATTCAAACTTGGCTTCCCGGTTTCTCGTTCCGAGCCAATATCCACTGCACCATAACGCACATATATTGTTTGCCTGATTTATATTTTTTTTTACCCTCTTCTTTTCTTTTTCTTCTTATTGCTTATGGTAAATTTTGTCATTTCTGTTTGTTGGGCAGTTCTGACATTCATTTTACATTTAACCTTGGCCACTCACTTTACTCTTTATAATTCTAAGTCAGTTTTTGTTGCTTTGCATTATGTATTGTTGCTTTATCATATATGAGTTTACCCCACCTTAAAAAAATGATAAAAAAATATTTAGAGGATTATTAGCTGTTTCCTCACAGGTTATCCTCCCTGAGTGTGACAGGAGGGAAATATATATACAATAAATAAACAACCATCTTTAACATAATAGACAGGGTTTTTGCTTTGTGTTACGTATTTCTATGCATTCTAAAAATTTTGAGAATATATACGTCACAATCTTTTAAAATATATTGGCTAACTTTTTTTTTTCCTGAACGATGTCAGGTACCCATGCTGTTTAGCATATAAGAACATAAAGCTTAGTGAACTGGTTTATCAAAACACTTGCAACTTGAGGTCAATTCTCATTGACAGCTCAAGGTCTTCCTCGAAGAACAAACAATACTTTATGGAGCCAGCATTGTTGTTGCCTGACAATAGTGTTTTGTTTTGGTCACAACAAGACAACACCTATCACCTCTCTTGCTACTTTTTGAACCTGATAGTCATGTATTTCTCTTTCAGGGGGTCTTTCCAAGGGTAAGCACTTTTCAGGGACTTGATTTCTTCAAGGACATTAGAATTTAAAAGATTTTAACAGTTAAGTAGTTGACTTGAAATCATAGTGCCAACTCCAAATGGAAATATTTTTCATTACTTCATTGTACATCAAGACTTGTGTACTACACACTTACAGAATTATATATATATATATGTGTGTGTGTGTACAGGGTGGATGTATGAATTGTAGTTTAAATTACACAATACTGAAAAAACATAACCATATTATTTTAACAGATATATTTACCAAATTACATAGAGATATCTTGAAATGATAAAGAGTAAATTTATTCAATAAAATTTTCAACTATGGTTTGTAAACAACTTTGGAATCTCCTGGAAATCTTCTGGATGGTCTCCTTGTTTAAGTTGGTGAATGCTGCCATGATCCTTGCCTTCAGTTCATCTTTTGTGGCACAATGAATTTGGTTGGTCTCTCACTCAGCTAGGCCCTATGTATAATAATCAAGGGGGGTTGCAGTCTGGGGGTTTAGATAACCAAATGTAAGGAGTGATGTAGTTGCAGAAATTGTTGTTTGAGAGCCATGACTGGGTTCTTCTACTTGTGTTGTATGGTGCAGAGTCCTGTTGCCAGACACAGTCTTCCAGCAGAAATCCTCTTGATCAAGGGCAGCACTACCTCATCAAGGCACTTGTTGCAGGCTTCACTGTTGAGTCTAAGGTCCTGTGAGAAGATGAATGGAGGCATAATTTTGTCATCACTAGTGATAACATCAAAGATCTTTGCAATCACTATTAGACTCATCCAACTCTTTGTGAATCCTTTGCACTGACCTCAGATTGACACCCCAACAATCTAAATTGTTCATCTTGGAGATTCCAGTGTGAGTGCCAAGCAGTACATAATGCCGTTTTCAAATATCTAGTAGAGTGAATTGTGTCATGGTACTTTTTTTCTCACAAACAGCCACCAATAGACTCTACTATACTGTGTTGTCAACAAAATGAAAAACAGCATGCGTGTGAAAAATTTAAAATATTACAATTTATTTACACATTGCACACTGTATATCTGTGTATGTAATATTATATATATATATCCATATAATATTCTTCATTTGTAAACGAGTTATTATGAGACCTAGGTTTCTACCATGGGGTGTCTTCAGGTAATTTGCAATAACTGATTTTACTGTTTTTTTTTAAAGAATATTCAAAAATTCTACAATATAATTGTATTGAACACTTTTTAATACAAATGTGTACTGGTTTAATTTATTATGACCAAAAACTAAGTAATTAATATATATATATATTTTCAAGAAAAAGTTGAAATCATTAAATATATGAATAGCAACAAGCTTTTAAACCAGATGCATGAAACCACAGTAAACTGTAAGCACATTAAAGAACTAACCTTACAATCATGCTAAAAATACTACAAAAGCCAGAGCTAGGACTCCTTAGAAATGATACAACTTCATAGTACTAACAACATTCTTACACACACCACAAACTGTGATCAAATTTTTAAAATTTTTTTAAAAATTAAAGATTTTATAGAAAAAATTGATTTCCTAAATTCAAAATCAAGGTTAAATATACAAAATATACAAAATTAGATTAATTATAAAATCTGTGCTTAAACACACACATTAAATTTTACCTATTACCTTAAATACACCATTAAATCTTACCTCCTACATTAAATTCTACCTATTGCGAACCCATTACCTACTTACCTATTACCTTAAATACTGACATTAAATTTTACCTTTTACATTAAATCTTACCTATTACACACCACAAACTGTGATCTAATTTAAAATTTAAAAAGAAAAATCGATTTCCTAAATCCAAAATTAAGGTTACATATACAAAATTAGATTAATTATAAAAACTGTGCTTTAATACAAATATATTCTATAGTTGTACAAATAAGCGGTAAGTCCAATCCCATTCCCCCACCGCTTACACCTCCCTACTCTGCTCCTTTAAGAAATCCAAAGAATAAAGTCTAGTCGCAAGACCATAAAACTTACAATCCTATCTGCTAATGTTAAATCTGTCTACATAATTCCAAGACACACATTAATCAACTATATTCACTATCCATACCACTTTCTTCAAAATTTAAACCGGACAATTCATGAGACTTATTCCCTTATCACTAACCACCATCAACATTCCACACACAACTCACCAAATATAAGAAAAGAGGCTTTCCATTCCTGTCCACATCACCTGGTGAGACATTGTAGTTTCAATATTGAAACAAATGTACAATTTGTAGTGGATATATAAAAAATTTGTACATGTTCTAAAATATAATTTATAATAAATATTCACAGCTCTATATATTATATATCGAGCACTGTTTTAAATTAATGTTTTGGACATTGTAAAAAAAATGTTTATCTTTGTTCCTTATTCACTTGGATATATATATATATATATATATATATATATATATTTTGTTTTTCTTTAATCGGAAGTGGAAGAGTAGGAAGGTAAATTCCAAGAACCTGATCCTAATCAATATTAAATATACCATTTCAACACCCTGTAACCCCACGACTACCAGCTCTGTCCTTTTCCACTTTGTGACCGTTGTTAACCAAAAACCCCTCCACACTCTAACTCAGGGCCTTCGCCATTTGGAAAAACAATGTCACTGACATGATGTAGAGTTTCTATTAGAGATCCTATGTTGAAATGTACATCCGACACCTTTGAATTTTGAAAATTTTCTCTAATTTATATATATATATATATATATATTTGAGTTTGACAATGTTTCTGAGTAATGCAGCTCACCATAAAGATAAAACTCAATATTTAAATGATGTTAGATTGAGATTACTTTTTCCTCACAGGGAAATTATTTGGCTTTTAATGACCACGCAGCTAAGATTTTGTTGGTTAAAATTCACAGAATCTTTCTCTTCAAATAATTTTCTCGAGTCTATTAACTGTTATTGCTTTTTCCAGTCGGTATTCACTGACTGAGCATTCAGTGCTATTTATGGTTGAAGTTTATAAAATCTGTCTCTTGAAAATTTTTTTCAGGAAATTATGTTACTCAAGTCCGCTCTTATTGTTCATTCCAGTTGGAAATAAAAATACTTAGACAGTTGGGCTAAAGGAAAATTATTATTCCTGTAGCCTATGTTTTCGAACTAAAAAAATTTACTCTAGCAAAATGAAGGTTTCAGTTTGAAATTTAATCGCATGAAGAAAGCCATATTGTACAACAACTGAAATGTCATGAACATGGCCACAAAGATGAGGGCAACAATCTGCACAATGTAAATAGTGTAAATAATTACAATACCTCATCTCAGAAATATAGACAAGTATTAAAGGTGAATATGGCAACAAAGATGAGAGCAACAATCCGAACAATGTAAATTGCATAGATAATTATAATACCTCATCTCAGAAATATAGACAAGTATTAAAGATGAATATGGCCACAAAGATGAGGGCAACAATACGAACAATGTAAATTGTGTAAATAATTACAATACCTCATCTCAGAAATATAGACAAGTATTAAAGATGAATATGGCCACAAAGATGAGGGCAACAACACGAACAATGTAAATTGTGCAGATAATTACAATACCTCATTTCAGAAATATAGATAAACATGCTTATATCTAATGGTATATGTTTATATATCTTCAGTAGGCTATTATTTTCTTTTCTAATTTGGTTTGTTGGTATCATAAGTATTAATTGTAGGCAGATTTATAATTAAATTATTATTTATTATTGTTTCAATTCATGTGCATGTGACTGTATTTATATGCTCACACATTTGAACACATGAACATTTATACATGCATATATAGGTATATGCATATAAATATGTGTATGCTTGCACATGTACACTTATGTGTGTGCATTATCTAAACTTATTTATAAATGGAACTTTGTCTGTGTGTGTGTGTATCCGTTACCTATGGACTTCGAAATGGCTGAAAATTCTTGAAAATTTACACTGTTGTACTATAAGTGTCTGTGAGTGTTCTTAGCTAGGTTTTGTGTTGAGGTACCCCCTGATAAATATCAAAAATTGATAATCGAAAAAATGGGGTTATAGAAGGAGTTAATAAAATTTAATACACTCATAGACAAAGACATAAGAAATGATATTCAGAAATTTCAAGGTTGCAGTTCTTATAATAGTGCAGAAAATTAATAATATATGTATGTATATAAAAGACAAGATGTTTGTGTGTGTGTCTGTTTATCTGCCTGTTTGTCTGTATTTTTTCAGCACTTTTATTTTGGTTTTTGCTTCAGGTTTGGCTCTAAGTAGGTATAATTATAGTTCTTAGTCTCAGCCATGATACTATTTACCCAGAGGACTTATTTAGCCTTCAAAATTCAGTTTATGATGAAAAAAATTTATTTGATATCAATACCAGGAAATCAAAATTTGACTTACATCCATTCATTTTTCTTTCAGTCTACAGTTTTGCTTTAACTGGAAATAACTATTGCTTTTTAGTCTTTTGTGCCAACGTCCAAAGAGTCTGAGCTCCAGGACCATGGATTGGTTTTAAAGCTTTCATTACACAATGCCAGGCTATACTGCTAGTTATTAATAAAGTAGAGCTTAAATGGTAATGTTATTGATTTTTAGGTTATTAATTATGGTTGGTTAGTTTTATAGAAGGCTTTCTTTGCTGTTTGAGTCTATGTATACATGTTCTTTCACTAACCCTAATTTAAGATATCAAAAAGCTCTTTCCCAAAAATACTGGGAATTAAAAGAAAACAACCTAAATCCATACATAAAGTGGAAGCTGATAGTCAAGGCTAGGACCCCTAATAGCTTAAGAGACAAATGTAATATATGTTTAACAGAAAAAAATTAAGGTTTGGAAATTTCAATATCAAAATGTACTTCTGAATAGACATAGAGAGATCATTAGTATGTATCGTCATAGAAATAAATATAAATTGCAATAATTATCTTATTCTTCCAATTAGTCACAATAATTTTTTTTTAAAATTTGGTCAAGCAGTTGCTTTCCCCCTACCTGCCACCACTTACCCAATGGTCAAGCCACATACATCCCACTACCATTGAAGAAATTACTACTAAAATTCCACTAGCTTAACCCTATAGAAGCCATTATTCCCCAACCCCTTCCTTCACTAGACCAAGCCTCAGATATTAAAATTTTTGGTAAATTTTTTTGTTCCCTGAAGCCCTTTACCCTGTCAAATCTTTCCTAAACTTCCTTAATTACATGAAAATGTATATGCTGAACTGAAATTGATAATTGTTTATTGAGGAAACCTACCTTTTTTCCAGTTATTGACCAGAAAAAATCTGACTAATCTGACTATATCTCACCCCTTACCACCGTTCTCATATCTGATTCACCGCTGAATGACTTGAGGCATAGGATACTTATTTCGGCCTGTTTACTTCCTTTGAGCAAATACTCCGGGATTTGTTTGGGTTTGGAACTCAATTTCCACGTAGTAATTGCAAAAATGAATTAAATTAATCAAAAAATCGGCAAAATACATGTGAAGTCATTCTGCAGGGAATAACATTTTTTGAAGCGTGGTTACAGAGTGAGATAAACAGCGAAAAGAAGTTCGATATTTTTCTGGTTGTAAACTTGAAAAAAGGTAGGTTTCGTCAATAAACAATTATTGATTTGAATTCGGCATTTACATTTGCACGGAAATAAGGATGTTTTGGAAAGATTTGAAGGGGTAAAGACCTTCGGGGAACAAAACAAAAATTTACCAAATTTTTTCCTCATTCTTTGTTTAAATGGAGTTGACAATGCATGTCTTAAAATGACATGTTGAAAATGGCTATTTCCCCTCTAAATTTTATCTGAATTTACAGATAAACTATATACATATACTACTGCATGCTGACACCTGATCAAAATGTATTGGGCATGTTGCTATGGAAATGAAGTGCTGAAGTATACACGGTGAAGCCACTTGACACAGAGCTTGAACTCTATTACACCATGCATGCACTATATAATACCATTCTCACTTGCTTCTGTTGTTCATAGCAAGACTTGGCATGAGAGTGTGGTCATCTTACCACCCCACAGAGGTTCCATCTGGGACCACAGATCATGCTGCAGTTTTTTGCAAAGCACAATATTCCCCATGTTTGACAACTAGTTTATTCACCAGATCTCATTCCATGTGACTTTTCCTCTTCAAAAATTAGATCCATTTATAAGGAACAAGATTTCAAAACATTAAGAAAATACAATGAGGAAGCTGTTCACTATCTCAAAAAAGGATTTCCTGGAATGCTCCTATCAGTGGAAACAATGCTGGATAAAGTGTGTGCTTTCACAAAAGGCCTACATCAAAGGAGATTAAATGCAGAATTGATATGTGTTGTAGTTTTCTTTTTATAGCACTTGTCCCAATTCAAGTTTTTGGGGGAGAGGGATGTATCTGGTTTTGAATTGTATGCATATAACAAAAAATATCCATATAAGGTCTGAGGAAAATCTATTCAAATTGTTGCCATGGTAATGGAGCTAAAGAGTGAAGTCACTTGGCACAGATTGACCTTGAACTCTGTTAATGACCTTGAACTCTGTTACACATACACACTAAGTTATAACATTCACACTCACTTCTGTTGTTTATAGCAGAGCTTGAAAGAAATGTGTGTAGAGTGTGGCTTTATCAGTGACTATGGTTTGGTCAGCAATTTTGGGTCAAACAAAACATTCCCCACATTTGTCAACCACCATATTCTCTACACCTTGCAACACCATATTCTCTACACCTTGTAACTTTTTCCTTCAAAAATCAAATCCCACTTGAACAAGATTTCAAGACATCAAGGAAATCCAAGAGAATGCAACAAGCAAACTGCTCACAATCCCCTCAAAAAGAGTTCCAAGAATGCTTTCATCAATGGAAGCAATGTTGGATAAAATGTGTGCCTTCACAAAAGGCCTACGTCAAAGGAGATCAAATGCAGAATTGATATGTGTTGTAGTTTTAACCAATCCCAATACTTTTTGATTAGCCCTCATATATAGGAACCTCCAAAGATTCATTAAAAATGAGTATACATGATAAACTATGCTCCAAACGTAATAAAACAAGTTTTGGTGCTGGTATAGTAAGTGGCCTACCTTTTAAATGTGACCTAAGAAATTCTGTCATTGGTAAGGAAGTATTATAACTAGGCAAAGGGTTAGGCAAAATAATTAGTCTCAATAAATAACTAAATACTTATAAACTTTTACTGAGGAAGAACATATTCAAACTAGATAGGTCACATATTATACCAAAATCAAAGAGGTAGGCTACATACTATAAGAAAACCAATTTTATTGTTAAAAGACTAAAAAAAAAAAAGAAGAAAAAACTAAAGGAATTTTTTACTTTGATTATTTTTTAGAACCTTCAAAATTTGGGTTAAAATCTTTTTTGCCTCAATGTAGTACAGGAAATTTGAATGTCTTTTTTCAGTAAAAACCATATTGATTTGATTTCTTACAAAAATCAAATAATCTTTGAATTTTGATGAAACTTTTAGGTCTTATTCACAAATAAATGAAATTATTTTAGGAATGTTTCTTTTTTAGAAAATTTTGGTAAAAATATATTTTTTTACATTTGTTACACCCACAGTTATTTAATTTTATGTTATGACAAGGAATTCTTTTTTGTAGAACTTATTGTATATATTTTTATAATCACAAGACCTCAGAGAATCATCAAAACCTTTTGTCAAACAGGACTCCCAGTTAGAAAAACTTTACTCTGAATCATAAATTGAAGGTCCTGGGTATGACGGTAAACTGCATCCGGCATCAAGGCCTCTGATTGGAAGGTTGTGAGAAGTATGAAACCACCTCTTAATTGCTGTTGTTTCCAGGTTCACCCTGACCAGGAGTGGAAGCACCTGTTAGGTTCCCAAACTTGGGTCAAAGCACTATGAAAGCATAAAAATACACTTTTATAGAAATGTATACATAAAAATAGACTTTTATTAAAAATATATACATTTTCGAAGAAAAAAAATTATTACCTTAACACATTTTGCAGGAAAAAAATTACCTGCAATACATTTTTGAATACAAAACTAGAAGACATCTTCAGTTTTCTAAAATAAAATAAAAAATAAAAAATAATTTTTCATCAAAATCTGACTAAATCAACTTTCTCACAATAACCGAACTTTAAAAAAATACCTTAAAACCCTAGCTTTTTGACATTAAATTATCCACAGAGGTTGATATGCCATAAAACAAAATTAAAAAAATTGAACTCGTAAATTGAAAAATTAAATAAAATTAAGACTAATTAATTAGAAAACTTTTGTTTTTATGAAAAAATATATTATGGCCAGTGCTGTCTTCAGAAGAAACATTTTGGGTGATAATGAATTTTTAAAAGAATTGTTTTCATTTTTTAAAATTTGAATTAAGATAATTCATAAAATTTTAAATCTTTTAAAATTCTGTATTAATTTTTAATGGTCAAGTGATATAATCTTAAATAAACAGTAAATGCAATGTCAATTGCCATCTTCTATCTTCTTGATTTTTATCCATCTCTTATCCTTTCTTTGACATCTCCCATACCTTGTTTCTCTATCACTGTAGCCCCCTGCACACCAGTGGCAGTCCTGGCTTGCTTGAGGTGAAGTGATTATAAATTGAAAAGCTGACTATGATTTTGCAACCCCCAGTATTTTAAAAAGAATTTTGAAATTTTATTTTGTGTGTGCATAAATGTGTTTAGTTTTTTTTAAATACAAACATTATCAAAATGATGAATGGTAACTAAAGTAAATTTAGAATTTATTGATAATTTTCAAATATTTCCTATATGGCTGAACTTTGTAAGTCTTTGTAAGTAAGACTATAAAGCAAAAGTATTTGAAATTCAATAAAATATTAGAATGTTTAAAATATTTAAATTTTTAATATTACTAAAAAATATAGGGAAAGGTATTTACAATGTGAATTTATTACTATTATATTATTATTTATTACTATTATATTATTATTTATTACTATTATATTATTATTTATTACTATTATATTATTATTTATTACTATTATATTATTATTTATTGCTATTATATTATTATTTATTGCTATTATATTATTATTTATTACTATTATATTATTATTTATTACTATTATATTATTATTTATTACTATTATATTATTATTTATTACTATTATATTATTATTTATTACTTAACTAAATTTTTCAAACATTAAGTATTGTGGGGACCTACCTACAAATGGACTCGTTCACACCTTATAATTGGCAACCAACTCTGTGAGGAGTCACTGAGTAGTAGCCACAGAGTTAGTGAATGAGTGAGTCAGGACGCCTGCAAGAGAAACTACTTTTCAGTAGATGTTTTGCCTTTGTACTATGTTTCCTGAGAATATACTATTCAACCTTATATCCGAGTCTGTGTTAACTTTCTATGGCCTTTTGGTCATAACACTGGCAACAAAGATGAGATTTGAATCACAAAGAGAAACCTCTACCTAAAAAATTCCACAAAAAGGTTATGCCATAATATTAAGTAATCAATATATATGTCAAGATCTCATAAAGACAGCTATTTAATATTTTAAACTAAAAATAAGTAAAATTTATTTCAGTTCAGATTAATTAAACTTTATACCAGCTAATTTTTCTTGAATAACATTTCAGAAAAGTATTTTATTTCTGAAAATCTTTTTAATAAAGAAAATTATGTTGTATTGACAGATATGTCAATATGATAGATTTAACAGATAATAAAAAAAACTCAATCCAGTCAATTTAAATTTGATTTGAAATATAGGAAAATATTTTTGCATATTGAAAATATTAAATTTAATCTGTTAGCTTGGAATTAAAACTTGTCAAACCTGTGGAGTAATAGGCTGTAACCTGTTACACTGGCCATATTCACTAACAAAAAAAAACAAAAAAAAGCTTTTATATGCGCTATTAGTTAAGTGCAATTTGTGATACGCACTTGGCTGATCATCTCTTTCAAGACATGACTGACTAGGCAGAAGATTTTCCTGCAGTAGGTTGCCATTACTTTTTGCGGTAGACTGGTTGCCAACCCAGGCTATAGAACCCAATCTATCCTGTTATTCAAGCCATAGCTAGAGGAAGAAGATCCTTACCTTTTCATAAGGTTTGAATTTAGCATTTTTCTTCTCTTAAACTGATTCCACCTCAACCAAGTTAACAGTCGAGTTTGGCTTGCTTTTTCTGCATAACTTGAGGGAGAAGAGATAGTTTCCTGTCTTTCTCAAGAGTATTCACATAAAAAATAAATAGCTAGAATTTGAACTTGGCTTGCCATCTTCTTTTTATTTTGATAACCATTATGGCACCTACAAATCTGTAAGATTTTGTCTCAGAAGTGTTTTTTGGTCAGCCAAAAAACTTTTCAGCACCACATCATATGCGGATGTTTCCCTGTGTGTGTGTGTGTGTGTGTGTGTATGTGTGTGTGTGTGTGTGTGTGTGTGTGTTCATTCTAACAGGAAACAGAAAGAATCCTATCGGATATTTTTGCAAGTTTGAAGTATTTTAATAATATGATTGGCTGAGTTGTTTTTTACTGTTTATCAACACTTTGTGGATTATTTAAAGCCAGAACATATTTCAGGTTGTAAGAATATTTCTTTTTTTGTTTTTTTTGTTAGTGAATATTATCTTTGAATCTTTTAAATAATGTCCTATCTGCAGATAATTTTTAAAGAAAAAGGAAATTTCTTAAATAAATATCAGTTAAAACCACTGGATTAATTTTCTACCCTTTTTTCTTTTTTTTCTGGTCAACCTTTTGTCATATTTTACGAACTCGACATCATCTTCTTTCACCCTTAATCTCAGAAGGAGACATTGAAGTGCTGACATGTTGAGCTGTTCACGATTTTTCTCTATCTGTCACAGCTGTGTGTCAAAACCTGGATCTCTGCAATTGTTTTTTTTTTGTGTACTCATCATGTGGCATGTCTGGGGCATTTTAATCTGCCGAAATCCATCTCTCTCCAGGTTAGACTACTGCCCATGTCCTATAACTAGGTGGCTCATCTTGTTTGCGAACACATGGATTTTTTAATTCATTTGAGGAACCCTTCCACCCTGACCAGTAACCTGCATTGAGGAGGTCCTTCGCTCAGGGGTGCCATGTTAACACCAACCTTCACATGAATTTAGCCTGCCAGCTGAAATGATTTACCAGGGCATGGAACTTAGAGCCATCTTATGAAGGATTTAGGGAATGATTAAGGACCAGTGTGTGACAAGCATCAAAGATACTGTCTCTATCCAGAGGTCCCTATGCCTATATATATATATATATATATATATATATATATATATTCAGTTAGATTGGTGTGAGTTTGTGACCCTGGCTTTTATGCTTTTACGATCGTCAAAAGCGTGAAACCCAGGGTCACAATCTCACACCAATATAACTGAATATGTTAGCTCTATCACTGATATTGAGTGCTTTCAAATAAGTACTGCACATATATAATATATAAATAATATAATATATATAACAAATTGCGCATATATATATATATATATATATATATATATTTTACAATACACTGGAAGTTGAAGTGAACAGTTAATCTTCAAATGTAAAACTTTAAGAAATATATTTTAAATGATAATAATAAAAATCAATCAATAAATAAAAAAAGAATAAAATTAAAATATTATCATATATATGAGATCATCTATTGATTATTATTTTTGTTGTTAAAAATTGACTATTTTGAAGCAATGAAAAATAAAAAGTAAAATAACATTATGACTCAACATGCTTCTCCAACAAAATATGTCCTCATCTAAATAAACATGTTACTTACAGTCAGTAAATAAAAGGATAAAAGAATAAAATTATAGGCAAATGTTGTTAAAAAAAACTTTTGAATAATAAATGATAGGGAAGGAAATTGATGATACTGAATAGTCAGAGATAAACAAAACAAACATTACAACTCATGTCTTTCCTTCAATTTTGAATGTTCCGTCTTTGTTCATAAAAGAGAAAATGTTATGCTTAGATATAAAATAGATTAGAACTATTCATGCTAATGTAATACATAATATGTCTTCTCGCCAGATCTATTCACCCTATACAACAAGGCAATTCTGAAAGAACTAGAAGTCCTGCTAGGATTTGTCATTGGTGGCCACAATCTTAACAATACACTATATGATACACAGATGACACAGTGCTGGTAGCAGACACAGAAAAGAAACTACAAGACCTCCTACAGAAGGTAGCTAAGGAAAGCGAGAAGAAAGGACTAAACATAAACTGCAAGAAAACTGAATGCATTGTCATCAGCTAAAAGAGGAGCTTATAATGCCAATTACAGATTGGGGATACAAAAAGCAGGTACAAAAATTTAAATAACTGGGAAGTATTCTAACAGAGGAGGGAAAGTACAACATTGAGATTTGAAGGGATTTTGGCAAGGTTAAAGATGCGTTCCAAAACTAAGCAGAGTATTGAGAGACAGGAAAATTTTGTTGGAAACAAAAAAATAAGTACTTGACTGTTATATGATGTCTGTCCTTCTATATACATAGCTGTGAATGCTAGATAATCTCATCAAAAATGAAAGAAAGACTTAAAAAAAAAAGAAAATGTAGTTCTACAGGAGGATGCTGAGGATATCATGGAACAAACATGTCAGCAATGATGAGGTTTCGAAAAGGATGGAAACAAAAATGTAAACTTATACATAACATCAAGAAAAGAGAGCTGAAATTTTTGGGACATGTTTGTGGTACAGTGGATATCGGCTCGGAATGAGAACTCGAGGAGCCGAGTTCAAATTCCAGTTGAATTCCTTGCATTCACTTACGCGCAAATACACTTGGGAAAGGTATTAGTCCGTTTCTTCCTTCCAGTTATGGGTTAAATAACAGGACAGATTGGATTCTATAGCCTTGGCTGGCAACCAGTCTACCGCAGAAAGCAATGGCAACCTAGTGTGGGATAATCTTCTGCACAGTCAGTCATGTCTCTTTCGAGACATGATCGCCCAAGCGTGTTTCACGTATGGCACTTAACTGACTGAATGAAGAAGGAGGGCTTGGAGAATCTGATACAAGTCAGATAGAGGGACAGGAGAAAGCAGTATGTGATGAACTTGACATGTCTGAGCAAGTGGAGGACAGAGCAGGGTTTGGGTGGGGTAACAGGAGAAAACGTGTTAAGAGCCATCAGGGATAGGAAGACGTGGAAGGCCATCATTGCCTACATCATGAAGAGACATGGCACATAAAAGAAGAAGTCTGGTGAGAAGATGCATCTTTGTCTTATGCCTCTCTCTATTTTTGTGTAACAGGTTTAATCTCACTTTACCAGCCATAGTTTTAAAGACTGGCTCACTAGCTATTATTTCCTCTCCAACAGTCATTCCTTTTACTGTAACGATTCTATTTTTAAATGAAACTACTTCTCCTGGTTATTGTTGCTAAGGATACATTTCTCAGTATACTGCACACATTTGTGAGTTGCAGTAAAGGCCAACTGTATTTATGTATAGATAAGACAATACTGATTAAACAAACCAGCCTTAAACAACTTCCAGGGTACCTTTGGGCAAGGTTTATAATCTGTCAATTTTCCATTAGCAAGTTATACAATATTATAAAACCTTGCTTATACGGCACTACTAATAAGATTTCTCACACTCAATAACCTCTTGCATGCTAGTGACTTTATTGCTATGCTTGGGGTGAAATGATAAAAAGAAAATTCATGATCATTTGAATGTGCATGTTTAATCTTTTAACAAAAGATGGTAATTTTTTTTTTGTATAGCTGTTTATTTCTAATTCCTTTTTGCTTGACAATTCTTTAGAATCTTGTAAAAATTAATATAACTGACAAACACTCTTTTTCAAAAAAAATGATCCATATAAAATGAGTATAGAACCCTTTCAATGCAAATTTAACACAGTTTCTTGCCATATTTTGTCTCTGACTTCCCAATTTCAAATAATGCTATTTTCTACTTTATTTCTCCTTAAATTGTTTGAATATTTGGTAACTTTTGAGAATTAAATGCCTCTAAAAAATACATAAAAGGAAAATGACATATCAAATCAATTACTTGGTCTTCTGCGAGGGAAGTTGTGTCTGTGTCGTACTGTTCTTCTCATAAAAAATAGGGTAAAACTATTATAGATATCAAATATTTTATCAGATTAATGCATCATCATCAGCAAAAAGAGCAGCCCAAAGTGCCAAATTTAGGTGGGAGATGTTAGAATTAAGCAGGTACGAAAATTTAAATATCGGGGAAGCGTTCTAACTGAAGACGGAAAGTGTAACACAAAGATCCAAAGGTGAATTGGCATGGCGAAGGATGTGTTCCAGAAGCTGAGTAAAGTATTAAGAGACAAGAAAATTTCACTAGAAACAAAGAAGAGAGTACTGGATTGCTATGTGATGTCAGTTTTTCAGTATGGCAGTAAATGTTGGACAATGACAATATCAACAAAGTGAAGGGAAAACTTAAAGCAGCTGAAATGTGATTCTACAGAAGGATGCTGCGGATATCGTGGACCGAGCATGTGAGCAATGACGAAGTGTTGGAAAGAATGTAAACAAAAAGGGAATTAATATTGAGCATCAGGAAGAGACAACTGAAGTTCCTGGGACATGCAATGAGGAAAGAGGGTTTGGAGAACCTGATACTAACAGGCCAGATAGAGGGAAAAAGAGACAGAGGAAAGCAGCGAATAAAAAAAATATATAACATATTTGAAGGGCCTGAGCTGGTGGATGACTGAACAGGGGGCTACGAGAGGTTACAGGAGAAAGCTTGCTAAGAGCCACCAGGGATAGGGAGACGTGGAAAGTCATGATCGCCTACGTCCTGATATCTGACTAAAAAAAGAAGTCTTTATTTAACAATGTCAAGTTTGAAACTGCTTTATTACAAAATGGCGAAAGGATGACATCGGTAGTCTACCTTTAGATAATTAAAAAAAAATCAATATTTTGTGATTTTGACAAATGTCATGGCTTGAGAAAGGTCTTCTTCTATATGCCGTATAGATGTTGGTGATCACGTTTCTCCACAATTTCCTGTCCTTTGTAGCTTTTAATAAATTTTGTCTTTTTGTTATATTTCCTCTGTCAATCATTTACACAAGCTCATTCTTCTTCTCCCGCATGATATGTCTCTTCAGGGCATTAACAATTATGGCTCTCCACAATTTCCTAACCTTTGTAGCTCTTAATATATTTTTTTTTTGTTATCTCTCCTAAGCTCTTCTCTGTCAACCTTTTACACAAGCTCATTCTTTTTTTTCTTTGTCACTTGTTCTTTCTGGGTATTAACAATTATGGCTCTCCACAATTTCCTGTCCTTTGTACCTCTTAATAAATCCTGTCTTTTTTTTTTATCTCTCTTGAACCTTGTTCTGATATTCATGCATTCAAACTCATTCTTTTACTTCTTCTATGTGCTGTGTCCTTTTGGGTCATATGCAATCATGGCTCTCCACAATTTCCTGTCCTTTGTAACTCTTAATGATTTTTCTTTCTGTTATCTCTCCTAAGCCTACTTCTGCCAGCTATTTACACAAGCTCATTTTTCTTCAGGATATTAATGATTATAGCTCTCCACAACTTCCTGTCCTTTGTAGCTCCTAATAAATTTTGTCTTTATGTTATCTCTCTTAAACTCTGCTTTGC
Source organism: Ascarosepion bandense (assembly GCA_037127315.1). Classification (NCBI taxonomy): domain Eukaryota; kingdom Metazoa; phylum Mollusca; class Cephalopoda; order Sepiida; family Sepiidae; genus Ascarosepion; species Ascarosepion bandense. Next base: position 4,413,264 of record JBBBDQ010001389.1, read on the forward strand.
CATCCATTTACTGAAATTTGCCAGCGAGGTTGTTTTCCACTATCTCTCTTGCTTTCATTCTACTTTGTGAGTATCAGATTTACCAAACCCTCTTTCCTTTTCATGAATCGTAGAAATTTTAACTATCTCTTCCTGATGCTAAATATATGTCCTTTTTGTTTCTATTTTCTCTAAAACTTTGTCATTGCTCATGTGGTTGGTCCATGATATTATTAACATCCCTCTGTAGAAACACATTTTCAGTTGCTTCAAGTCTCTTTTTCATCTATGAGGGGATTGTCCAGCATTCAATTCCATAGGGAAGTGAATATTACGTAACAGTCCAGTTGTATTTTCTTTGTTTCTAACAAAACTATTTTGTTTTTAAATGATTTGTTTAGTTTTTGGGAGGCATCTATAAATGCTAATCTATAAAAATTGTTAAAAATATATTTATTTGTACAGTTCTACAACATGCACCATGACCAAAAAGGATCATTTTTTACAAAAAAGTTTTTTTTTATTACGATAGATCTCAGGTTGAGATTTGAGATCAAACATATCAAAACAAAAAAAATGTTTTTTTAAAATTTTATAAAGTTAATAGAGTCCAGTTTTCTATGCAAATTCTTGTAAACAATGGAAGCCAAAACAAAATATGTTTGAATTGTTTATTACAAAGATGTAAAAAAAAAAATTAAAATTGTAAAATTTGTAATCTAGAGTTCTGTTTTTACTTATTACTATTGATTAAACTTTACTGATTACAAATTTCAAAAATTTATTCTTTACATTTTAAGAAATCAATTCAAATGACTAAATAACTGAACTCCACTATAAACCTTTACAAAATTATATATATATATATATATATATAGTGTGTATCAAGGCAGCAATCTAAACATATACTGTTAAATATAAGAGACAATAAATGTCTATTATGTTTAATCATGAGCCGTTCTAAACATCGTATTTTGGCTTTAATTTCAGTAGAAAATAAAGACAAAAATTCTCCAACATTTGGATAATTTTTTATTAATTTGGTTTTAAGCTATCACACGGTATGACGTCATAGAACCGCACTGCAAATTTGCAAACTGCATTTGTTATTTTTGGTAACTATTGTCATTGCCTAGCAGAGATTTATGTCAACACAAAATAAAATTGTTGCTGATGGTGGATATTATTGAGTTACTGTTTTAATAACCTCTCTGAAGATGGCTCATGTGAGCCAAAATCTTAGAACCAAATTAATAAAAAATTATGCAAATGTTGGAGAATTTTTGTCCTTATTTTCAACTGAAATTAAAGCAAAAATACAATGTTTAGATTGGCTCATGATTAAACATAATAGACATTCATTGTCTTTTATATTTAACACTATATATATATATATATATATATATATAGTAAATGTCTGGAAAACCAGAAGTCATAATGGCTACAATTGAAAGAAAAGAGGAAAAAGGGATAAAAGGTTAAGAATGATGGGTGCAAACACATAAACACACAGGTACACACATATACACTATGAAAAAAAACTTATAAGCATTCAATTGCTGATACACCCCTAACAAATTGACAGAGTGATTAACAGAGGTTCCAGCTATGAAATTGAAGTAGGGATGCTGAAGGTAATATCAATCAGTTAAGTGACAAACCTTTTACTTGTATAATATATATATATATATATATATATATATATATATATATATATATGTGTGTGTTGTGTGTTGTGGTGCAGTGTTTAATCAAAAAGACCAGTTCAAATTCCAGTTGAATTTGTTGCATTGACTTATGCACAAATACCCTTGGGAAAGGTATTAACCTGTCTCTTCTCTCTCTAGTGATGAGTTAAATAACAGGACAGATTGGGTTCTATAGCCTTGGTTGGCAACCAGTCAACCACAGAATGTTATGGCAACTTACTGCAAGAAGATTTTCTGCCCAGTCAGTTCAGTTATGTCTCTTTTGAGACATTATCACCCAAGTGTGTATCATCACATACGCCACTTAACAGACTGATATATATTTATATATATATATGTGTGTGTGTGTGTGTGTGTGTGTGTGTGTGTGTGTGTGTGCAGATCTGACATGCTTTAACCAACTCAGTTACAAAGAATGTAACAATTAAGCAAGAGTGTATACTGCCTTTCAGCATATCTTTCTCATTCAGATTCCAGAAAGTTCATAACTGCTCAGTTTTGTGTCTGAAACATAAACAAAGCAATTTCTAAAGAAATAATGGATTTTTATTTATTAATATAACATATTTTTTATCACTTTAAATAATGTTTTTAGTGGATATTTATATTTGAGCAGATGCTTCATTTATTTTAAACAAAACCAAAGATGAAATCTCATCAGAATAATTACCACGAAAGTATTTATAGAAAAGGCAGAGAGAAGTTTTATTACATTGGTGAGAAAAGGTCTGAAGCTGAGATGCCAGGTCAGGACTAATAACACTGCAGATTCTTTGTATTTTATTAAGAATCTTGATATTGATTAAGGCTGCTGAAAATGCAACAGATAAAACATACAATGTTACATTCATTTATTCTAGATTTTGCCAGTTTAGGATTGTACATGAAACTTGTCGAAGGTCATCAGAAATTATTGGTTGTAACTGAATGTTAAAAAATAGTACTTACAATTACCTGGATCACTGTATACACTTCAGGAGGGTCTTTATGCTCAACAACATTTTAACAGGTAGTATGATTATTTAACCCTTTTCTTACAGGCGCAACAGAATGTTATATGTGTCTTTTAGTTTTTGGTTATATATTTACACTTTTACATTTGAAACACTTACATACAAATCCAATATTTTAGGAGTGGAAAACTGGCAGTTCAGCTCTAGGCACTTTCTCACTGCTGTAAGGTTGCCTCTCTGTGCCTTTTCTGTAAATACTTTCATGGTAATTGTTCGGATGAGCTCTTTGCTATGGTCAGTCAGTTAAGTGCCATACGTGAAACACGCTTGGGCAATCATGTCTCAAAAGAGACATGACTGAGTGGACAGAAGATTATCCCGCAGTAGGTTGCCATTGCTTTCTGTGGTAGATTAGTTGCCAGCCAAAGCTATAGAACCCAATCTGTCCTGTTATTTAACCCATAACTGGAAGGAAGAGACGGATTAATACCTTTCCCAAGGGTATTTGTGCGTAAGTGAATGCAATGAATTCAACTACGTAGACTTTATAAATTTCAGCATTAGTACTAAAATTAAGTACTAGACTCTCACCAGGATGTGTGTTGCAGTGCAGTAGATATCAACTCAGAACAAAAACCAGAGAACCAAGTTCAAATCCCAGGTGAACTGGTTGCATTCAGTTATGCGTAAATACCCTTGGGAAAGGTATTAATCCATCACTTCTCTCTCTAGCTGTGGGTTAAATAGTGGGACAGACTGGGTTCTGTAGACACGGTTGGCGACCAGTCTATCACAGACAGTAATGGGAAACTGCAGGAAAATTATCTGTCAATTATGTCTCTTTAGAGACATAATCACCCAAGTACCAAATGTATATCACATTTGGTACTTAACTGACTGACTTGACTGGCATTGAAATCTCATCAGTTTACAGCTGAGCTGGCTAGATGTAACCATAAATTCTATGCTAACAATTTTTCTCACACTTCTTGCTTGTGGAACTCCCTTCCAGATCTATGCTTTCCAGCTAACTTTAATCTTCAAAAATTTAAAAGTAATATCAATCACTATCTACTCTCTACTGATTACTCTTTTTGTTCTTGCTCATTCATAATGTTTCTGTTCCTAATTCTTCCACATTCAGTAACCCCTTGCGTCTTAGTGGCTTAACTACCTTGCATGGGGTGAAATTGATTTTAAAAAAATAAGCTAAAGACCAACAGTTTTAATAGTACAACATGGTGATTGCCATTTAGCTGTTCCTGCCACATCTTACTTTCAGGATTGGTTCTCTTATAGCATTTATTATTCCTAAAATTTCACCCAACATAAGGCTTGAGAGACACTTAAAGTAGATGGTTACTATTAAAAAGGTTATGATGAATCAGGTGAGGGATATGAATAATAAAGGATGTTGTTGGAAGTAGAAATTATGATTATGAGGTATCTGCCTCATAATCATAATTTCTACGGATTGACCCTTGATTTGAAGAGATTAAAATTGTAGTGTTCAGGAAAGCATTCACTCGGGAGTCTGTAAAATATGAACATGAGAGATTAATTCTGTTGCATTAGCTCTGCTCCATTTACCAGTGCAATTTTAACAGTAGTTGCCAGCCAATATAAATAAGATGAAAAGTAGTGGCTGGCTTTGTCCAATGCACTAGTATGCTACCAAGAAAGAGGTTGACTCACACCTGATAGTCTACGATTATAACGTGTTAACTATTGTTTTACTCCGTGTAGGTATGAGAGACAGATATTCTGAGCATACATCTCATATGCATGAAAGCTAAGTATTCCAGGGCATATCTTTTACAAACAAGTATTCTGGACATAGATCATGAGAAGCAGATATTCTAGGCATACATGTCATATGCATGAGAGGCAGTGACTCTGGACATGTTATGCACTTGAGAGGCAAATATTCTGGGTATACATATCATATGCTTGCTATAACACCCTTTGCTTCACTCCACACATTTTTCTTTGACCTAACAAACAGATTTCAAAGTCAGTACCAAGTGCCAACAAGCCACCATCTACTATGCTGGGATTTTTGATCTTGGAAAGTGGTCACGACTCCAACTTAATAGGACTTGATGGGATTGCAAGAAGCAGAGTGGGGTGATATTAGTGGCAGGATCAACAGCAAAAAAAAGCAAAAAACAATGGATGATTAAAGGATTGAAGTGAAGACCAGAGTTGTCTCACAAAGTCAAGTCTTTATATATAGGCAGTATTAGCATAAAGGTCAGAGAGAGAGAGAGAGAGAGAGAGAGAGAGAAGATAAATTGGCAACAGGTGGGATCAGCTCCCACAGAGGTTTGACCCTACTGTTTGCTTGACTACTTCCGCGACCAACTGGGGCTTCATGCTCTCCACATGCCAACGCATGCCTACTTCTGACGCGCACTGTCTACTAGAGTTTCACTTGCTTTCAGGGACTTCTGTTCTCAGGCCTCCAGCTACTTCACATATTGCCAGAGCTTTTGAAATCGATTAAGTATTCCAGGGCATACTTTTTACAAACAAGTATTCTGGACATAGATCATGAGAAGCAGATATTCTAGGCATACATGTCATATGCATGAAAGTTAAGTATTCCAGGGCATACTTTTTACAAACAAGTATTCTTGACATAGATCATGAGAAGCAGATATTCTAGGCATACATATTAAATTTATGAAAGGTAAGTAGTCTGAGCATAGACGTCATACACACTAGGCAGATATATTCTGGACATAGATCTCATATACATTATCTTTTCTTTATCAATAATCTTTTTTTGAAGTGACCGCAGAACAAAACTTGAAATTTTTTCTTGTTGCAAAAACAATGGCAACGCCAGACCTACTGGTGTCTAATAGTTCTGCATGACCAACTGACCATTGTCAAAGAAATTAATGGTGTGTGTGTTTCTGAAAGCACCAAACCTCTTGGTTCTTTCAGAAGCACTTTCCCTCAGTCTCTATTTTAAGCCACGATGCATTTACTTTTATCTGGTCTCATTCGTCTTCTCTTCTTCCTTGTGTGTGCTCTTTTCCTTGTGTCTTCTTTTCTCTCTGGTTCCCACCTCCTCTCCACTTTCTGTGCTCTGTTTGCCTGAGTTTTTTTTTCTTCCTCTTCTCTACTTCTCAGCTCAACTTCTCTGCTCTGTAACTCTGATTATATAGAGGTCAATCGGATAGTCGTCCCCTCATTCTCTTTCCCTCTCAAGTACACCTGTATGGGGCAGAGTTCAGCAGGACATTCAGTTACTGTCTGTGTTGTCATCTGGTACTTTTGATTGCTCCTTTTCTCGGGCTAGCTCTTCTCTGACCACACACAAAGAACTCTGGGTGGTCAGTTTGCAAGAATAAAAAAAAAAATAAAAACCACACACACCATTAATTTCTTTGACAATGGTCAGTTGGTCATGCAGAACTATTAGACACCAGTAGGTCTGGCGTTGCCATTGTTTTTGCAATAAGATTTCAAGTTTTGTTCTGCGGTCACTTCAAAAAAAAATTATTGATAAAGAAAAGATAACTTCTTTTCTCTCGTTTCCTGCTGTAACTTTTCATTTCTTATTTAGTCCTTAACCACTGTATTTTTCAAATCTTAATTCACCATTATTTTCAATTTCATTAATTCCACCAAACCAATTATAGCTTCATTTAGTCCCTAAATTAGTCCTGTGTCTCCTTCGTTTGTAACCTTATCAAATTAGCCATCATTCTAATTATGCCGACCACTCTCTCTGTTACATTGCAAGACAAGTATACTGTGCATACATGTTATACACTTGAGATGAGTTCTGGTCATACATATATTCATGAGAGACAGGTATTCTGGCCATACATGTTATATACCTGACCTGCCGTGTATTCTAGCCAGAGATTATATATTCTATATGCATACATAGCCCTGTTGGTGGTGTTTCAGAATACACTGACTGCACCTCTGCAGGGGTTAAAATTACCCCAAGGGGTCCACCTATTTGCTGTGGGTGGTGACCTGTGATGCTTTAGGACGGGATTCTGGTAATTGAAGGTTTCAGAAATTGGGCTATACATCAGTCATTTAAGTGCCATAAGTGATACACACTTGGATGATCATGTCTCTTTCAAGATATGACTGAATGAGCAGAGGATTATCCTGCAGTAGGTTGTCATTGATTTTGTGATAGACTTGTTGCCAACCAAGGCTATAGCACCCAATCTGTCCTATTATTTAACCCATAACTGGAGGGAAGTGATAGATTAATACCTTTCCCAATGGTATTTGCATGTAAGTGAATGCTGGACTCCTAAATTCCAACATGCCACTTTGGTCTCTACTTGAGTTAAATGGGCTGCTGGAGAGGACTGGTCTGATTATCCTGCTGGTCACATTCAGCCCTAAGTTAAACTAACAAAGCAAACAAAATGTGCTCACATCAAACATTAAACTGACTTAGTAAACAGTAGCTGTAGGGTCAAGCAAAATGGCTGTTTCAATATCTGAGGAAAGCCTGTACATGGATGGATGATCTTGAATATTATAGGTGTTTGGAACCCTCCCCACATTTAAGAATACTAGTTATGTAACCCTGGAGAAATGAGGAAAATAGGATTTCCCCCTCATCATCTCCCCCATATGGGCTCTAAGGTGGGTGGGGAACATGGCTAATGAATAATAATAATAATAAATAAAGTATGAGCACAAAAAAACAAGAGATGGCACATTGATATTTTTTTTTTTTATAATCGTTTCACCCCGAGCAAGGCATTTCACTGACACTATTGCGCAGGGGGTTACATAGAGTGGTGAGAAAGGATGGTTAGATATAGGAAAAGTCAGAAGGAGGATAATAGACGGGTTAGGATACCAAGAATGAGGGTTAGGTAGATGGTGAGAGTGTTGGGAGAATAGATGCAAGTTAGTGTGATAGGAGGAGTCTATTGACCTTATATTTAAACTCCTGGAGATTGTAGCTGTTGGGAAAGCAGACGTGTGAAAGGCGGGAAGCACGAGAAAAGAAGCTGTTGGAGTAGAAATTACAGTTACATCTTATCTGTTTCACTGTAAAAGGTTGGGACCTAGTTGCTAATCTAGTATCTCGTGTAAATTTGTACCTTGGTGTCACCAATGATCTAAGTTCATCAAAGCAGCAGCCATGAAAGTATTTATAGAAGAGGCACAGGGAAGCCACGTCACACCAGTGAGAGAGTGGTTGCAGCCAGTCTGCCAAGTCAGTATTGATCACGTTACAGATTCTCCGTTGTATTTTTTCAAGAAGCCCAAGGACAGTAGCGGGGGCACCCGACCAGATGTGGCAGCAGTATTCAATACATGGGCGGATGGTAGATTTGCAGCAGTATTCAATACATGTGCAGGATAGATTCAGACGGGAAAAACTTCCGGGCCCTGCACAGAGAACCGACATTCATAGCAGCGGATTTGGCAATGAATTTGATATAGTCATTCCATTTGAGGTCCGCCAAGAGTGTAAGGCCAAGGAGGCGTAGTGTTTTACTCTCTGGGAGGCAAGCCTGTTCGGTGCTAATGATATTGATACCAAAAGTGACAGAAAATCAAAGAAAAAATTTTGAAATTCGTAATAACAGAACCAATAGAAGACAAACCATTAACAAAAATGTCATCTTTTGTAATAGAAACAATCTGACCATCTCAGATAACTCAAAAAACAGTTAAAATAAGTAAGACTAATACATTTCTTATAAAAGTCAAAGGAAAAATCTAAGGATAACCAGATTTCATGATATAAAGTTGTCTATCCACACCAAGTTTTAAATTCCTCCAAGAGCACAGTGAGAAGCAATGGAATCTCATTGTGGATAATAGAGGAAATTATGAACAATAATTCTATCAAAGACATTATCGACATACAAAGAATATCCATAAAAAAAATGATAGGATTATAGATGCCAACACTTCTATCATTACGTTTGATGCACCAGAAGCACCACAGGAAAAAAAAATTAGCTATACAGTTTTCAAAGTAGAAATATATTCCAAAACCATTGAAATGTTTCAATTTCCAAAGATATGGACATGGTAAGAATAAATGTACAAGGAAGTCAGTATGCAGAAAAAAATTTTTTTTTTTTATAAGCGTTTCACCTCGAGCAAGGCATGTCACTGCCACTACTGTGCAGGGGGCTACATAGAGTGGAGAAAGGATGATTAAATACAGGAAATGTCGGAGGGTGGGTGATAGGCAGGTAAGGATACTGAGAATGAGGGTTGGGTAGATGAGAGTGTTCTGAGAATAATTGGGAGTTAGGGTGATAGGAGGTGTCTATTGACCCTACAGAATGATCCTAACCACACAGAGATCAAATGCCCAAATGAAACCAAATGCCCTAAATGTAAATAAAATCATAGGACAACTTCCAGGGACTGCAAAACCTGGAAAAGAGATATATTAAAAATTAAACACGTCAAAAAAATTCCTTACTCATAATCAAGGAAAAGCATCAAAACAAAATCCAATACACCATCATATACAAAATTTACCCAAGTAACATCAAGCTAAACCTATAAAAATCTAATATCAAACAAATTACATGAAAGAAAAGAACTAGCATTTTTAATTCAAGAATTAATAAAATATTAAAAACATTAAGACCAATTGTAAACTTGGAAACAACACATGAAAACTGAGCCAAAACTATTTACATTCTAAATCCAACACAAAATTCACTGACAACAACCATTTAATGTCAAAACACTCAGAACTTTTCAAATGGAAAATTCCACAAACAGAAAACTGACAGAACAAAACCTAATCAAATTTTAATACAAAACAAAATCAAAATCCAAAAAAGCAGAAAAAAACAGAGCTAAAAGCAAATAAACAGGACGATAACCTGCATAAAGATAATAAAAAAAATAAAATGAAAAGAACCTAAATAAACAAGAACATACAAATACTCGAGAAAAAACAAATTCACAAAGAAAACAAACAGTATCGAAAGTATGGAATATACGGAAATAGATAACCAAAAATCAAAACAATAGTCATCTTTAAGATAAAATAATTACCACTCAAATGAACAAACGGAATATAAGCATCATACAATGGAACTGTAGTGGTGTTAAATCAAACTATGAGGAAATCAAACAACTCCTTACAGATTACAATCCAAATATAGTCTGCTTGCAAAGAAACTAACAACATCTCCTTTAAAGAATATAAAACTTAACACAAATTAAATGTATCAACAAGAGAGAATAGGCCAAGTGGGGATACTTCAATATTGGTTAAAAAATCAATACCCCATGAAAAACTATAATTAAATATAAATCTACAGATCCTGGTAATAAAAGCTTCAATTCATCAAACAACTAGCAGTATAGCTTGGCGTTACTCGAGTGTAATGAAAGCTTTAAAACTAATCCATGGTCCTGGAGCCCAGACTCAGCCTAAAAAATATTTGTGTGAAGTTTGGTGAGATTTGGATAAAAATTGTGGATTTGTATAAAGGACATACAGACAGATAACCAGACACACACACAAACATCTTGCCTTTTATATACATATATATATACACATATATTATCGATTTTCTGCACTATTGTAAGAACTGCAACCTTGAAACTTCTGAATATCATTTCATATGTCTTTGTCTATGAGTGTATCAAAATTGATTAAAATCGGACCACTCCTTCTATAACCCATTTTTTCCAATTTTCGATATTTATCGGGGGTCCCTCGATACAAAACCTAGCTAAGAACACTTGCAGATGCTTATATTGTAAATTTTCAAGAAAATCGGTTCAGCCGTTTCGGAGTCTACAGGTAATCTGCAGTGTTATCTGGCATTTTGGCTTCAATCACTTTTTCACTGTCATAATGTAGATTACTTGTGCCTTTTCTATAAATACTTTCATGGTAATTAGTTCCAAAGACATTTCCTCTTTGGGACTTAGTTTTTATGAATTTTAGTGCAGCACTAGATTAGTAACAGGTCTCATCATTTTTCAGCTGAAATAGCTCAATGTCACTGTACGTTCTATGCTAACAGCTTCTTCTTTAGTATTTCTTACTTGTTTAACTTTCTTCCAACTTCTTGCTTTCCAACTTTGATCTTCAAAAATTTAAATGCAATGTCAATCATTTTCTTCTATTTCACCATTTATTATGCAACCTGATATCCCCTACTTACTCATGCGATATTCTATCAGTGTAAACACTTTTGACACTGACCTATATAAAAGGCAAAACAATGGATATGTGTTTATAGCAATCAGAAACAAAACTTTTCTAATTCTACTATTGGAAAGATATAGCAATTATTAACCAGAAAGATGTTACTCTATGCAACGCTTAAACTAGTTCAAGTTGTTTAGGATAGTTGTTGCTGATATCTTAAATAATTCCTGTATTAAGTAATTCTTGTTTTTCTATCTTTCTAGGAACTGGCCATTCCAGACATTATGCAGATTATTGGTGATGATGGTAATACACATATGCAAAAGCTGGAATATGACAAATACTATGTAAGCTGCAATTTTATTTTAGGGTATTTATTTTCACATTCAAGGTGAATCTGTGGAAATTTCACTGGTGTTGCCAACTAAGATTACACTCATACCTCTGCTTTTCTCTCTCTTCCTCTCTGAATATCGCTGCCACATCTGGTCTAGTGCTTCTACTATATATTTAGAGATTCTCGATAAAATCCAAAATAGAATTTGCAATGTTATCTGACATTTTGGCTTCAATCACTTTCCCACTGCCATAATGCAGCTTCTCTATTCCTTTTCTATAAATATTTTCATGGTAATTGTTCTGATGAGCTTTCCTCTTTGGGACCTAGACTTTATAAATTTAAGTGTAATACTAGACTGGCAGCAAGGTTTCATCTTGATCATCTCATCATAGCAAGATATAACCATAATTTCTATGCTAACAGATTCTTTTTCTGCACTTCTCATTTGTGTAATTCTCTTCCAACTTTTTGATTTCTAGTTGAGTTTTATAAAGACGAATTGGCAGCTGACAGCAAAAATTACCTACAATCTGTTGTTAATAGGGGCAAGAAATGGCTTGTAAATTTCAACCTCCCCAGAATTAAACTAATTTCTTTTGTCTGAGAAAAACTTTCTTGCCTTCCATCAACATGGCTGATGCTAACTTCCAGGCAATGACTCTTTATAAATTTACACTCAGTACTAGATTGGATGTGCATCGTGGTGCAGTGGATATTGACTGGGAAAGACAAATTGGGGAGCCGAGTTTGAATTCCAGTTGAATTCCTTGCATTTACTACTTTTGGGAAAAGTATTAATCCATCTCTTCCCTCCAGTTATGAGTTAAATAATAGGACAGATTAGGTTCTATAGCCTTGGCTGGCAACCAGTCTACCACAGAAAGCAATGGCAACCTACTGTGGGTTAATCTTCTGCCCAATCAGTCAGGTCTCTTTCGAGACATGATCGCCCAAAGTGTGTATCATGTATGTCACTTAACTGACTGACTAGATTGGCAGTAAGGTCTCATCATTTTACAGTTGAAATAGCTTGATGTAACCATAAGCTCTATGTTAACAGTTTCTTCTCTTGAACTTCTCACTTGTGTAATTCTCATTTCACTTTTTAATTTCCAGTTGTGTTTGCTAAAGTAAATGCAAGGTACAAATTGGAGTACTTTTGAAATGTATTTTTGTCCTCAAATCGCTAACCTTTGACCTACAATTTTTCCCAATTTTCATCAACAAACGCCATGATGTCATCGGTTTTGAATTCAGCATCTATGCTGATGACACAACTACTTATGATTGGCTTGATAAAGTTCAGTTGGAATCTGACAGCAAAAATGACCTATAATCTGTTGCTAACTGGGACAAGAAATGGCCTATAAATTTGTAACATCTCTATAATGAAACTACTTTCTTTTGATTGTCTGAGAGAAACCTTCTTGCAACTTTTCATGCTAATATTTCTACTGACCTGAAGTGAAAGGCTTATATAGAATCACTTGCTAGGTCTACTGCTAGGAAAGTTGGTTCACTGTGTCGGGCTAGACATGTTTTCTCGTCTTAATCTATCTCCAGGGAATAGGCTCATTGCGCCTTAGACTAAGGTTTTCCTCTGATATGAAGTAGAAAGATTATAATGAATCAATTGCTAGGTCTACTGCTAGGAAAGTTGGTTCACTGTGTCGTGCTAGACAGATTTTCTCGTCTTAATCTATCTCCAGGGAATAGGCTCATTGCGCCTTAGACTAAGGTTTTCCTCTGATATGAAGTAGAAAGATTATAATGAATCAATTGCTAGGTCTACTGCTAGGAAAGTTGGTTCACTGTGTCGGGCTAGACAGATTTTCTCGTCTTAATCTATCTCCAGGGAATAGGCTCATTGCGCCTTAGACTAAGGTTTTCCTCTGATATGAAGTAGAAAGATTATAATGAATCAATTGCTAGGTCTACTGCTAGGAAAGTTGGTTCACTGTGTCGGGCTAGACAGATTTTCTCGTCTTAATCTATCTCCAGGGAATAGGCTCATTGCGCCTTAGACTAAGGTTTTCCTCTGATATGAAGTAGAAAGATTATAATGAATCAATTGCTAGGTCTACTGCTAGGAAAGTTGGTTCACTGTGTCGGGCTAGACAGATTTTCTCGTCTTAATCTATCTCCAGGGAATAGGCTCATTGCGCCTTAGACTAAGGTTTTCCTCTGATATGAAGTAGAAAGATTATAATGAATCAATTGCTAGGTCTACTGCTAGGAAAGTTGGTTCACTGTGTCGTGCTAGACAGATTTTCTCGTCTTAATCTATCTCCAGGGAATAGGCTCATTGCGCCTTAGACTAAGGTTTTCCTCTGATATGAAGTAGAAAGATTATAATGAATCAATTGCTAGGTCTACTGCTAGGAAAGTTGGTTCACTGTGTCGTGCTAGACAGATTTTCTCGTCTTAATCTATCTCCAGGGAATAGGCTCATTGCGCCTTAGACTAAGGTTTTCCTCTGATATGAAGTAGAAAGATTATAATGAATCAATTGCTAGGTCTACTGCTAGGAAAGTTGGTTCACTGTGTCGGGCTAGACAGATTTTCTCGTCTTAATCTATCTCCAGGGAATAGGCTCATTGTGCCTTAGACTAAGGTTTTCCGCTGATATGAAGTAGAAAGATTATAATGAATCAATTGCTAGGTCTACTGCTAGGAAAGTTGGTTCACTGTGTCGGGCTAGACAGATTTTCTTGTCTTAATCTATCTCCAGGGAATAGGCTCATTACGCCTTAGACTAAGGTTTTCCGCTGATATGAAGTAGAAAGATTATAATGAATCAATTGCTAGGTCTACTGCTAGGAAAGTTGGTTCACTTTGTCGGGCTAGACAGATTTTCTCGTCTTAATCTATCTCCAGGGAATAGGCTCATTGCGCCTTAGACTAAGGTTTTCCGCTGATATGAAGTAGAAAGATTATAACGAATCAATTGCTAGGTCTACTGCTAGGAAAGTTGGTTCACTGTGTCAGACTAGACAATTTTTCTTACCAGAATCTATCCTCCACATTTATAAGATTACTATTCATCCATTTTTGAATATTGTTGCTACATCTGGTCTAGTACTTCTGCTTTACATCTGAAGATTCTTGATAAAATACAAAAAAAGAATCTGCAATGTTAGTGGCCCTGAGAGGCATCACAGCTTTAGTTACTTTCCAAAAGCCATAATGTAGTTTCCCAGAGACTTTTCTATAAATATTTTCATGGTAATTGCTCTGATGAGCTTTACTCCTTCATACCTTGACTTAACAAATTTAAGTGGAGTATGAGATTGGCATCAATGTCTCATTAGTTTCCAGTTGAAATGGCAAGATGTAACTGTTAGTTCTTGGTTAACAGTTTGCTTGTGCAATTCTCTTCTGGCTTCTTACTTTCCAGTCAATTTTGATATAAAAAATTTTAGTTCAGTATAAATCCTTTTACTAAACAAACTTGTGTTTGCTAAAGTAAATGCAAGGTACAAATTGGAGTACTTTTGAAATATATTTTTGTTCTCAGTATAAATCCTAACCATAGAAAGCAATGGCAACCTACTGCATGATAATTTTCTGCCCAGTCAGTCATGCCTCAAAAGAGACATGATCACCCAAGCATGTATCACGTATGGCACTTAACTGACTGATAAATCCTTATATTCTGTCTTCTTAATATTTGTTCTTTTCTTGTTCTCTCTCCTTAATAATATATTTTTTTCCAATTTTTTTAGAGATATATAATTACCTTTTGTATGATGAAATGATTAAAAAATAAAAATCAGTGTGCTCAACATTGAATTCAAGTGCTGATCCCTGGCCCTCTGTTTCAGCACATTGTAGGATCTATAAACTCTACCTAGAATCATAATGTTGCTTTTTGGTCCTCTTACTAAGATCAATGTATTATCTGTGCACTCTGATTTGAATCATAATGTTGCTCCTTGTTCTGTCTAGAATCAATCCATGCATTCTGTCTTGAATCAGAATATTGTGCCTTTGTCCTCTGCTTTGGCTCATTGTAGCATCTGTGCACACTGTGCAATCTTAATATTGCTCCTTGGTCCTCTGTCTAAGATCAATATCATATCTGTGGACTCAATCATAATGTTGCTCATTGGTTCTTTACCTCAGCTCATTGTAGTATCTGTGAATTGTTTGAATCAAAATGTTCCTCCTTGGTCTTTTGCCTTGGCTCATTGTGGTATCTGTGCACCCTGCCTTAAGTCACAATGTTGCTTCTGCACAGGATCAGTGTAGTATCTGTGCACTCTACCTTGAATCGTAATGATGCTCCTTGGTCCTCTGCTTAGAATCAATATAGCATCTGTGGACTTTACCTTGTATCATAATGTTGCTCCTTGGTTTTCTGACTAGGATCAGTAAAGTATCGGTGCACTTTGTGTTGAGTCACAGTTTTGTTTCTTAGTCCTCTACCTAGGATCAATGAAGTATCTGTGCACTCTGCCCATGATCAATATAGGTTCTTGCCAATATTTTCAATTTTTTTACGAGTTGCCTCAGATCTTTGTTTAACTTTTTCACACTTTCCAATTGTTTCACCCCAAGCAAGGTAGTACTACCACTGATGCACAGGGGGCTACATAAGAGTAAAAGTTTAGGAGGAGAGTGAAGAGAAAGATGAACCAGTTACAGGAGGTGTCAGAGAAAGGGCAAGAGAAGGATGGGAACACAAGTGTGAAGACAGTTGCGAAGGTAGAGAGAAAAGAAAAGAACAAGATGTATGGGGTGATGTAGAAAGAACTGGAGTCAAGTGGATAAGAGATGGGAATTGACATTGCATTTAAATTCCTGGAGGTTGTAGCTGTCAGGAAAGCAAGTATATGGAAGGGAGTTCCACAGGTGGGAAGTGAGAGAAAAGAAGTTGATGGAGTAGAATTGTCGGCTGCATTTGGTTAATCTAACGGTAATTGGGTGGGACCTTGTTGCCAGTCTGGTTGCACGAGTAAATTCTTGTGGTGGGGGCACCAGTAACTTAAGTTCATCAGAGCAGGAAGCCATGAAAAAAAAATTGTAGAATAGACAGAGTGAAGAAAGTGGCTGGAGTTGAGTTGCCAAGTTGGGACCTATCACATCACACATTCTCCTTTGGAGAACATTTTTTCTTCTTGTCATTTAATATCTTATTTTTCTCTTTTGATGTCATATCTTTCTTATGACTTAGGTCATCTCTGATGTCACATCTACAATGACAGCAATATAATAAGTCAGAACTAGGAGGGTGTGCTGAAAATTTCTCAACACAACCCACATTTCTTCCCAATTAGACAAAACATTCAAATCTTTATTTGGGAGATCCTCTCGATCAATCTGAAACCGTTTCATTGCCTCCACATAAAATTGGAATCTTTTCTCAAATTCATTTCATAAATGCTAACAATTATATCATGGTATCAAGAACTAATCTCAAATGATGTACCAAGTATTTTTTTTTTTGTCTTTAATGTCTGTAACTTTTTATTTCCCGAGTAGTCATCTTTGCACTGCTGATGCCTGATTGAAGTGTCTGTATCATAATAATAGAGGACTGTTCAAATATGCATACAAAGCTATGAGATGAAAAAAATTGTCTCCATAAAAGAACTAAGATTGGTTGATTCATTCATTTTCCATGGCTAATCAGCCACTTGCAGGTTTTTTCCAGAAAATATTTGTTGATTTTAAGAATTCTTTTTTTTTCTTTTTGAAATAATAATGATTTACTGATATCATCCTTTAAATTCTACCCATAGCTGGTGAAGGAAAAGGGGTGGATTCGTACTTTTCCCAAAGGTATTTGTGTTGAAGTGAATATAATGAACTCAACAGGAATTGGAACTTGGCTCTTGAGGTAACAATTTCAGGTGAAAATAAAGGCAAAAATTGTCCAACATTTTTATTATGCTGGTTCTAAGCTTTCGGCTCACATGAGCCATCTTCAGAGAGGTTACAGCGACGTTAACATATCTTAGAACCAGCACAATAAACAATATCCAAATGTTGGACAATTTTTGCCTTTATTTTTTAATTGCACTTCAACCTTGCCCTTCTCCTCCAGTATGTTTCCATGATTAGACTTATATCTTGTGTCAATTAACCTTGCTAATGGTACCCTCTAAAGAATTGTTGGCCGAAAGGATTCTAAGGTTAAGGTGAAAAAAAAAAAGAAAAAATGTAATCCTACCTATTTGCAAAAGTTCTGTAGTATCAAATCCTTCTTTAAATATTATATATATAGTGTATTGAGGCAGCAGATAATTTTCTAAACATATTTTTTTTTTTTTTTTTTAATCATATCACCCCAAGCAAGGCGAAAACGCCACTGATGCACAGGGGGCTACATAAGAGTGAAAAGATTGGAAAAGAGAAAAACCGGAAACCACAACCTAAACAGGAAACAAGGGATGAGCCTCTTCACCTGTTCAATAGACGTGGGTGTCGTGTGAACCGGGCGATAGTTTAGTCTATCTACTCCAATTCAATTTAACAATATATTGTTAAATATAAGAGACAATGAATGTCTATTATGTTTAATCATGAGTGCTTCTAAACATTATATTTTTGCTTTAATTTCAGGTGAAAATAAAGACAAAAATTGTTCAACATTTGAATATTTTGTTATTATGCTGGTTCTAATCTTTCGGCTCACATGAGCCATCTTCAGAGAGGTTACAGGGACATTAACATATCTTAGAACCAGCACAATAAAAAATATCCAAATGTTGGACATTTTTTTCCTTTATTTTCACCTGAAATTAAAGCCAAAATACAATGTTTAGAACAGCTCATGATTAAACATAATAGACATCCATTGTCTGTTATATTTACCAATATATGTTTAGAAAATTATTTACTGCCTCAGTACACTTGTAATATTTGTACCTAGCATGTTTTGGATAATAATTAAGAGATACCTGTTAAAACAAACTTTATTAACCTGTTAAAACAAACTTTATTTAACTTCGTCTACATTCTTGTGTGAGTCCCTCGTGGCTGGCTAAAATGTCCGCTGGGCTGGTGGGAGTAGCACGTGTGGCTGGTGTGAAATCTTTTGAGGAACTAAAAAAACTGAGCTGCTACTAGTTGTTGGTCAGTAGGGATGGGCCAGAGAGAGAGAAAAGAGAGGGAGTGAGAGATGAAGGGATTTCTGTTGATAGTAGTTTGTGACCTAGGTGTAAGCACCCGGAGAAGAGGAGGGAGAAGAAGACAAAGTTAATATGTTTAGGTAGTATTATTTCTGACCTCTAGTAAAGGGGTACTACACACTATATATATAATTTTTAAAGAAGGACTTGATACTACAGAACTTTTTTGAAGAGGTAGGAAGACATTTTTTCTGTTTTTTTTTTCTCACCTTAACCTTAGGATCCTTTCGGCCAACAATTAGGGTACTGTTAGCAAGAAGCAACAAGAGGGTACTGTTAGCAAGGTTAATTGGCACAAGTTAGAAGACTACTCATGGAAACATACTGGAGGAGAAGGGCAAGGTTGAAGCGCAATTAAAAGATAATTTACTGTAAAAGGAATTTATGAATAAAAGAAGAAAGGCTCCAACAGAGTATAAAAGTGAAAATATTTTATCCTCAGCCCACTAAATCATGTTGGCCAAAAGGATCCAAAGTTTAAGGGGAAAAAATGTCTTTCTACCTATTCAAAACAGTAAATATAATTTTCTGAATAAATTCCTGGCAAAAAAGTGACTGACCAGAATTAAAAGTTACATGCAATCATCAGATATTAAGCAGGATTTTTCATGAAAATGGGCATTTTATACTCGCTTGGCTAGCTTAAGATGTTACTGAGGTGGCTCAAATATGCATGATATGCACACACCATCTAAACTCACTGAGGACAGAAATGCCGATGCAACCAAGATGGAAATGTCCATTAATCATTTTATTGCTCTTTTATTAAATATAGCACTGAGCTCTTTTTCTCCAGTGTGCTTTTGTAAATTACTCCCTGAGGAGTTGCTTATTAATTTTGTATATATATATATATATATATATATACTAGCAGTATAGCCCGGCATTGCTTGGGTGTAATGAAAGCTTTAAAACTAATCCATGGTCTTGGAGCTCAAACTCTTTGAACATTGACATGAAAGATTAAAAAGCAATAGTTGTTTCCAGTTAAAGTGAAACAGTAGACTGAAAGAAAAATGAATGGATGTAAGTCAAATTTTGATTTCCTGGTATTGATATCAAATTTTCTGTTCTAAGAACTGCAACCTTGAAACTTCTGAATATCGTTTCTTATGTCTTTGTCTCTGAGTGTATCAAATTTGATTAAAATTGGACTACTCCTTCTATAACCCAATTTTTTCGATTATCGATTTTCGATATTTACCGGGGGTACCTCGACACAAAACCTAGCTAAGAACACTCGCAGATGCTTATAGTACAACTGTGTAAATTTTCAAGAAAATTGGTTCAGCCGTTTCGGAGTCTATAGGTAACGGATACACACACACACACACACAGACAAAGTTCCATTTATAAATAAGTTTATATATATATATATAGTTTTATTATATGCTATATTTATAAGTAAGATGTATGTTGTGTAAAAGATATTGGTTCCGATCAAGAAACGAGAGAGCCAAAATCAAATTCCAGTTAGGTTCGTTGTGTTCACTTACATGCAAATACTCTTGAGACAGGTATGAATACATCTCTTCCCCCCAGATATGGGTTGACTTGCAAGATAGACTGAGCCTCATAGCCTTGTAGGATTTGTGTTTTGGTGTAACGGATATTGGCTCAAATTGAGAAATGGGTAAGTCAAGTTCAAATTCCATTCGGGTTCATGAGGTTCACTTACATGGAATGGTATGAATATATCTCTTCTCCCTCTAGCTATTGGCTGAATAGCAGGGTAGACTGAGTTCTATAGCCTTGCAGGATTTGTGTTGTGGTGTAATGGATATTGGCTCAAATTGAGAAATGGGTAAGTCAAGTTCAAATTCCATTCGGGTTCATGAAGTTTTAAAAAATTATGTATTTCATACTATTTTTTAATATTTATTGCCAAGTGAATAATTGTAAATGAAAATAGAATGGTTCTTTTTTTTTTTTTTTTAATGTTTTTTTAATCATATCACCCCAAGCAAGGCGGTAACGCCACTGATGCACAGGGGGCTACTTAAGAGTAAAAAGAATGGAAAAGAGAAAGCCGGAAACCACATCCTAAGCAGGGAACAAGGGATGAGCCTCTTCACCTGTTCAAAAGATGTGGGTGGAGTGTGAACTGGGCGATAGTTTAGTCTATCTACTCCAATTGATAATACATGCGCATCAAATGAATTTATAAATATTTAATAACTAGCAGTATAGCCCGCTGTTGCTAGGGTGTAATGAAAGCTTTAAAACTAATCCATGGTCCTGGAGCTCAGACTCTTTGGACGTTGGCACGAAAGAGTAAAAAGCAATAGTTGTTTCCAGTTAAAGTGAAACCGTAGACTGAAAGAAAAATGAATGGATGTAAGTCAAACTTTGATTTCCTCAGATCAGTATCAAATTTTCTGGACTATTGTAATAACTGCAACCTTGAAACTTCTGAATATCGTTTCTTATGTCTTTGTCTATGAGTGTATCAAATTTGATTAAAATCAGATCACTCCTTCTATAACCCAATTTTTTCGATTATCGATTTTCAATATTTATCGGGGGTACCTCGACACAAAACCTAGCTAAGAACACTCACAGATGCTTATAGTACAATTGTGCAAATTTTCAAGAAAATGGGTTCAACCATTTTGGAGTATATAGGTAATGGACACATACACACACAGACACACACACACACACACAGACAAAGTCCATTTATAAAAAAGTTAGATTACCTGTATTGCCGTTGCATCAATGAAAGAATGAAAAAATTTAGGGTGATTCAGATGAGTTCATCTTTACATCCTTGCTTTGTAAAATTTTGCAAAGTAATAATAACAAAAGAACCATTCCATTTTCATTTAGAATTATCCACTAAAAATAGTATGAAATACATCATTTCTTTTTAAAAACTGGGGAGGCCTAATAATTATGGCCGGGTGTTTATATATATATATGTTATTGTG
Source organism: Ascarosepion bandense (assembly GCA_037127315.1). Classification (NCBI taxonomy): domain Eukaryota; kingdom Metazoa; phylum Mollusca; class Cephalopoda; order Sepiida; family Sepiidae; genus Ascarosepion; species Ascarosepion bandense. The sequence continues at coordinate 4,434,454 of JBBBDQ010001389.1, forward strand.
CAGTATTAAAAGAACCATTCCATTTTCATTTAGAATTATCCACTAAAAATAGTATGAAACACATCATTTCTTTTAAAAAACTGGGGTGGCCTAATAATTATGGCTGGTAGTGTATGAAAATTGTGTTCCTGCATGAAACAGACAGTTGCCACTTGATGTTTACCTTATAAAAACAACGGAGAATATTTTTTATTGCTAGAACTGTTTGTATTGCTTTAAATAAAACTGAAAATGGTCACACATAAATCATAAGTAATATGTGTCAAAAGACACACCTGTGCATCATGTGGCTGTAAAAACGTTAATTAATTTTCTTTTATCATCATCAGCAGGTGTTGGTAGTGGACATAAATAATGCTATCTCTGACCCATGATATTTTGACATTCAGGTTATAAAATGTGCATGTAGACAAGGTAATTAAATTATACATCTTTTGTTCTATAATATTTGTCACAGTTAGGATATAAAATCTGCATTTAAATGTAACAAAAATTATGGGACAGAAGTAAATAAATAATACCATCTCTGTCCCATAATTCTTGTTATATTTAGGGTATAAAGTAGCATGTAAATAGAACATTTATTATTGAACATGATACAAATAATAAAAACCAACTTTGTCCTATGATATTTGTGATATAAAATGTCAAAGTAAATGTAACTATTATTGTGTAACAGTGGAAGTTAAATAATACATCTGCTGTCCTATCATATTTATTACATTAAAACTGTGAAATGTTTATAGAAATCTAACAACTATTATAGAATAAAGATAATTATGACATCTACACTAAATGCATAAAGTTGTTCTTCAACTGTTTGATAAAAACTGAAGCTTTCTGAACAGTGGATTTTAAAAATTTTTTCATTATCTTATTTCCAATTTTTTTTAGAAATCAACCAAGATCGTTATTATTGGCAAATTTCAAATTTTTTCTTACAAATAGATCCAGATCATTTTTATTGGTTTCATTCAAATATATTTTAGATAAAAGCTGATGCTTTTTTTCAATGGTTTATTTCAAATTTTTCTATGAAATAGGTCAAGATCTTTTTTATTGATAAATTCCAGATCTTTTTCATTGGCAAATTTCAATTTTTTCTTAGAAACAGGTCAGATCTTTTTCATTGGTAAATTTCAATTTTTTCTTAGAAGCAGGTCAGATCTTTTTCATTGGTAAATTTCAATTTTTTCTTAGAAACAGGTCAATTCTTTTTCATTGGTAAATTTCAATTTTTTTATATGAATAGGCCCAGATCTTTTTCATTGGTAAATTTCAATTTTTTTATATGAATAGGCCCAGATCTTTTTCATTGGTAAATTTCAATTTTTTTTTTTAAAACAGGCCAGACCTTTTTCATTGGTAAATTTCAAATTTTTCATATGAATAGTTCCAGATCTTTTTCATTGGCAAATTTCAATTTTTTTTATAAATAGGCCAAATCTTTTTCACTGGTAAATTAAAATTTTTCTTATATAAGATATTTTTCCTTGGTAAATTTCAATTTTTTTTATATGAATGGGCCCAGATCTTTTTTATTATATTATTTGGATTTATCTATAGATACAAAGTGAGTGATTTTGGTTTATTTCAAATTTTTCTTAGAAATTGATCAGATCTTTTTCCACTGGCAAATTTCAATTCTTTTAAAAATAGGCCGAGATTTTTTTCCTTGGCAAATTTCAAATTTTTCTTATAAATAGACCCTGAATTTTTTCAGTGTCAAATTTTTAGCTAAATAAAAAATATTTGTTAGAAATAGACCAGATCTTTTTTTTATTGGTAAATGTAATTTTTTTTTACCAAGAAATAGGCCAGAATCTTTTTCATTCACATATTTAAAAATTTTCTTACAGATAGATCCAGCTGTTGTACAGTTCGACCTTCTTCAGGTGATTTGAATTTTAAACTGAACTTTTTATTTCAATCACTGGGTTAGATTGTTCTTGTTCTATATGACATGCCACTTCTGGATGTTTTAGCTATTTCCCTTTAACTCAACTCTATAGCTTTTTGTTCACAACTGCTGTAGCCAGGTATTGAACTCATAATTCTTTGGGTCAAGTCACTGGATCAACACTTTTATCCACTGGGTCATGAAATGTTGTGATTATAGGAATAAAGATGAAGACAACACTCCAAATAATGAAAATCGTCTCAGAAATATAGACAAATATCGATAGATCCAAATCTTTTTCAGTGGTGAATTAGATTTTTTTTTTTTTTACAAATAGTTCAGATTTTTTTTCCATTAGCAAGTTTCAAATTTCTGTACGAATAGGCCAGGTTTTTTTCATTGGCAGATTTGAAATCTTTTCTATGAATAGGCCAAATCTTTCTCATTAGCTAATTTCAATTTTTTTATAGACATAAATTGAGTTTTTTTTTTTTTTTGCTTATTTTAATTTTTTCAAAGAACTAGGCCAAGATCTTTTAGATTTAGACAAACCTAAAATCCTAAATACACAATTTCTTACCCAGCATTGTTCTGACTTGATAATTTTTTTTATAAATGGGATGTTGCTAAGATGTTTCTTCAGGAGCATTTTCTTTCTTTTTTTTTCTTTCTTCCTGAAAGAGAAGGACACTGATAAATGTATATCAATATTGCCCCTCAATCAATATGTTTCAGCAGTGTGGGGTATACAAAGTACTCAGGTGGTTTTAAATTAATCCTTGTTGGGGAAATCTCCAATACTTTGTTATGTAAAAGCAAATCATATGGTGTTAGAATTCAAATTAGTTTGACTTAAACTGTGGTGATACAGACCGAACAAAAGCCAGAAACTGATGTTTGCTCTCTCACAACTAAAAGACAAATGAATAAAACCAGTTGCGCGCATCCGAGTTTGCGCAGATGTTCCAGTTGAAAAATAAAAATTAATCAAATATCAAATTTCCATTTTGTGAGCCTATGCAAATTTTATTTACCAGCCAATGGGAAGCCTAGAATCAAATTCAAGTAGGAAATTCCAAAACAAGCTGTTTGATCCAAAAGGCAGATATAAAAAGCAGAGACAAAGCATCGTTAGACAGACCGGAGACAAACGAGCTGATTAGTTTCTCTCTTGACTTAAGTCCAGTGGCTACTATGCTGACCTCTTTCTTTCTCCCTGTCTCAAAAGTACTTATTGACCTCTTCAAAGACATTCCTCAAACTACTTACTGACTTACTGACCTTAGAAGCTGCAACTTCAAAATGAACATCCACTTACCTACAAGACGCTTCCACATTCTTAAGCCTTTTATCTCTTTCAGCATTATATTATTTTTTATGAACACTTTAACCTCCGTTGGACTTATATTCAAGTATTATTTTAATTGTAAAAACATTCATTGAAATGTGTGTATATATATAAATGTTATTTTATACTCAAATTGCCTTTCTTGATTTTATAATCATTTTATGAATTATAGTGGGCTATCTTCCACAAAGCCAAATTCTGTTAACCTGCAACGGTATACAATTACCCTTCACTAGAATGAAATCCTACTACAACTAGAAAGAGAATAAATAAAATAAGAGATACCCGCTATAAAACACGTGGCCATATGACATGTATAAAGAACTCTTCTTCTCAAAATTATAAATAATACATTAATTCATTTAAATGCCATGTTCAACAGCCTCTGATCAATGTCAATTAACTTTCTATTAAAGAATTCATGTAATTGTGTGAAAATTTCACCAAGCTGAATTATTATTAAAGTATCATCACCAGTATGTGTCTGTGACCAATAGAAAAAATGCAGATAGGTTAATTATTCTCTTTGGCTTAATCCTCATATTTATTTTATAATTATTTGCAAATGACAATAAGCACTAAGTGATTATTATTAATTAGTATTAAAGTATAATCACTAGGATTCCATTATGGCTGATGGAAAAGACAGTCTCTTGTCTCTTCTATAAATACTTTCACGGCTTCTGCTCCGATGAACTTAGATCACTGGTGCCCCCTAAATACAAATTTGCACGAGATACTAGATTAGCAACTAGATCCCACCCTTTTACAGTGAAACCGATAAAATGCAGCCGTAACTTCTACTCCAACAGTTTCTTTCCTCGCACTTCCCGACTGTGGAATTTTCTTCCAAACGATTGCTTCTCCGACGGCTACAATCTCCAGGAGTTTAAATGTAAGGTCAATAGATACCTCCTAACACACTAACCTGCTCCCATTCTATCAAGCACTCTTCCCATCTGCCCGACCCTCATCCTCGCTATCCTTACTCATCTGTCACCTTTCTCCTGACATTCCCTATGTCTATCCACTCCTTCTCTTTACCTTCCCCTATGTAGCCCCATGTGCAATAGTGGCAGTGGAATGCCTTGCTTGGGGTGAGATGATTAAAACAAAAAAAAAACAAAAAAAAAAATCCCTTATTTTTAAAATAATTATTTGCAATGGCCAGTTATCATTAAGATTATTTTTATTAGTGAAGTATTATTATTAGTATCCCACTATGGCTGATGGAAAAAAGTGTTGCCAAAGCGAGGATCCGCTTATTTATATTATAATTATTTGCTAATTCAAATTTTCACTAAGATTTTATTAATATTACTTTACTTCTTTTTATTAACCTTTCAATGGTGTCAAATAACTGCAAGAACAGCCAAGCAAGAAAATTGTTTTAAAGGTTAGTTTTTATCCTTATTTCATTTTAATTATATACAAAAAAACATATTTTATCATGCTTCTGTTATGTATTTAGAGATTCTTGACAAAATCCAATAAAGAATCTGAAATATTATTGATCCTGACCTGGCATCTCAGCTTCAGTTAATTTCTCATCACTGTAACATTAGTTTCCTATGCCTATTCCTCTACAAATACTTTCTGATGATCTTTCATATATAGTATAGCGGCAATAGAAGGCTGACAAGAAGAATTCAATACATAAATTGTGGGTCTGTTGGCCAGGAGGAAATGTCTTTGAACTTTCTGCAAAATATAAATGCGCTCAACAGATTTGGGGTTTTTTGAATTAAAGTAATATTTGAAGTATAGGTCCAATGGATGTTAAAATGTTCATGGCAATAAAATGCTGAAAAGAGAATTAATGCTTAGGAATGTGGGAGCATTGTAAGTAAGGAATGTCTTTGATGTATTCACTCCTTAGGTCAGTAAGTAGTTTTGAGACAGCGAAAGATAAGAAGTGAGGGAAGGGAGGCTAGGATAGTAAGCCACTTGACTTAGGTCAAGGGGATACTGATTACACTTCTCTCTCTCGAGTCAGTCTGTGTATGTCGGCCTGTGTCAATCTGTCTGTCTTTCTGTCTGCCGATGCTTTCTGCATCAGCTTTTTATATCTTCTTTTTGGATCGCAGCAGATCATTTGGGGATTCACACTTGTATTTGATTCTGAGCTTCCCATTGGCCGATAAATAAAATTCGCATAGGCTCGTGAACTGGAAACTTAATATCTAATTCAACCGGAACATCTGCACGAACCCGGATGTGCACTGGTGAGTTTTGGTCATTTGCTTTTTGGTTATGAGAGTGCAAACATCTGGTCCATCACTTTTGCTCGGTCGATATCACCATAATAGTACTGACAATTTATGAATTTAAGTGCTGTACTAGACTGGCAGCAAGGTCTCATCATTTTACAGTTAAAATGACTAAATGCAACCATAAGTTTTATACTAATAGTTTCTTCTCCTGCACTTTTTACTTGGAGAATATTCTTCCATTTTATTTTTTTATCTTATCAATTTTGATCTTCAAAAATGTAATGTCAAGCATCATTTTCTGTCTTCTTGAATCCGATCCATTTATTGTCCTCTCTCCTTAATGATCGTTTTCTTTTTGTTCACAAGTTCTTTTAGACTCAGTAACCCTTTATGGATATGCAATGTGGTGCATTGGATATCGACTTGGAACGAGAAACCAGGGAGCCGAGTTTGAATTCCAGCTGAATCCATTGTATTCACTTACACGCTTGGGAATTGTATTAATCCATCTCTTCCTTCCAGTTATGGGTTAAATAGCAGGACAGATTGGGTTCTATAGCCTTGATCGGCAACCAGTCTACCGCAGAAAGCAATGGCAACCTATTGCAGGATAATCTTCTGCCCAGTCAGTCATGTCTCTTTCGAGATCGCCCAAGCGTGTATCACGTATAGCACTTAACTGACTGACTGAACCCTTTACATCTTAGTAGTTTTATTGCTTTACTTTGGGTAAATGAAAAAAAAACTCTTTTATTAAACAGGGAAATAAGATAAGCATTGTGTTGCAACTGAAGATTTTTCTTGTCAGAATCCATCTTACTCATTTATAAATCTATGATTCATCCGTGTCGTGCATTGGCATCATGAAAAATGCCTACTGCTACCTAAAAAAGATTACCCTAAAACTGTCGTTTTCTTCATCCAAGACTATCAACAAGTTAACCCAGATGCCTCTCAGTCAGTCAGTTTAAGTGCCATACGTGATACACGCTTGGGCGATCATGTCTGGAAAGAGACATGACTGACTGGGCAGAAGATTATCCCGCAGTAGGTTGCCATTGCTTTCTGCGGTAGAAATATATATATATGGCCTTTTATATATATATATATATATATATATATATATATATATATATAGCTCGGCTTTGCTCAGGGTTTTTTTAGTGGTTATGCTGAAATAGTAAGGTCAAGTGCTTATTTAAAAGCTCCAGTATGAGGTTGCCATGATGTGTAAGTTAAAAAAATGAGATTGGTTTTTGTTGTTGTATTTGTAAAATGAGATTAAAATGGGATTAATGCTTGATTAATTTTCTCAATGAACGGGAATGATGCATGTACAATTGGAAGAACGGAGTCAGGCATTACATGAGCCTGTAATGTGATGTGATGACATTGTGATGCAGAAGAAGTGGAGTCATTGTCACTGCGGGAGTTGAAACCTTGTAGAAAACGTGAAATATTTATGGTATATGATAAGATGATAAGGTAGAAGTTACAAAAATGACCCAATTTTTGTCGGAATACAACCTAAGCATTTCAAAGAAATAAATGATTGCATAAAGCAGCATTTTCCATTACTTTTACCACACCCTGTCTGTCAATTAAAGTTTTTGTTTGCATATCAAATGTTGCTATACTAGTCACTCAATTTTAGTTGAGTCTTAGTGAAGCGTCTTGGAGAAATGCATAAAAGTGTGCAAAAGATCACCCAAAATTATGTTTGTCATTGATTTTTGATGAACCTTGTAGATTAATTTGAAAAATTTATGTGTACATCAAAGGTTCATACCTTGGTCTACAAGTTTCCTATGCCTATTCCTCTACAAATACTTTCTGATGATCTTTCATATATAGTATAGCGGCAATAGAAGGCTGACAAGAAGAATTCAATACATAAATTGTGGGTCCGTTGACCGGGAGGAAATGTCTTTGAACTTTCTACAAAATATAAATGCGCTCGACAGATTTGGGGTTGAATTCGCATCAGGCATTTTGGAGGCTGGAGAAGAGTTCATAGATTCTAAGCATATCGGTGATTTCTGCCATACCCTGTCAACTGATCTGAAAAAAATTTCTGTACATCAAAGATCCATGTCATTATTGACAAGTGACCCAATTTTGATTGAAATCAGACCGAAGGGTTTCGAAGAAGTAGGGTTGGTTAGAACGGAGACACAAATACACAGACAGACAGACGGACATATTCTTATATATATATATATATCTGTAAAAGTATCTATTTATCTGTCTGTCTATATATGAGTTAAATATAGGATCAAAATCTGACAAAATGAATCTAACATTTCATTTTAACAAGCTGCTTCGTAAATTTTTAAAAAATGAGTTATTTTTAAAAAATTTTAAAAGATCTTTTAAAAATCCACAGAGACAGAGACAGACTGAGGTTTTATTTCATTGGTCAGATATGTGTCACATGTAATAAAGCAATCAATGAATATTTTAAATATAGAGGAAAAACTTGTCTGTTTAAATGTGTGTGTCACGTGTAACACATCACTCAATAGGTCCGGAGCCTGAAATATAGATGGCACCATAAATAAAAAATACATATAATTTTCATGAAGTCCTAACCTGATAAAAATTTGGGCCCAATTGGATTATTAGTTTACAAATTACTGTTATTTAAATGAAGCTAATGTTGCAAATTTTCAAAACGATGGAAAAATCTGAATTTCGTATGTTGATAAAGCATTTCTTTCTGAAGGGAAAAATACTGTTTGAGCAAAGCAATGGCTTGATAAGTGTTATTCAGACTCTGCTCCATTGGAAACAACAGTTAAGAGGTGGTATGCTGAATTTAAACGTGGTGGTACAGACACAAATGATGCTGAATGCTCAGGTTGGCCAAAAGCAGCAGTTGTCCCAGAAAACACCAAAAAAAAAACTACAAACTCATTTTAGCCAACTGTAAATTGAAGTTGTGTGAGATAGCAGAGAGGTCGAATATATCAGAAGGCAGTGTATTCACCATTTTGCATGAACATTTGTCAATGAGAAAGCTGTATTCAAAGTGGGTGCCACGTTTGCTCACAGTCAATCAAAAACAACAACACATCAAGTTAGAGCATTGTTTACAACTGTTTCAACACAATAAGAAGGAGATTTTGCATAAATATATGACAATGGATGAAATATGCATCCACCACTTCACTCTGGAGTCAAATTGGCAGTCAGCTGAATGGAGAGCAGCATGTGGAAGTTGTCCAAAGTGACCAAAGATGTAAACATCAGCAGGTAAGGTTTTGGCCTCCGTATTTTGGGATATGCAAGGTATTTTGTTCATCAGTTACCTTGAGAAAGGAAGAACCATAAATAGCAAATATTATATAGCATTATTGGTGCATTTGAAGGAAGAAATTGCCAAAAATCAGCCACAAATGGAGAAGAAAATGTTATCTTTCACTAAGACAACACACTATGTCACAAGTCAATCGAAAAATGGCCAAACTACATGAATTGCACTTCGAATTGATTCCACATTCACCCTATTCTTCAGATCTGGCCTCCACTGACTACTGACTGTTTGCAGACCTCAAAAGAATGCTCCAGGGAAAGAGATTTGGGTCCAATAAAGAAGTGATATTGGAAACTGAGGCGTATTTTGAGGCCAAAGACAAATCATTCTACAAAAAAAAGGATCAAATTGTTAGAGAAGCATTGGAATCAGTGTATCACCCTAGAAAAAGACTATGTTGATGAATAAAGCTGAATTTTGCCTGAGAGTTGTTGTTTTTATTATTAAAGCCAGGATTTATTGCGTGATGTGTTAATAAAAAATATTAAATGTTTATTATGAATGTAAGTATATGTATGTGAAAATAATACGTGTCAAGCACATTTAAATTATAGACAAATTAAGTGTGTTTATATGTTGGTAATGTCAGTATGCATATGAATATCTATCTATCTATATATATATATATCGTCATCTGCAGACAGATATGTTTCACTGTATCACAGCTCATCAGTACGGTTAGACAGCCGATTGCTTTTTACCCAGGATTGAAACTCGACCGAATTGGCGTCAGTCGGCAATTCTACCTTTGAGCTATGGACGCTCAGTAGAAGGAGACAGACTTTTTAGCATGTATATTATCATTTTACACACCCAATAGCTGAGAATGTTCTAATTTATTGCTGAATGAATGATGCTAGAGTAGCTACTGTTTTTCAAAGTCTACCATTCTTCCAGAGTATCAGGGTATGAGAGCGTATATATATATATATATATATATATATATATGTGTATACACACAAGTACACACTGATATATAAATATTTATCTGGTGTTAACAGAACATTGCTCAGTGTAATATAACAGAGCTATAGTATATATTGGATGTGCGTTGTGGTGCATTGGATATCGGCTCGGAATGAGAAATCGGGGAGCCGAGTTCGAATTCCAGCCGAATTAATTGCATTCACTTACGCACAAATACCCTTGGGAAAGGTATTAATCCATTTATTCCTCCCAGTTATGGGTTAAATAACAGGTCGGATTGGGTTCTATAGCATTGGTCAGCAACCAGTCTACCGCAGAAAGCAATGGCAACCTACTACGGGATAATCTTCTGCCCAGTCAGTCATGTCTCTTTCAAGACATGATCGCCCAAGCATGTATTGCATATGGCACTTAACTGACCAATAGTATATATTAATAAATGTATATATGCAATATAATCGTACTGTATGGTAACCAGTATGATTTTGACATGGTTGTGATATAAACGAACAAAGGTCAGATTTGTACGAACTGCACCATCTGTGGTTGATTCCATTAGTTACAGATTTTTGTTTGTTTAGGTGAATGTTCCTCACTTTACATGTATTTTGGTGTGGAAGTTAGAAAAAGTTTCATATAAATTGTTCTGGTATTTTCACGTGTTGATAATCCCTTTAAATTAGTCCTTGATTTTCTGTTTCTCTTTTGGTGTGTGGATATTATTTTTAACTGTCATCCTTTTAGTTTGGTATTCATTAAATTTCCAACGACTCAAGGCATAGCTCCCACACACTCATGTGTGTGTGGCTAAGAGCAAGGCAAAAAACTAAGAAAAGAAAATTA